>JARHVA010007948.1:37500-185000 GCA_037957365.1 Torreya grandis | reverse complement strand
TGAGTTTTATAATGGTATGGTTTTCTCAACCTACATGAAATTCCCATTTTTATATTTCATCCTAAATCACAAATAATTTATATTTCTCCTAATTATTTGATGGTTATTTGTTATATTAATATTTTTGTATATTTAAAACTTTTTGAAGCATTTTATTAATAGTTTAAACTCCAACATGGATAACACAATAAACAAGGCTGATAATCATCCAGGTGTAGGCGCTAAATGATAGTTTAAAATTATAAAATCTACGCCAACGTACATGTTAGATATACATTTTAAGTGAAATTATAAATAATGTGACATGAATGATAAATTTTCATCATTACTTATATTAAAATTATAGTTATTCATAATTGTTAATTCACAACCACCTAATGATCGGTCAAAATATATATTATACTCATCAAATCAATTTTGACATCATTTTCTCAGATATATCTCAGTATTCATTTATTATTTTTTATGTAATTAATTTTCAATAAAATAATGATAACTCTTACTAAGAAAATTTTAATTATAAATAGAATTAATGATCTTTCTAGTAATTTTTCACACACCTAGATGCCTCTATCATAATGTACACAAGAATCAATACATATTTTGAAATCAATCACAAAAGATTGATTCAATTATTTCTATCATATGAATCAAACATAAATTTTGCATATGCATTTACATAATTAACTTTAACACTAACTATAAAACCATTTATTTAATCATATTCCATATTCATTTCCTTAGCTTCTTTCATCCATAAATTCATCTCTTCACAAATTGAGATTGTGTTGACCCAATGAATGAATGTCAATGATTTTTTTAAATGTCAATATATTATGGGATATCCTTTATTCAATAAACAACAGTGCTAAGTTATGAGTTTTTAAGTCACTATAGATCTCATCCTCAATAATTGATTGTTATTTTTTCCATAAATTTATCAAAGTACACTATCACATCTTCTATTATAGACCTTTCATTATAATTATTACCTATGTAGTACCCCATTGTATAAATAATATCCTTTTCATCCACATCATAAATATATTTCCCATAGGACTATCACCCTACATTCCCAAATAATATTATTCCTCTAGCATTTTATGATAATACCATATTAAACCTTTTATTTGATTTTATAAAGATTTTCATTGAGTATATATTTTTGAAACATTGAACTCACTATCTTTAATTTATGCTAATGTTTGAACAAGTTGAGTGATGATATTTATTTCACATGTACTATTTGTATAATTAATCAATGCATTTACATGTGCCTCAATTTTATCTTTGTCCACATTTCTAAATAAATGTTTATGGCCAACATTATTTAAAATACACCCATGTTTATATTTTTAGCAACTTGTAATGAAGGGAGTTTAATGACCTATCATGTTCAATGGAATTTGATGACTTTATATGAAAATATATTGATAACTTTCCATGTTCAAAGGAGTTTAATGGCCTTACATGTTAAATTGAGATTTATGTCACCACAAATGGATTTTTTTGGCCTACCATGTTGTATGGAGTTTGTTATCATAACATCAAGATATTTTTATGGATTTCCATGTTCATTATTATTTTTTTTTATACTATGAATTAATTTATATTCATTTTAAGGTAATTTTTAAGCTTGATATTTTTTATTAATTTCACTAGAGTGAAGAGGTTATAGTGTATACTCTTAAAAGGATTGATTTTATTTTACATCAATAATATTTAAAGGTTTCATAATTATTTAACCTTTTAGAGTTTAGCTATGTAAATCTTATGTTTATATTAAAAACTTGAGATGTCTAAATTAATTAAATAATATGAAATAATTATGTATAGATTTGTTATGGATTTTGAACTTATTTGAATTTTTAAAAATAGTAATTTTTTAAAAATAGAGTTATATTAAAATTACCTATCACAAATGATCTAGGTTTTAAAAACTAATTTCTAGATATATCTGACTGTTGTCAATAGGGTCCTATGGTTTGTTTGATCACTATATAATAGCACCCCACATAGAAAATAACATGTTGTTGTATAGTCCTCAAAGTGGTGCTAGTGTAACCTTTGTACGATTATTCCTATTTTATGGGAGCACCTTCAAATTTTTTTATAGGTTTTATTTATGTGTGTAGAAAATCTATAACTCTGTGTTGTGTCTGAAAAAATTTATTTAGTGTAATAACCTTAATCCTCCTTGAAAGTATTACATGAAAAATAATTATGAGTTCAATAGTAGGAAAGGATGGACATCCTCAACACCCAATTGTGAAGAGAGTTTCCTACATATCGATACACTAAAGAGAGATCAAGCTCGATGTATTTCTCCCACCTAGTGCTTGATGCAAGTGCAAGTGAATGTAAGAATGATATTGGACATAGATGCATTGAATGTGCTTAAGTTTTTAAATCTTTAAAATCTATATTTAGGGTTATTGTAGATGGTGGTATGTATAATTAGGGAAGAATAGGGATAAAATACCTTAATTTTATTCAACTTGTCTTTTACTTGAATAGGCTTTTGCATCTATTTTCCATATACTGAATAAATGTCAAATAGACTTATATTTAGAGAGATCTATAGCTTGTGTCAATAATAAAATTTAATTAGGTTGACCATATGAGGGATACACATTTGAAAAGGTATCCATTCAAGAGAGTTAGGTAAAAGGATAATAGTGCTTAGCTGGTAACACTAGTGTCATGTGGTTGTAGCATCCCAAATTTGGTGTTAATGTCCACTTGGTATAATGCTAGGAAAATTATGTTGGCATCTAAGAAAGTTGTCATAAGACTATGTTTTGGTTGACTATAACTATTTTTAGTCTGCTTAATGACTAAAAAAGTGTGGTAAAGGTTTTAGGATAGGTCTAGGGATAATCCAAGAATGGGTTAACTCAAGTGACACACTTAGCATCAAAATAATAATTTTAAGTGATTATATTTTCTCCCTTTTATGATAAAAATGTACCAAACTAAAATGAATAGTATAATGGAAAATTAAGTGTCCCTCGACTTACCTTGGAAGTAAAGCCCATGTAGTTGAGTATGAGTATATGAATCTGGGTCTCCATATGTGAAACATTATCCAAATCAATTACCTACATTGTGTTGGTTCCTAATTGTACACGACATATGCTCGACCTTGCACACTTGAATAAAATGGCAAACTAAGATGAAAAACTTACTAGTATGTAATTATAATTGGGGAAGGGTGTCACATCAAGATTAGACCACATGCAAAAAATGACTAAGAGCCACCTACAAAGGGTATGGTTAGCTCCTTTATACTTCTAACTCTACTTCAAGTAAGGTTAGAGGACCTATAGGTTATCTTTCTTACATGGAGATATTCTACAATTCAACCTGCATAGAGATTTTTGGCACAAGGAATAAGTATGTCCAGGGCATAACCAAGTTTTCACACTTCACCCATGAAGGGTTATCACATGAAATGTATAATTGCTCTAGGTCATATACAAGATACTAAATATAGATGAAATTATGACTATAACCTTGATTCTAAAGAATTTTCAACTTTAAAGGTCAGATAAAATACTAAAATCCTATGATATTAAAACACAAAGTATAAACACATTTTAGATATGCAAGATATTACGTATTTACAATGAAAATAACACTTATAGTATACAACAGAGTGCATTATTTGCATGGTAGGATAGGTTAGGAAAAGTTAGATAATTATAAAATGGAGGGTGGTGTGCTAGTAGATTCAAAACAATAGGGTATCTAGTAGTGTTTCATGATAATATTCCTTATCATAGATGTAGATAAAATTCAAATTCAAGATAATGGTAACTACCAAATGATTCTCTAGAGGTTAGAACATACACTAAAACTAATCTTTCAAATGCTTTTCCTTATCAAATCCATAAACCTAGAGTACCTTAACAAGTTATTCAAAAACTTATCCTAAAGATATGTAGAAAGAATTCATAATCTAAATCTATGCTCAAAATGACAACCAATAGAGAATAAACCCAAATATCCAATCAATAATTCTTAAATAACATGTCATTGCACTTCATCTATAAGAAATAGTAAAAAACCTCAAGCATTTTGATTTACTTGAAGATAAATATTACACACATTAGTATTTCAAAATGCTATCATGGGGACTAGCATGGTGAGATTACTCTTATGATAAGGAAGACATAAAAATGATCTCAAATCTTGCTAATGGTTATAAACTGGCAACCACCTTAGTAAAGGAGACAAGATCTACACACAATAATTGATCACAAAAAAATTATACATAACCTAGACTCAAATAAAATGGACACCTAAAAAAAATGACCAACAACAACCAACACAATGGCTAACCAACCTACTGAATAGAGGAGATTCCCTCTATTTATACTTTTTCAAATATAGAACTATGGGTCATAACTGTAAAAAATGCCAAAAAAAACCTCCAATTTGGTCAAGATGCTTTCAATTAGAAAATATTCCCTTACCATGCTTGAAATCCTCATCCATTGGTAATAAAAATCATTGCTCTAACTACCTTTGCAAAGAATGATGAAGATATGCACTAAAATCTTCAATCTCTTGGTTATACATATTTTTAAATGAGATGGAAGGAGAATATTTATGGTGGAGGACAAATAAACTTTGTATTTATGTGGAGCTACCTAAAAATGTCTTGGACCACTTGCTTGCATAGTTAGAAACAATTAAACAACTGCCCTCCCTCTCACACATGCCCTAGAACATCTTTATTTTGCCTTGATTTCTTGGTAATATTCTAGATCCATGGCCCTCTAAATGATCTTCTCTATATTGGTCCACATTGGATTTGTAATCCTACAATTTCTCACTCATGGAGGAATTTGGGAAACCTCAACAAACTCAACAATGAAAAAGACTTAGGTCACTTTTTACTTTTTACTTTTGTCTCCAAATTATTTTTCACATTTTGCATTTTTGTATTTTTGCTTTTACACATCTAGAACTTTAGGGATTCCTTCATATTTTTTAATGAAAATATGCATTAGTTTCAAATTTTGATTTACTTGGGTAAATCTTGGTCCTCATAGATTTCCCATTTACAAATTGCCAAGCTATTATCCGTTGTGGAAACCTTTACTAACTATAATACATAGGGTAATTAAACATGCCATGCATGCCTATATGGCATCACCATGTCATTTAATTAACTAATATAATTTCTTCACATCGACCTTAACATCACTTGTCTCCATACACAATTAAACTTTATTGAAATTTCCATAATCATCTTACATCATCAAATTTGCTTGTCTAAGCAAACATAGATCATTGATCTATGTTTAGCTCATTATGGTTGTGACACATTTCACTACTACATTCAACGTAGACCCTTTAAAATTAATTATTGGTTTACATCATTGGATCTTCTCACCCAATCAAACACATGTTTTTTATCTTTGTTTTAAATACCAAGTGTTATTGGCTATTAACCATATTTGGCCCTAAGGTCATATCACTTGGCATCCTGATGGGATATTTGCATCCTACACTATCAATTATGCCTAAGATATCATGCTTATACCATGTGGTAGTCCCACATTCATTTTGTGCTTTATTGAAAAACACATTGTCATTCCATAACACTAGATCATCTTCACCTGAGAAAATGGATGACATTTATTTTTTTTTAAAAGTTGGGCTTTAATATGTGGCATGTAGTTATGTGACTTATATTTTCTACACTTACTAATAGTTTTGTTGAAAGTTTTATAATGATCTCAGATCATTGATCTTATCGGTATGAATCAAGTGTAGGTAGTTGATCTCTATCCATAGGCCCCATTCCTTTGCTCTGCACCCCATTGGATTTATGATAGGGTTTCCATGATGGTGACACTTGTCACCATCTTGCTTATCCTAGGGATTTGTTTGAAACATTGGCCTTATACACACTATTGATTGGGATATGTATTATTTTCCAAATACCATCGATTGATGGGAACCTATTTAACTTTTAGTCATGCCCTGTGAGCTCTATACTTATGTAATTTACGCAAATTTTTTCATAGATTTTGATCATCGGGCCTTTTGTCTTTTGGCACCTTTGTTTTAGGATTTTCTTTGGGACTTTTGTTCCAAAAAAATTTGGTTAAGATAATTTTTTCATAAATTTTTTCTAAAATAATTTCTCATAAGCATATGAACTCTTTTGGATTTTCCTTTACATGAACATTTCATCAGGACAATCATATTGGACAATATGTCTAAAACAATTTCCCCAAAAAAATTATCCTTTGCATTTTATCTAAGAAAATGGAGATTACACTTTTTACAAAGAAAAAGATACTTTGGTAGTTTATTATTCATTGTGTCAATTTTTTTATATATTTTATCCCAAAAAAATTAGACTTAACATTTTTGTCAAAAGATTTGGTCTTGACAATTTCACTGAAACAAAGAACTTTTATCAGGATTTTTATTTGGGAAAAATTCCCAAAGGGTAAGTTCCCTTTGAAATTTTTGACATGAACAAAATTTTTGAAACAAATACGGAATTTACCTTTTCCCAAAATAATTTAATTCTTTTAGACTTTTTATGTGGGGAAAATGCCTAAAGGAATTAAGCCTTCAAAATTTATACAAGCGTAATTTTTTTTGAAACAAATAAGGACTTTTTATGTTTTTTGGAGTAATTCAATTCATTGGGATTTTTGTATGAATAAAATGATTGAAATAATTTTGCTTTCATACCTTTTTCACAGGATAAAATTTCCAATAGAAATGGCTTTTTGAAAACATTTTGGCCAAGACATTGAATTTTCTCAGACTTTTTGTAATGGACAAAATGTCCAATGGAAATAATTCTTTAGAATTTTTGTTTGAGATAAAAATCTCAAAGACCTATTTTTGTTGAGAAATGTGTTCATGTAAAAAGCCTAAAAATGTCTAATGGAAAGACACATACACCAAATAAAGGCCAAGTTAGGACTTAGTCAATTTAACATGAACTTGACCTTTTAAAGGAACACTTGGAGATGGAATTTGGGCTATGGATTGAGGAATTTTCATTTAATAAGGGCCCATTTGCTTCAGTATATTTTTAGGCACTAACAGTATGTCTCACCTAAGGATGCATACCCCCTGTGGGTGTGTAAAGAACCCAAAAATGTGAGACCAGGTAACAATCCATTAGATCACAAAGTTAAGACTTAACAATTTTTATAAAAAACTTATGAAGGCTCAACAAAACAATGGAAAAATTAACAAAAATAGATTAGAAGGATATAAAAATGAACACAAAATAGAACATAAAGGGAAATTGTACAAAAAAGGCCTAAAGCAAAGGGGAAATAAATCAATAAAATAATAGAGATAAAAATATACACTATACAATATGGTAAATATGTTAAGGACCTAATCAAGGAAGCGTTTCAAATGTCTAATATTGACTAGTAGCTCTAGTATTTCACCATCTAGATCTTTCAATAAGAAAGTATGCTCATTAATTTGGAAGTCAATGGAATAGAGACCCATCCACAAGGCATCAAATTTGACATTCTTTCCTTTCTACTCATGCTTATTATCCCAAAGTAGAACCTAATTAGCTACTTTGAAGGTTCTTAGAGTAACCTTCCTATCAAATATCATCTTTAGATTTTTCCTTGAACTTGAGGTGTCTTTCATGAGCTTGTCTTTGAATTTCTTCAAGCTCAATAATTTAGTTCATTCTTCTCTCATAGTGGTTGACCTACTCATCATGTTCTAGTTACAACATGAGTTGATAGGTTTGAAACTTTATATTCATAAGAAAAATTACTTGAGCTCTATATACAAGCTCAAAAGGGTTTTTTCATATATCTCTCTTAGACATGATCCTATCAACCCATAAGGCAAACTTTATTTATTCACCCCACTTCTTCTTGTTTGTTTCTAATGTTTATCTAATGACTTTGGGAAAGTTCTTGTTACTAGATTCTACTTGCCCATTCCCTTGAGGGTTGCAGTTAGAAGAATAGGTCAACTCAATATTGTATTCTTTACATAATGCCACCAAAGGTTTGGCTTTGAAATTCATGGCATCATCATTAATTATCTTGATAGGCACACCAAATTTTTAAATAATTTGATTCATTAAAAAATCCATTACTACTTTGTGTGTTTCTTTTTTTGTATGAATTAGTTGGTTAAAATTAGTATCCATCTCTGTCCAACAATTCATGAATCAGTAATTTATTCAATAAAATCCATTCCCCATTATCTAAGTGGGCATTCAATCATCACAAGTTGTAAAGTAAGAGAACTTGAAGCTTTCATGTTTTTAGAAAAGTGCTATTACTTCTCACACTTTTTGACAATTTGAGAAATGTCTTTGAACAATGATGGCCACCAAACATAATCTCTCAAAATTTTATGAGTTATGACTTTAGGCAAAAAATGGACACCACATACTCTACTATGGAAGTCTTCAATCAAGTCAGTAGTTTGTTCTTCTAGCATGCATCTCATAGAATGCCATCTAAATTCTTCCATGATAGTCCATTCTTAGTCAAGAGGTACTTTTGGGAAAAAAATATTGAGAGTTCTTTAATTCTTATCCAAGTCAAGGGGATAGTTTAAATTTTTCAAGTAGTAAACAATATCTCTATACCATGGAGACATGTTAAATTGACTCAAAGAATCATTAAAATTAAAAAAATAGTGTTTACATCAATATCTTGTAAATTGGTCTCAATCATAAGCTTGGTTAGACCCATCCCTCATACTAACTTGGTGGTCTGAATATCCATGTCATACTCTTGTAACTTGTTGACCCACCTACACCTCTTACTGGATACTTAATTTTAAGTTAAAATATCCTTTACCATGGCATGTGGGACATAAGAAAGAATCTTTGAACTCATAATATAAGGCATGAATGTCTTAATATCTTTAAAAAGATAAAATTATTATTTTTCCATAATGGTATAGTTTAGTTCAAGACCTTGCATATCTTTTCTACAAAAAGCTATAGGATGTTCATGACCATCCTCTTTATTTTTCAATAAGATGATAACAAAAATATTTTATGACGTAAAATCAAATAATTGGAATGACTTTGTGTAATTAGGGTTGGTTAGGATAGGAGTATACTTTAAAGCTCCTTTAATGCCACTGGATGCTTACACAATCTTCTCCTCCCACTTGTTGATCTAGTCCTTCTTCAACATTAAAGTATTAGGCAGAGTGATCTCTACAAAATTGGATGAAAACCTCCTTATGAAATTAATTTGTCAAAAGAAGTACTAAATTCCTTTCTTAGACTATAGGATAGGCACCTTATCAATGGCTTATACCCTTTCAGGATCAATCATGACACCATATTTAGACACTATATGTCCTAGTAACTTGGATTTTTGTAATCTAAAGTTGCATTTATTAGGATTAAGTGAAATGTCAAACTACCTACATCTAATCAGCACTTGCTCTAGATGCTCAAAATTTTATTCTCTAGTCTTGGAGTACACAATAATGTCATCTTGATACATAATAATGAACTAGTTAGTTATCCCTATAAAAGTGACATCCATAGCTCGTTGGAATGTTTCACCAATATTCATCAACCTAAAAGGCATCCTCATATATGCATACATGCTCCAACGCATTATGAACATCGTCTTGGATCTCTTAGATTCCTTTACTATAACCTAGTTATACCTTGAGAAACCATCTAATGTAGATAACATTTCTAATGTAATAACACCTTACAATAGGTTCTCCATATTAGGCAAAGTATAATTATCTTTTAAAGAAACCTTATTTAAACTTATAAATACATAGATAAGAACTTATCATAATTATTATTTCACACAAGGACTAAATTCATAACCCATGATGAATACCTAATGGGTTGAATGAAACCACCATATCTTAGCTTCTTTAATTCATCCCTCATCTTGGTGGCCATGGTGGCATTAATGGTCCTCTATTTATACCTAAAAGGCTTGCTATCAAGATGCAATGGGATGACATTTTGGAAAAAATCTTCCCTATATGATTTCAACTCATAATAAGAACATGCTAAGCAATCTTAGTACCTCTTTAACATTTTCATGTAAGCTTTCTTCTCAACTTCACTTAGGTGAGTACCCAGCCAAACCTTCATTAGATTCTCATAATAACCCAAGTTTCACTTAGTGACATAATTTTAGATAAACGCATCTCTTGATTTGATTCTATCAGCTCTATAAAAATATGCCTCCAAACTCACTAGTTCCCTTAGTAGCATGTTGATCTTCAGTAAAATGATGTCCTTCACAAACAACGTTTCCTTTCCATCACAAACTTGAACCATAGATTCCAAATCTACGAGTTGATCATGGAACTCAACTTCATAATTTTGAAACCTCTTAATCTATTCATAATCATCAAAGATGTACCAATGATGAACATTGTCTAGGACTAAAAGACTAATAAGCACCTCCACCTA
Source organism: Torreya grandis (assembly GCA_037957365.1). NCBI lineage: Eukaryota > Viridiplantae > Streptophyta > Pinopsida > Cupressales > Taxaceae > Torreya > Torreya grandis. The sequence goes on along the minus strand of JARHVA010007948.1, from coordinate 174,562 downwards.
ATTTTAATAATGAGATCTCATATATTCGATATGAAATTGAGCACCTAACCTTAAAAGTCTATTAGATTCTTTGTTTAAACTTCTATCTTGATTACCAATGTTGAATAAATCAAAAAATTCAAGTAAATCACAAACAACATTTTTATATTGTTTCAACCTTTTATTTTTAGTGGCATAAACATTTTGAATTTACTTAACCACTGACTTAGAATTAACCTTGAAAATTAGACTTACTATTCCATATTCATGGGCAGTTCTTAAACTAATAAATAGTGCCTCATTTATAGAAATATTATTTGTGAAATCAAAATAAATATGAAAAGAAAACATAAAAATATTACCATTAGGGGAATAAAAGGCAAGCCTAGCTCCATTTCCAAGATTGGAACAATCCATATCAAAACACATCTTCCAAACTATATCTTTTTTTTCAAGTTCAACATCAAGAACAATAAGATATTCACTAGTATCGACATTCCCAACAAATTTTCCTAAATAAAAATTCATGTATATCACTTCATTTAGATCATTTTTTAAAATCTTAAATCACTTTTAACATATTCATATCTCTATAAATTATCACCATATTACCCTCTAATGTAATGGTGGTGTAGGAAAGGTCCACCTACACGCTTCCACCTATGGTAGTAGCCCTTTCTCATGATAGTATTATCCCCCATTTTTGTGAGTAGTCTATAACTACCACATCCATATTAAAATACTTTCTTGGATGTAATACCAACTATACCACCAACCCCTTGACTTATCCAAAAACTAAAACCTCTCATGAGTCTATGGCATAACATTTGCCAGAGACTGACGTAATCTTCACTCCAAGCTCATTTACGAAACGTAGGGCATCACATTGCAAGAAGTTCTAGAATCAAATATGTAGTTCTGAACAATTAGACTATTAATCAGTAGGGTTATATAAAATATATCCACATTAATCTAAATTTCTACAAGTGTAATCCCTTAATATACCTTTGGAGTGGGTTCACTAACCTCTATTGATTCTTCATCTTCTTCTAGGGGTGATTGGGGTAATCTTATTTCATTTGAAGCTGACTTCTCACCAATTTTCAAGTATTCAAATATCCTCTTCCTATGTTTAGTTATTCTTAATAATTAAACAAGTGGCATGGTGATTTTTATTTTACTCAATAGTTGGGCCATATCACAAATGCTATACTAAGGAAGAGGCGTATTTGGTGGAAGGGTAACAACACCATCAAATGGAATATAGTCACTCAAGGTCTAATGGAGGAGGCTAGGGTGGATTTGAATATTTAAGAATATCTTTCAAAAGTGGATTTCATTTAAACTCATTAGCACCCTTAGGGATACTATAAAATATGGGAATTTTGTTTCTCTTAGTAGGAACACCTCTAGTCTTAACAACTTGGGTAACAGGTTCTATATTGGAATTTCTATGACTTTTGTAGCTTTATTTGCTTCCTTATTTTCATTCCTTACCTTTTGATTTATTGGGGTATTTTATTGATCAATATCACTTAGTTTCCTGCTTGTCAAGTTGTATTCCTTTTTTTTGGAAACTATTACACTAATTAACAACTACCTATCCTCAACTAATGGAATTCCCCCATGATATTTCTTAATCATCATAGAGTGTAAGAGATCAAAATCATGAATGGTAAATTCGTATTCTTATGACATATTAACATCATAAGTTAAGTAAAAATTTAGGACATTTTCCACTTTGACTGCAATCCAAAACTAATCAACCATAGTATCAATCAAGAATTCCATGGAGGTAGTTGATTCACTTTGATGACTTTGAAAATCGAACATAAAAATTTGACATTTGGATGATGCATATTAAAGTTAACATAAATATTAATCAATCTATTCAATAGTATCACATGGAAGGTGTGGAATGAAGCACTTGTCACACTAATCAATGTCTAAATTAGAATTCACAACATTTACCTTAGCATTCAAAGGATTAGGCATCTCCTTTCTAGACCCTTTATTTTGGTTTATCTCTATTATTTATTAATGTGTAGGCCTCTTCCCTCTATAAATATATTAATGGTGGAAATTAGGCCTTTCATATGATTGATTTGGATTTATATCTCTCTCTCTTAGTTGGTGTACATATGAGGGACCCCCTTTTCATCTCTAGACAACTGGTATGCCATTTCTTTGATAACAGAGGCCAATGTTTGGCTTTCTTTATGGACTATGTATTTTCCATATTGACAAATTTTACATCATCTCACTTGTTTATGGTATTTCCCATAGCCATGATATTATTCTCAATCTGGATGGTCATATTAACTATCAACCATAGGTTAGTGGGATCCTTATCCCTTAATTAGTCTGTAGCCTTCTTGTCAAAGGCATCACAATACTTTATCAAGCATGTTGTATCACTGGGCCTAATGTTTTTGGGTAGCTACATCATAGTTTTATTGAACCATGCATTTAAATCCTAAACACACACATTGGAGTTATTCTTGATGTTTTCAAATTCATCCAAGAGAAAACCTTGGATCAATCCTAGCACCATATTAAATTCTAAAACATTCTACATCTCTTCCCATGAATCAATGCATCCAATGGGAAATTAATTGAACCATTCATGATCATCTTCCTCTAGTGTGTGGAATTTTTTTTTAATTCATGCATCCTCATACTCAACCTCATAATATTCAATTACTTTCTAAAAAACCCTCAATTGTTGATCACCACTCATTGCATTATTCCCTTGAAACTTTGGAAAACATTTGCTTACTTCATTTAGGAATTCATTAGGATAGCCTACTATTTCATCAAAATTGATAGGCCTAAATCTATGAACATGTAATTTAGGTCACTCATTCTTGTACTGGTCATTATGCCTCATGGTTGGTTGAATATGATGTTTAAGAACAAATTCAAAAGGGATATGAGGGGGTTAATGTGGTGGACTTGGTGGATCAAACTTGGGAGGGGATTCATCTAGTTATGAAGGATTTAGGTAATACATATGACTATAGGTTTTAGAGTTTCTATGATAGCTATGATAGTCCTAAATAATTGGAGGGTCAAAAAAAGTTTCAAGATTATAAAAATATTGACAACACTTAGTAGCTATACTTTTCCCTTCAATAAGCCTCCAAACTTGTCCCCTTCTTCTTTAAATAATACTTAAGGGTAAAAAAAGTTTCTTAGATGGGTCACCTTTAAAATATGATCCCAATCTTCTAGCTTTGCAAAAAAGAAAATTCTCAAAGTTGAAAGTTAGTAAAATATTTAGAAGAGGCACCAATCTTCTTTGAAACTAGAAAATAAAGTTGCATTCACCTCCAGAATCAAACTTATCGAATATAATAGTTGAAAAAATATTGTGATACATGCTGAAATTAAACATACCAAATATTAATGAGATAGAAAAAAAAGACACTAAAGTTTTCATAATTATGTTCAAAAAGGACAAAACACATTTCAACATGCAATTTTAATAGTTATTTGCAATAGACTCAATAGAAGTCAAATTGTCAAACCTTAAAACTTCCTAACATGTCCCTAGTGGAGTGCTATGATTTTGGAACCAAGATAGTCAAATGAATTTATTAATAATAGATAACTTCACAAGATGAAATACTTATTTCTCTCTATAAGATTCCCTAGCAACATAAGTAACCAAGGATCTTCTTCGATCCCCACTAATGGCACTAGTTTAGAGTTGGTTCCTAGTTGTATACCACATATGCTCAACCTTGCACACTTGAATAAAATGGAAAACTAATTTTAAAAACCCACTAGTATATCATTATATCCATGAAAGGGTTTCGCATCAAGATTAGATCGAATGCATAAAATTACTTAGAGGCACTTATAAAGGGTATGGTCAGCTCCCTACTTCTTCTGGATCTACTTCATCCAAGGTGATAGGACCTATAGGGTAGCTTTCTCACATGGAGATATTCTAAAATTCAACCTCCATGGGTATTTTTGGCATAAGAAACAAATATGACAAAGGCAAAACCATGTTTTCACACTTCACCCATGAAGGGTTATAAAATGAAATGCATAAATACTCTAAGTCATATACAAACTGCTAAAGATAGATGAAATTATATCTAAAAACTTCATTATAAATAATTTTCAACTATAGGGGTCAAGTAAAATACTATAATTCTAGTATTTGAAAACATAAATTGTAAAAACATTTGAGATACATAAGATCTTATGCATTTACAAGGTAAATAAAACTTACAGTATATAATAGGTTGTATTATTTATAAGGTAGGATAGGGTAGGACAAGTTATATAATCATAATATGGAGGGTGGTTTACTAGTGGCTTCCAAATAGTAGGGTATTTATAAGTGTTTGGTTGTAATATTCCTTAGAATATACACAAAGAAACATCAAATGCAATATAATGGTAAATACCAAATGATTCCTGAGAGACTAGAACATACACTAAAAATGATCTTTGAAATTCTTTTCCTTGTCAAATCCACATACCTAGGGTGCCATTACAAGTATTTAATAACCTATCCTGAAGAGATGCAAAAAGAATTTATAATCTAAATCTATGATCAAAATGAATAGTAGTGAACATAAACCCAAATATCTAATCAATAATTCTTATAAAACATGTCATTTCACTTTATCTACAAAAAATAAAAAATAACCACAAGAATTTTCATTAACTTAAAATAAATTTTACACACATCATTATTTCAAAATGCTACCGTGGGGACTAGCATGGTGAGATTGCTCTTTTGACAAGGGAGATATAAACATGCTCTCAAAGCTTGATAATGTTTGTACAAATGGAACCACATTAGCAAGGGAGACAATATCTACACATATAAATTAATCCTAGAAATGTTTTTGCAAAACCTAGACTCAAAGAAAATGGACACCTAAAAATAGTGATCAACAATTACCAACACAATGGCCAACCAACCCCTTGAGTAAAGGAGAATCCCTCTATTTATATGTTTTCAAATCTAAAACTATGGGTTGCAACTTTAAAATTTTCAAACCAAACTTCTAAGTCCACCAAGATGCTTCTAACTAGGAAATACTCCCTTTTCATGCGAAAAATCTTCACCTATTAGTAATAAAAATCATTTTTCTAACTGCATCTATAAATAATGATGAAGATATGCATTAAACTCTTTGATCTCTTAGCTAGAAATATTTTCAAATGAGCTAGAAGGAGAATATTCATGCTAGAGGGAAAAATAACTTTGTCATTATGTGGAACCTAAAAATTAACAACTTTATTACATAGCTTGAAACTCCTAGATAGCTAACCTGCCTCTCATGCATGCCATGGAACAACCTAATTTTGCCATGATTTGTTAGGAATATTTTAGATCCATGGACCTATTAATGATCTTCTTTGGAGTGGCCCACCTTGGATTTTCAAGCCTAAAATTTTTGGCTCGTGGATGAACTTAGGCAAACACAAAAAATGAAATAATTCAAAAGACTTAGGTCACTTTTTACTTTTTAATTTTGGCTCCAACTTGTTTTCCACATTTTGCTTTTACACATCTAGCCTTTTGGGTTTCTTTTGTATTTTCTTAATGAAAATAGGAATTATTTTCAAATTTTGATTCACTTGGGTAAATCTTGGTCCCTCTCATAAATTTTCCACTTGAAAATTACCAAGTTGTTGTCTATGGTGGAAGCCTTCACTAACTATATTACATAAGGTCATTAAACATGTCATGAATGCCTATGTGGCATCACTATGTAATTCAATTCACCAATATATTTTATTCACGCTAACCTCAACATCACTTATCTCCAAACATAGTTGAACTTCATTGAAATGTCCATGATCATCCTACATTTTTAGATCTACATGTCTGAGTGAATGTAGACCATAGATCTATGTCTAGCTCATTTTGGTTATGAAACATGTCACTACCATGTTCAACCTTGACCCTTTAAAAATTCCATCTTAGTTTACACCATTGGATTTACTCACCTAAGAAAATGTGTGTTGTTGATCTTGATATAAAAAACTAAGCACTATTGTTTTTTATCCATCTTTGGCCCCAATGTCATGCCACTCAACATCTCTATGGGCTCTGCATATCCTGTGCTATAAAATATGCTTGGGCTAGTGTGCTTCTACCATGTAAAAGTCTCTCATGCCTTTATTGAAAACCCCATTCTCATTTCATACTATTGGATTATCCTCACTTGAGCAAATACATGCCATTGATTTTTGAAATAACTCAAGATTTATTTTATGGCATACAACTATGTTTCTTGTCTTATTTGTGCTTACTAATACCTTCACTAAAAATTCTATAATTATCTAATAGTGTTGATCTCATTAGAATGGATCAATCATAGACCATCAATCTCTCTCCATAGGCCCCAATATTTTGCTCTGTGCCCCATCAAATTTTTGATAGGGTTTCCATGATGGTGACACTTGTCACTATCTTTCTCATCCTAAGGATTTGTTTGAAACATAAGCCTTCTATGCATCATTAATCAGGATCTATATACTTCACCACATACCATATATTAAAAATAACCTACTAAAATTTTAATCATGCCTCACAAGATCAATAATTATGCAATTTAGGAAAGAACAATTAGATCTTCTGGTCATCGTGCCTTTTATCTTTCAGCACTTATGCTTTTGGATTTTCTTTGACACTTTTGTTCTATGTAAATTTGGTCAAGATAATTGTTTCAGATATTTTATTTGGAATAATCATATGAAACCTTTTGTATATTCCTTTGCATGAACATTTTGTTAGGATAATTGTTTTGGAAAAAATTTCCAAAATAATTTCCTCAAAGAAATTATCCTTTGCATTTTATTCAAAGAAATTGATCTTACACTTTTGCCAAAGAAATTGAGTCTTCAAAAATTTTATCTTTATTAGGATAATTATTTTGGACATTTTATCCAAAATAATTTACTTGAAGAAATTGGACTTAACATTTTAGTTGAAATATTTTATATTGACACTTTCATTGAAATAAAAGACTTTTGTTAGGCTTTTTATGTGGGTAAAATTCCTAAAGGGAAAGTGCCCTTATGACTTTTTTCTATTGATAAAATTTTTAAAAAAAATAAGGACTTTACCTTTTCCTAACATAATGTAATTATTTTGAACTTTTTGCATGGGAAAAATACCCAAATCAGTTAACCCTTTATACATTTTGTGTGGGGAAAAATGTCTAAAAGAAATAAGGCCTTTACATTTTTCTTGGAACAAAGCAATTTCATCAAGATTTTTGTGTGAACAAAATGCTTACAAAAATCTTGTTTTCAAACCATTTGTAGTGGAAAAAATATCTGACAAAAATAGACTTTTACAAACATTTTTGCCAAGACATTGAATTTCCTTAGACTTTTTGTAGTGGATAAAATGTCTGATGGAAATATGTCTTCAAAATTTTTGTCTAAGACAAAAATATCAAAGACCTATTTCTATCAATCAAAGTGTTGATGAAAAAATCCTAAAAAGGTATAAGGGAAAGACACATACACCAAAAAAAGACCAAATTATGACTCAGTCAATTTAATATGAGATTGAACTTTCAAAGGAACACATGGAAAAAAAGTTGGGCTAAAGACTTAGGCATTTTCACTTGACAATGGTCTAATTACTTCAGTGCAATTTTGGGCACTAACATAATGAAACATGCAAAAAAATTATCCTCACTTAAGAGATGATCAAAATCAAAAGAATATGTTTAAATAAAGTAGCTGGGTAAGCTAATTAAAGAGAGAGGAAAGGAACTAATACACCTCATTGGGTATGTGAACCAATGCATACCTAGTGACAACCTATGTGTGTGAGTGTACATAGTGATCATGTCATTGATTACCATGGATTTAATTGATGAATTTATCTATCCTCATATGGGTATCTCAATAACTCAATATGTTTTTGAATAGATCATTGCCCAACCCTACTAGATATATAATAATATGTGAATAACTTGGATAAGATTGTAAGTGTGACTAACCCTCTCATGTTGGTGGATCAAGAACTCAAGTAGGCCATGACTCCATCATTTTCCAACTATGTGAAACAGATGCATATATAACTAAACTATTGAAATTTTTTAAAAGTATCTAAGCATATCTAAGTATGTATGTCAGCTTTGTAGACACTCAGATACATTAGGTAGCTTTGGGCCTTTTGAGAATGCCAACCACTATAGATGGAATAATGCATTAATATAGTGACAATCTAGAATGTGATACAAAGTGTATAGACTGACATGGAGTTTATCATTTCATCTAATCAACCTATGTGTAACTAAGTATATGTAAACTATGTGTCATGTACCTACCACCAATTTGATATTTGAGTATATTGATTCTAAAATGAGTATGTAATACTATGTCTATGTAACTAAATTGAATTTGTGAATGATCATGCCATGAATTATGCCCCCAAATTTGACTAGTTGGTATGAATCTAAGCTAAAATGATTATATCTGAGAAAAATATAAACATAACAATCAAACATATGATTGTATCTATGTAAATATATATTATACTTGATGTAATAGTTTGGCTAATCTAGACTGTATTAAAGCAATGGATATAGGATAGTAGAACCATCTAGCATTAGTGTCCCAATCTAGGTGGTAATGTCTACCTAGTCTATAATTTGGGTGATCTAAATTATTTTTTGAGTCTCTAATTTTTCTTGACTTCCCTGTGTCTAATTTCAAACTAAGATTGTGTGCTAAAATTTATTTGTGAATAGAAATCTAGGAGACTAATATTTGTGACAAATCGCTATGAATATCCCCTCTTTTGAGTGTAGTTTTTAATCCTATGTAAGAACTATCCTCAAAATAAGCTGATATATAATATGTGTTACTTGGAGCATTATATGATATTCCAATACAATGTACAAACATAACATCAGAATGTAAAGTATCTAAGAATAAGTAGGTAATGTAAGATGTATGTTGTAATCTAGCATTACACAAGTGTGCCAAGATAGTTGTAATCAATGTGTATAGCATCAAATAGGATTTACTACCTAGGGAATGGGGCATGATGTCCACCAAAGAATTGAAGTAGGTTGTGGAGATGAATGAGATCCCTTATGGCATCAAAAAATGGTATGTGTGTGTGTACATAACAAGAAAATAAAAGTGTCATGGTGAAGAATAATATAGGGAATCAAAGGTAAAAAACACATGAGGTGCACAAAATTAGGCCAAAGGGCCGAAATATAAGGGACATTGGCACATGTCATTATATATAATATTGAAGACATATAAGGACATGTTCAAAATTCTACACATAATAAAAAATCAATTAAGCTTAGATCCAAATAGAAGGACATGTTTAAATATCCACATATATAATCAGGAAAGTACACATAAGGGACATGGGCACATATCTAAGGCATACACATATATAAAGGCATAGAACCAAAGAATAATGGCATATTCAAATTCCCTTGAAGATGGAAGCATAAGAATCATAATCAAGTCTAATAAAGGAAAATTAGAAATGAAATCATGTATAACTTTGTAGTACAAGTCTATGTAAATGTCAACATGTACATACAATTAGTCTAACTAGTGATAGTTGGAAAAAATTGAGCATAACTAGAAATGTTTAATATCAAGATATATCAATGCATAAATTAGAATCTATAGAATAAAAGGATAGAACATGGTAGTATAAACCATGTATGATTTTACCCCTAGTGGGTAGATCTATCAAATTAATAAACCTAGATTGGTGTAAATGCCCCCAATGGGTAGATGATAACAAGTGTGGATTAGTGTAATAGATCAAGGTCATGTATGCAATCTAAAAGAAATTAAAAAGAATAATTGAAGAATATGTGTAGGATAAATCTGACTATACTAAGATAGCAAAAAATATGTAATATTTGGAAAGTAGTAAAAATGTAAACATAACAATCCATATAATCTATAATTTTTGTGTTTTTTTACTAATGTTTGAATGTTTTTATTTTTTATTTTGACATGCTATATAGTTTTTTTGTTTTCTATATATAATCTATGTACAATTAAATAAAAATAAACTACGTATAAAGAGAGCGAAAGGTAAGGAAGTATGTACAAGATTAAGAACCATAGTAATAGATGGGTCTCATCAGATACTCACTATCATTATGGTCAGTGTTAGAAATGGGAATGGTAATCTCTAAGGCATTTTGATTTATATGTTATAGTTTAATGTTGTTGTAGTATGAATATTTATAAGTTTTTATTTGGAATATTGATTGTGATTTTTCCCTTTAAAACTATATTTATTGTACACATATGGTGTCATGGAGGTTCTTTTACTAGAAAGCCTTATTTGATAATTATTGTTGTTTGAGAATGATTTGACTTTACAAATGAATTTCTTACTCTTTTGGTAATATTTAATATGTATCTAAATATTTTTCCTTGATAAGCTATATTTGTGACTGATGTGCCTTAGGATGTTCAATTAATCCCAAACCTTATTAACCTACATTATCAACTACTTGAATAGGATTAGTGATGGATTGGGCCCATTTGCCCAAAATTTGACCATTATAATCATACTATTTTATATATTTGTGACCAAAATTAGACCATATTGAGCATTGATCCTCATTTTGGAGAGGTATATTTGCTTTATTTATCTGTTCTTTTTTTACTATTTATTTTTGGTATTGTGCTTTTGGAACCTTTTGTTATTTTGAGTTATGCTTTGGTAACCATTTTTTTACTATTTCTAAATTTGACCCTTTTCAAATTGGTATATGTGACATTGTATGTGTGAATGTTGTGTCATTGTGTAGGTCATCAATATCCATTATATATTGTATTTTCCTATTTTATGTTAAATATTAATCTATTTGATGCCATCCATTCTATGATATGCACAAAAATATATGGATCTCCTCATTGGGTGTAGAGGAGGTAGGTTGATCAACTTATATTTAATCATTTACCTTAGTGTCTCACTTTAAATCTTATTTTATCTTTGAATTCCTTTTGAATAACTAGTTTTAGAAGCACTTTATCATGATTTCATGTTTTGATATGTAACATTGTTTGCCACAAATGGACTATTTAAAGATGTATAAACATGATTTACACTATTGTGCCCTAGAATCCTTTGTCATGTAAATTATTTTTCCAATGTTGTAATATTTTCATTTATTATTTTATTTTTATTTTTTAAACCTGTAATTATCTTTCTCATATTAATAGCTGATCACATAGAGTCTCACAAGTACAAGCCCTATATATTTCTAATTGAACTTGTAGGCACACACCATGTAAGGAAGAGGTGTGAATAGGGTGATTATGGGGAACAATGACATTGGTATATGGTGATTCATCTTTTGGATGGGTGATAACATGGACCTTGTTAGATGGAAAGTAATTATCACCCTTAGGAAGATGATTTGGAGAAGGAGATTATTTCTTGTACAAAATATATGACACTAAAACTTAAAACTTAGTTATTAGCTTATATCATCTATGTGTGTATGGGTTTGCTTGTTAATAGAAATACGTATAGGATAAAGAGAAGATGATATGATATATGAGATATATTTAAATTGATATAAAACATTATCTATACATGTGTTTATGTCTTTTCTAAGATAATTCTGAATTAAAGGGAACACAAATATAAATGAATGTATTAAAATTTGAAATAGAAAGTGATTAATCTCTTTTATCATTATGATCATGATTATATAGATTATAAAATATATCAATATTAAATATGTGTATATATAGAAAAAGGATATAAACCCTAAGTGTGTCTAGGGTTAGGATTTCTTTGAATATATGGTTTTTAAAAAAAAATTAATTATATTTAAATAATTTGAATCCGTAATATGACATTGATTTAATTAGATAAGTTGTATAAAAAATCATAAAATTAAAAGCATTCATTCCAAATTTATTGCACAAAAATTTGGAATTAATGAAAACTGAGGTTTTAAATCAATATTCAAAGTAAGTTACCAATGAGATATGGGTGAATTGGTAAAGTGACTTGGTTATTTCAAGCACCACCAAGGTTCAAATATTAGTATGGTATTAGAGGTTAGATATGGATGATCATTGGTATTCTTGGGCTAACTATGGATGATCATTTGTATTCTTAAGTCAGGTGTGGTTGTTGATGGTATTCATGGGTTGGTTATGGATGTTCATTGGTATTATTAGGCCAATTGTGATTGTTTTTGGCATTCTTAGATGAATTATTGTTGTTATTGGTATTATCAGGCTGATTACGGTCATTGTTTATAAATATGGTACTTTTGATAGAAGATCACTTGGGGATGTGGGCCCTTAATTACATCATAGATTGATTGGAGCTTTGATAAAAAATGAATACCTATCTCAAAAAAATCAAATTCAGGTTCACGAAATGATTTAACCTTTTTGAGGGTTTAATATGTAAATCTTATGTTTAGATTAAAGGGATGAAATGTCTAAATTAGTCAAATAATATGAAATAATTAAGTAATAATTTTTTATGGATTTTGACCTTCTCTAAACTTCTAAAAATATTAATAAATATACTTAAATAGAGACTTATCTAGAAATTTATTATTGTGGATGATCTAGGTTATTAAAAATAAGTTTTAGATAGGTCTGAGTGTTGTCAATAGGCTTTTGAGGTATATTTTCTCACTTAAGAGTACTTCCCCAACTAGATAGTGGTACGATGTTACTGTAGTGTACTTAAAGTGGTGTTAGTGTTTGCTTTGTAGGATTATTCCCATTTTTTAGGAGTACTTTAACCTATGTTTTTAGGTCTTATTTTTGCATGCATGAATTATAGAACTTTGTGTTGTGCCTCAAAAACATAATTTAGTATCCAAACCCTAATCCTCCTTATAAGTATGTCATGAGTAATAATTATGTTTTCATTAGTAGGATATGCTAGACATCCTCAACACCCTATTGTGAAGAAATTTTCCTACATACTAATACTCTGAAGAGGGATCAAGCCCGATGTAGTTCTCCCACCTAGTACTTGATGTAAGTGCACGTGAATGCTAGAATGAGAGTGGAATTGGAAGCCTTAAATGTGATTGAGCTTTTAAATCTTTTAAATCTAGGTTTATGGATGTTGTATATGGTCATATTCAAAATTAGGAAATAAAGGGATCAAATACCTTAATTTTTCTCAACTTGACTTTTCTTTGAATAGATTTTTGCTTCTATTTTCCATCTATTGAATAAAGTTCAAATATACCTGTATTTTTACATATCTATAACTTGTGTAGATAATAAAATGTTATTTGTCCAACCTTTAGAGGGTACAAGTTTGAAAAAGTATTTATTTGGGAGAGTTAGGGGAAAGGATATAAGCACCCAATTAGGGACACTATCACCATGTGGTTGTAGTGTCCCAAATGTGGCACTAATGTTCACTTGGCATACTATGGGGAAAAGTAGGTTGGGTTTTTAGAAATCTATCTTGGGACTGTGTTTTGGCTAACTGTAACTATTTATAGTATGCACAATGACTAAAAAAGTGAGGAAAAGGCTATATGATAGGTCTAGGGCTAAGATAAGAATAGGATAACTCAAGAGACACTCTTAGATTCCAAATACCACTTTAAGTTGACCACACATGGAATTTTGGTTTTTATAAACACTTCAAACTATTTATTGCTTATTTTTATGAAAGTGGAAATTTGAAATTAGTATCGAATTTATTTTGATCAACATTATTTTCTTGTTTATAGGAAACACAAAAAAAATATGGGTAACAAACCACTATGGGAGACAACTATTATTTCTATATGTTGAGTTTATTATAGTGGATTATTTTTTTGTGGGAATATATGAATAGGAAAAAAAATATCCTTAGGTGTTCCTCTTCTTCAAAAATGAATTTTTGATGCCAAGTGATATAATTAATTTTTCACTAAAAAAAATATATTGAAATTAAATTCAATTCAATTGTAAGATAATTTAAATATTAATGTTTAAATTTTAAGTCAATTCAAAATTTTAAAAAAAAATCTATTTTACTAATTTTACACAAATATTTTTTTAAATCTAAAAATTGAAACACTTCTAGTTAAGAAAAGTGTGTTTACATATGCCAAGTTATTTTCCAAAAAAATTTAAAATATTACACACAATGGAATAAAAAGGTGTATTTTATTATCAATCCTTCCTATTTGTTTTCCACCAAGGATGCATATTTAAAACATAAGTAATTTAAAACATGATTATATTCTCTAAAGGATATAATTATTATTGATTTTACCCTCTCTTTTCTAGTGATGGGGTGTGACTAGGATCATTCAATAACTTTGTATTTTTGCAAGGGCCACTTATATCCCTATAGTTTAAATTTGATGTCATAACACAATATCGTTTATCATGAGTATGTGTAGTTTCGTGTGGATTAATGAGAGACCTAGTTAAGTAAATCATATTTACCCATGGTAATTTATTTTCAATAAAAATTTAAAAATAATACACAAAAGGGAAGAATAGAAAAATGGACAAAAAACAAAAATATAAGTTTGTTATGTTTTAAAAATTAATCATAAACTAACATAAAATAAAAACTTGGTGTGTTTATATTTTAGAAGACAAGATCACATAAATGATATTGTATTTGTATTAGTTAACTAATAGACATAAATGATAGTGTAATTGCATTAGGTAAATGATGAACATAAATGATAAAAAAATATTTTTAGATAATAGACTCATGACCAAAAAATAAAATATGTGAGATTTGTTTTTTGCTACCATGGCTTTTTGTATTTGTTGAATGGTGAATATAAAATAAAAAACATTTGATGTTTTTATATAAGGGATGAATAGAGATCATTATTTTCTAAATAATGATGATAAATATTATATTTTTTAAAAGAGGTTTTTTTAGCATTTACTATCATAGATTTAACACACAATGATAAGTGAGGGTTTTAAGTGAATATTTTCTAATTATGTGAAATTATCAACAAAAAATAAATAAAACATAGATTGAAATTCAAACATAAATACATGCTCTCTCTCTCTCTCTCTCTCTCTCTCTCTCTCTCTCTCTCTCTCTCTCTCTCTCTCTCTCTCTCTCTCTCTCTCTCTCTCTCTCTCTCTCTCTCTCTCTCTCTCTCTCTCTCTCTCTCTCTCTCTCTCTCTCTCTCTCTCTCTCTCTCATAATTGTCTTTTACCTGACATACATTAAATTTCATTTTTGAGAGGAACTTATCATGTAAGAATTGGATAAGTATCGGGTAATTATCATATAAAATATTAAAACTTGTGACATATTTTATTCCAATTTTAAATTTATTATCAAATTGATGATTTTTTTTTTGTGGTATTAATATTTATAAAATTTAATTTTTTATAATAAGATTTATGATTTCAAATCAAAAAAGGGAATGACTTAAAGGTGACTTATTGATTATTTCGGCTTCAAGTGCAAGTAGGAATAAAAGTGGCAAGCTAAGGAATAAATTGGTCTTAAAAACCAAGGATTTGAGTGAAATAGAGGAATATGTGGCTTGGACCTAGGTTTTGTATGACTCTCTTGTGGATCTATGAAGTCTAGATACCTCATAGGCTCCTGACCTAGAGGATATAAATTTGGATGTGATTAGTTCAATAAAAGAAAGATTATGCTTCTTGGATCTAATTCCTAAGAACAGGGACATAAAAATTAGTGTCATGAGAAAATAACTTAAGGACATTCGTTTGGTTCTTTTACCTAGAGATAGTTTTTTATCCAAGGAGGGACATGTTTTTGATATCATCAGCCTTCATAGTAAACTATTATATGGCCTAGAGGGCCTTTAGATGTTGGGTTATATTGGGTAATGTTTTGGAGCTATCAGTTCTCACTGACCCCAAAGAGCACCTCCTCCATTTATAGTACTAAAGGACCCAAATATGTAGCTAAACAAGGTCATAGTGATAGGACCAATGGAAAATATGGTAAGATCCCCCTTTTGGGTCTTTGGTGCATTTAATTATGGTCCTCAATGTTTTAGATGGTAATTTTTATTCTCATTAGTTTGGTACCTTCCCTTATGAGTTTTAGTTATTTATTTTTTATTTTTGTTTTTATGGGTCCTTTTTTTGGTTAGGCATCTTGTGCCCTTAGTTACTTTCATATAGAATTTTTTTGGATACCCATGCCTCCTACTATGTCTCAGGATGGATTCCAAACTAGTTCAAGGTGGGCTTGTATTAATAAAAATATTAAATAACCTATATTTAACATTAAATAGTAAAATAATCACACTAATATTTTTGGTAGAGTTCCTAGAAATTTTTACATTTACATTAATAAAATAAAATATTACAAAGTGGTTAACCAATAAAAAATTAATATTTTATTAAAAAGAGGAATCCTCTACAAATTTAATAAAATAATAAGATTCCCTTTACTCTTTTATTATTTGTTATGAGGAATATTAAAGACATGATGCTATTTAAATTGTCTAAAATTCCAAGGAATGTTTTCACCTTAATTTTTTAAGATGGCTACAAAATATGGGAATTCAATATATTTTCATGTGTAAGAAGTTATGTCCCTCATAAAATTATTCCAAGTGTGGCAAAAAAATATTTTATATGGTAGGTAAAATTTGGATATCATAACCTTCACCTTAGTTATTCAAGGAAGTATTGTGATAAGGATACAAAATAATTTCATGGAAGGCATTTGTATTTAGACATATCCTTGTTATCTATTGCAAATGGTCTTAAGGTTTATTTTATAATACCTAATTGATCTAATGCATTAGAAAGAGGAAACACAAGTCATTGAATATTTATCAATAAGGTTTCTCTTAACTTGGATGTCACCAATTTATACAATAATAAACATAGAATTATAATCCACACAATAAATGATTTCATTGAGAATTTTAAATTGGAATAGAAACTTGATTTATTGTCTTATGAGCTTGAATAGATATCTCTTTGCATTATTGTATAATACTTTGGTTATAATAGATAAAGGTAGATTATTTCCCCATATATAGTGGTTGAGGAATTTTCATCTAATAAAGTGTTTGAATTAAGATATTTACAAATATTGGATGAGGTACATATTATGTCAAGGAAAGGAAACTAAATAGGGATATTAAATATTTATTCAATGGGGTCCTATATTTCAAAGGTAAGGTGATAAATTCATTATTATAACCAAGAAATAGAGGTTTAAATGATATCATGTTTGACCGTTATAAGGATATATAATGAAATATTATTATTTATTATATTTGTTTTAGTAGTATAACCCAAAATGATACAATAGAAATGGTTAGATATGATTTTATCATCATGACTAATACCATTCAATGAGTTATAATTAAATCAAATGTTTTTATTAATATATATGATACGATTGTACTAATAGATGATTATATCACCATGTAAGATATGTATACACATAATATTTTCAAAATTTTATCAATTATTGATGCCATCTATCTTGTAGGAACCTATCGAGTCTCAATATCTTTGAGTGTACACCCTAAAGGTTGCATCAATAAAAGGGTGGGTAGACCACTACTTCTTTGCAAAAAAATTATCCCTTTTTCCACTTGATATCTACACACTTGTCTCCTAAAAACCATTCCCTTAAGATTGTCCTTCTCTTTTGTACACTCCTCTAGTAATTTTACACCTTCATTGGCACTCTTCTTAATCTAAACCGTCTTTTGATAGTTTACATGACTATGTCCATTGTGTCAACCTTTTACTCTTATTGACCAAACTTATTTAGGTCTAGGTCGACTCTTGGCCAACCTCGTCCCTGACCTAGTGGGTTTTTGTCAATAACAATATTAGGTCGATCATATCAAGTCAAAATTTTAGAAGGGTTTAGGGTTAAATATACCTATATAAACACAATAATTTTTCCATTATTTAAATAAGAGAATAAGTAATTATATTTATTGTGCATATGATTATCCACCAATCTACTTGAGGAGAAAGCTTAGGCTTTCATACTTTAATTGGATATATAAATCTTGACTTGTAGAGAATTCTTTTGGATGCATTGGTATTTTATGTATCCTAGAGCTAATTTATCCTCATCATCCTTACATACCACAACAACCTCTTAAAAATAATGTTTTACAAGGGAGAGATTGAGGCTTAATGGTTTCATCTTCAAATGTAAGTATTCATAACTTTGTTCCTCTTTTGTAAAAGTAGATAGATATGGATTTGCACTTATCTTCCATGAATTAGGATTCCATGTAAATTTATGTGAGTATATGTATCTTATTCATGTTTTATTTTGTTTTTTATCACCCCCACTTTGTACCACAAGCTTTATTCAGCACTATATTATATTTCTTTACTTTAATTGTTATTATTATATTGAATATGAAAACATAAGACTTTGTTAGGGTTATTTTATAGTTCTAATTGACTAAAGGCCTTAAAACCCTCCCTAGTGTTATTATTATAATAAGAGATCCCTTGATTAGGTCTAGCAAGTACATATTGGTCATGTTCTTGATTATATAATGTATCCCTGATTAGAAGTGTAAATAGGATCTATCTTCTTTGAGATAGGATTGATTTGTAGATCTAATGCATTTTGATTGCATACATTCTACTGAACTTGATGTGAATCTAGCCCTTGTAAGTATTATTTCATGCTTTGAATTTATATCATTTTATTATTTTTCTATATTTTTTATATTAGGTCAACCATGTTGGTATAGTTTATAACTTTTGTGCATAGGATTAACACATAATTATATCAAAATGATTATGTTATATCTATGTAGTCATCATTAGATATAAGTTACTATATTAAACAAGTCGACATAGTACTCTTATACATTTTTAGACACCAAAATATGCCAAATAGGCTAACTTAGTCTCTTATTTATCTCTATAATAACAAAATAAGTTATCTAGGTCAACTTGGTATTCTAGACAACTTGTAGATAACAAACCAAGTTGACTAAGTGAATGTAGTCATATTAAATAGGTTTTAACAAATAGGGAATTATAGAATTAGGTCAACCTAGTTGATAATTAGAAAAACATGTAGGAATCATTCAAGGAACATCAACAAAAATTTTGTGGTCTTCAACATCTTCTAACCCACCAAGGTTCCTTTCTATCTCTCTTTTAATTTAGTTCTTATTTATAGTTCTATTTTTGAAAGTTTATAGTCTTTCGAACTACAATCCTACAATAAATTTGGTTGACTTGGTCGACCTAGTTCTATAGTCTTTCTTTTGTTTGAAAAACTAAGTCAAACTAGTCAACTTAGTTATTAAGGAATCTTAATTCTATAGTATAGTATCGACCCTATCAACTCTTTTCATTAATTTTTTCATACAATGTCATCTAAACCAATTTTTTACCATGCTTAAAATTTGGAATTAACAACTATATAGTAGTAATTAATTTAGACTTTCACTTTTTGTTGTGTGCATTCTTAGAATAACTCATATAGTCTAATTAGGTGTTTTTTCAATATACATTTTATTTAACCTATTTTTCTCTTTCTTGCACACACTACAAAACTACATTTTAAAATGCATTTAATATTTGTCTACCCAAGTCATACCTACTTGGATTCCATCACCAAGGGGGAAGCTGACTTGGTTTTTTGGCTAAGTATAAATATGTAGTTAATGGTATATGTTGGAAAATCACCTAACACCCTTATCATTATGGGATTGTGAAGTGAGGGGGTAGGCCCCAATATCAAGCCATTACTATTGCCAATATAGATCCCTTATAACCTAAATGTCTTGAAACCATCCATAGATTACTTTCTCATTTTGTACTTTCATCCAACTTGTTTATCACACATAAAATAAAACTTTATAATAATTTAACAAAATTCAAGATGAACACTTAGTTAGCATTTAATTTTTAGTTTATTGCTTTCTCTTTTCTCATTATATGTTGTATTACAAAAACATGCATTGGCCAGTGTTGGTGCAAGGTTTTGTAATATGTACCCCAATTATATAATTCTCTTTGATCCAAATGTTTATGTGTTTTCTTTCTCTTCTTATTTCAAGTACATTTCAATTTTTTCCCTTCAATACACTATCAATATATTTGACACAGTATCTTATAAATGATCTTTTTCCTTGACTATAGTACTAGGTTAACTTGGTCAACCCAGTACTCCTTTTTTCCTCCCAAGTTATATTTTAACCTAAATTGGTCAAATATGTATCCTTATGAGGCTACCCTTTTTATTAGGTTATAGTACTAAGTTGACCTGGTCAAATTTGTATCTTTGTTGGCTCAATTTCATACCTATTTTCATTACAAGGTCAACCTAGTCAACTCTATACTCTTACCTACATCTTGTATCTCCTTAATATTACATCAACTTTGTCTTCCCTAATATATAAGCCTTATCATGAAATTATTGTTTGAAGAAAATACTAAGTTAAATTTCTAAAATATAATGAGTCTTACCAACCCTAATAAGTTCTCCCATAAGCATCTTGTGGCTCTTATCCTAGATGAAATTAATGTGCATATAGCCACTCACACTAAAATCTATAAGATCCATTTTCATTCCTCTTTAATTGAAAATAATCTCTTCTCACTTGAGTATCAACCTAAATTAGAGTATACACCAAAAATTCTCTTCTTCATCAATGCTTTTTGTCAACATTAAGGACATAATACTTTTACTATTTACCATCTCATGATAAGTGCTCAAGTCAAAGAACCCCATTCACATTCTCCCACATTCTTAAATGAATTTGGAGATACCTACTTTTTCTTCTCAGTCTCTTCCTTCTATTTTGACCCCTTATCATATCATTACTTCTTCCTCTTTGATTTCTTCTACCTCTATGCCTAGTATCTCTACTAGCATAGTAGGTTATACATCTATTGGGTCTCTTCAAAGATCCACTCTTCTCAATTATTCCACTAGTGCATCATTTTATACCCATGATAATCATGCCTCTAGTGTTACTTCTTCTCATACCTCTAATAATACATATTTTCCATACAATCAAATTATGCAAGTAGCTCTTCACTCACTAATAATTATTATCAAGATATTACTACTATGTGTAGTGGTACCCAAGCCATTACTACCAATTCTAATGCTTCACACAATTATTATAGTTCAACTCAAACTCATCAAATCTTATTAAAAACTCTTAATCAAATTAATGCTTTCCAAGCTAATAATGAAAATTAAATGATGTAAATGCAAAATAATCTTATCCATCTTCAAACCCACCCTCAATAGATGCCATGGGTAATGCATAATGAAAATGCTCCCCCACCTCCTCTTTAGGATTACTATTGTAATATTATCCCTCAACCTCCTATTGTTAATAAAATAATCAAGCATATTCAAAATGATCCTCTTACATCTCAAATTACTAATACCGATATATAAGGTATCAATCCTACCATTACTTACAATGGGTCAACTAATCCTACTCTTTAATTAATATTTTTTGAAATATATATAATGATTAGTCAAGTTAAATACCTTTTATAGTACCAATATATTATAAAAGAGTCTCATGGGTGATGCTTTAGATTGGTACAACCAACTCAAATCTCATTCCATCACTAGTTTGGAAGATTTAGTCAATGCTCTAGTCTAGGAGTTCTAGACTAACGATTTCCTTAATTATACCTTTGCCCATTTCATTAATTGTAAACAAATTGAGATTGAAAGCATAAAATTTTGATTTAATCAATGGAAGGCATTGTCTACTAAATGTGAGCATCATATGGTTGATGATAAAATTTTCCGTATATTTACCAATTGTCTTTTTCCCAAGTTGCAATTTAAGGTCTAAAATCTCTCTCCACATACTTTGGAAGAGGTTATTAATAAAAATAAGCATCAGTATTTCCTTGTGCATCATTTCAAGCCATCCTAACCTTCTATGGGTACTTGCATGTTACTTAAGAATAAGAATTGTCATGCTACAAATGATGTTGTCACCAACTCTTATGATACCATTCATACTATTCAAGGTATTATTCCCAACTAAACTTCACAAAAACCTTCCCCTCTTAACCACATCACAAATCCTCATTTATATTCAACTAATAGCATAAATATTAATAAATATTTATCCTTAGGAGAATTAAAAAACCTATCTACCAAGGCCTCTTCGATGATAACTTGATCCCACTCATCCCATGAAATTTTGATATGATCCTTATAAATTTTGTTTATTTCATGCTAGTTGGGGTCATTATCATGAGGCATGTAGACAACTTCATGATTTGTCTATGGATTTACTTCTTCGTCCAAATTTTTACCATGATTATATCATCATTAAATGTCAATAATCTTATGACACTTATTTCAAAGCCCATGAAACACAAACTAAATCTCAAGATTTGAACTAGGCTCATGCTCATTTGGCCATCTATAAAGATCCTCTTCAAAATCATCAAGATAACCAAGACAAGCCTACCAATAATACCAATAATGTTAACAATCTTCTTGACACAACTTATGAAGATAATGTGGTTAATATAAAAAATATGTGAAGGGTGGTTGTTTTCATTGATCCTCAACCCATCCACACACCTCAGTTGTCCTACACATTTCATGTTATCTAATATTCTTCTCTAACTCGCTTAACTAAGTTAAGGAAAGAATAATTTATATATTTTGATGATCTAATTCCAAAAGCTCCCTTGGATAACACTTTTCATATCATCTCTACCATCCCTCAAGCCTCTTTGCCTATCGCCAATTATACACAAACTTCTATCAAAATTTCTTCTCAAACCATACCTGCATCAAATTCTCTACCCTCTTAAACTAAAATTCAACATTATGCTCTTATCCTCATAAATTCACATGTACTGAAAATCCTCTTTCTAAGGACCTCCTTCAACACTATGCACCTCTTTCTAACAGTCCTCTTATGGGTTATGATGAATGGGATCCTATTATGAAACTTATGAATCTCCCATATCAAATCGCATTTATCAAACTTATGTGGACATCTCCACATCATCATAACCATCTTATATAACTTGTTTTTGAAATTAACATCCCCCATCCTCCCCTAGTAGGATGCAAAGCTAACGTATTTAGATCAAAAGATAAAATTTTACAAAAATGAAAATAGATGTCCATACATGTTGATGAAACAATAGACACTTATATTTCCCTCAAATTTTCCATCACTTTTATGATCCCTGATGAGATTCTAATTCATGCATAAAATCTTCCTCTTTTTATTAATGTCTAAATTATTGATATCCAAATAAAGTGTGCCTTGATTGATGAGAGTTCTGGCACTTGTGTTACCTCTCTCAATTTTATCAAAACCCTTAGATATTATGAATACAATCTTAAATCCACACACAATACATGTCAAGGTTATGACTAAAGGAAAATACATCCTTTAGATTATGTGTGGCTCCCCATTATTGTCTCACATGTCATCATCCACATGAAGGTGATGATATTCAACTTTATTATATGTTATAAAAAATTTCTTGGTAGGCTATGGACTCATTGCATGAGGGTAGTTTCCTCTTCTACTTACCAATGAATCAAACTCCCTTCATAATGGAACCATATATAAGATTCAAGGTGACACTAATCCTTGAAATTTTGAACAATTCCAAGACCATGGTGTATTCAAGATTCCTACCCTTAAACCCTTGCCAATAATTTCATTTCATGAATCTCAATGATTTAATTTTATTATAAACTCCGCATGAGATTATAATGGTCACCTCAAACTCATTAGAAATATACCCCCTAACCTCCTAGATTTTGATGATGATAAGCCTAATGAGATCAATCTCAAGATTAAAACTTCAAATCACTCTCCTTATCTAATCTCTCATCTTCTCATTTCCTTACAACCTAATTCTCTTCAAGCACCTTATGATGAGATCCATGTTATCTTAACTAAGACTCAACATTCAATTCACTAGACCACATCATATGATAAGGTCATCCCTACCTATGCCATTAATCTTCATACACATATTTATGATGATAGTTACAACTTAGACAATCCATTCTTAAGAGGTATTATTTAGGCCTGAGATGTTAAAATTGGTCATTATAATTCCTCTTTACTTTAGTACTGAAGACTATCTTCAGTATTCCATCCTATATTTTTCTTAATTGTAATATTTTTCCTCATAATCACAGGGTAGCGATGATGCAAACAACTCTAGTTTTTGAAGAACCTATTATAAGCATGCCAATGGATCATGTTATGATTGGTCCCTATCAATTTTATATATACCATGACCCATCTATCTTACTTATCCCTAAGATTTTTGCAATTATCTGTCAACCTTTTGTGGATTCCACCCATCCCTCACTAGAGAATTATTTGGATCCCATTCCCACTCCTTATATAGCTCAATATTTTCTTATTTTTGATCTTATTTCTCCTTAAATCAAGCCATGTCTAATCTTTACACCAACCCCACCATCTCTTATTGATGGTTTTCTCACTTTATTATAGATAGTTCCTTCACCCACCAAATGGGATGATCAGCCTTATTGTGACATTCATAAAGTTTCTAATCATTAGACTAAATATTTTTCCCTATAACAAACTCACTCAACTTATGTTTCCCCTTCTCTTATGAATACACCCACCAAGTATAATCACAATCATATATGTTTCTTTTACAACATTGATAACCATTCAACCATGCATTATCAAAAGTTATGACAATGTATCGACACCTTGCATCCCACCACTCCTCAACCCTCAGACAAGGCTATACCTCCACCCAAAATATTACCTAGTTAAATTCCTAAGTATGAAGAGTTATATTATATTTGTCACAAATGTGGCACACATGACACTGATCGATGCCACATTATTCATCAACATCTTAAGGATCACCTCTTAACCTTTCTTACACTCTACCCTTCCTCTCATATGTCACTCTAAAAAGAAGGCTCCCCATTCTTCCCTAGTGGATCCACATATTATGGTTCCATATCCCATTATTTTCACTTCTTCACATACTATTCCTCTACCAGTGGACTTTATGTCATCCATAGATCCTTCCCTACCCATGAGTCCCTCACCAATAGCACCCTACCCACCAATGACCCCTTCATCTACCATAGAAAACAATCCCATGAATTATCTTGATCATCACCTACATGATATCCCTCATCAACATGTTCTTTCAAGTATTCCTAAATTTTATGTTGAGGAGATTATATGTGAAGTATTTTCTCAACTTTCACTAAAGATCGATAAGACATTAGATGCAATTTCCATTAAACTTCCTAGAGACTTATCATATGTTATGGATAATGTGTTTGGATAAATATATCAGTAACTATGAGCACATGCATGTTGTTATTAAATTTTCATTTGGATTGGATGTGTGCTCCAAATTTATATATATATCTATTCTTATATCATTTGACATTGTGTCAAATTATTATCTATCTTACTATTGACCAATTTTGACCCTTAAGGTCAAAATAGGAACCATATAGGTAAGAAATTGATCTTTATAAGTTTATAGGGTGTTTAATATTATTTCATAACATGTATTATAGGTTATTTTATGTCATTCTATATCATATTATCCTTAGTCATTAGTCATTTTAGTCAATATATCATTTTGAGTCATTTTGAAGGTCTTAAAGGAGCATTAAATGAGTTTTATAGCCTCCTTCGGAAGTGAAAATGTGTAAAAATGGTGATTTCATGTTCCATGTGTCCTATTATTCCTTAATCAACTAGTGATTGGTTTTTCATAATAAAGAGCATTTTTGGGGAAAAGAGAAGAATTAGAATGTGTATGGCCCATGGGGGAAGGTGACACATGGGAGAAGGTCATGTAATGTCTCTATAGCTTCCTAAAGCTCAATTCCATGTGATAAATTCTTTGGAAGTGCCAATTTTGAGATAAAACAATTCTACTTCTTCTTTACCCTTCTAGACACATAAAACTAGTCAATAGGTTTGCACTTGGTATGGCCAACACAGGAGGTTTCAAGCGAAAATGATCTTATGGGTGTATTATAAACTTAGTTATATTCCATTTTATGTTTTGTTATAGATGAATGGTGACCTTTTATTTATGAACCATTCCTAATAAGTTGACCTATATATTTTCATGCTAATTTATGCACCCTATAGGTTTTTCCTTGGTTTGAAAAAATACATACAATGTATTTTCTAATATTGATCCTATATAATTTTATATCACTCCTCTCATTCTCCCCATTCTTATTTTCATGTTTCAAGGTGTTGTGATGGGTAAATCACCTATAGTTTACAAACTGGTCTTATTTGAGAATGACAAGCATGTTTCCACCTTTTTCATATTTTCATGACTTGATCATGGTTTTATAGGGTTGTAATGGTTTAATTATAATGTTATTATTGTCTTATAAATACCCTCAACATTCAATCTCATCCTCCAAGGCAACATTCCATGAGTTTGAAACCATAACTATCATATAGTCAATCTGCTCTATAACTATCATATCAATCAACTAGGTGAGCCATGAAAATATATGAAAAACATTAATGGAGGATTAATTTTGGTCTAAAGGTGTTAAGTATGATATTTGAGAATGAAAAAATATTATAAACCCAAGTGACACTATATAAATCATGAGAAAATAATAAACATAGTCACTCAGTTTCCTGTCATTAGTACACATATACATGTGTCCTCATGAAGAAGCTCATGTTGAAAGGAGTATATAAGATGATAAATATATATTTATAGTTATTAAATTATATTTTAAACATTTTTAAAAGGATACAAATTAATTTTAACTCACACATCTTGGATACTATCTAGTTTTACATTCTCTGCATATATGTTACAATGACCACCTACACGGTACATTAGCAGAGATACAAGGGTATTTATACAGAGAGGTTAAACAAGTGGTGACACCCTAAATAAAGTATTATAGTTATTTTTACATGATAATAAATATTTTAAAGTGTTATATTATTAAAATAGAAATGGAAACTATGATAAAAAATGATTGATTCAAGGACTTTTTCACAAAGTTGGCAAGATAGATGTCTAGGCCCTTTTTTCGGTATCATTATATAGAGTTATATTGGTTTATAAGATATAAAATAAATTAATTATAAATATACCATAAATTTATCTTTATTTTTAAAATAAGATAGGTTTTTGAGTTGAAGAGGTTGGTTTTCAAGAGCTCCCAAGTTGCCTTCTAAACACTAAAATTCTAAAGTGTTGCCTACAACAGGATGAGTCAATAGAATTTTAGGCCCAATGAGTAAATTTGAAGCTTGAAACTAGGTTATAATGTATTCTTTTAAAAATAAATTAAAATTTTGTGAAGATAATCATTAATTCAAGAACATAATATGGTTTTCATCTATTAGTGTAAATGATAGTCCGTACAAATGCCCTGAGCATATTCATCTACAACCACCATAGGTTTTAAGTTCGAGAAGGTATTACTTTATTGAATATATGAGTGTTATGGTATGTTTATGGTTTGAAAAAGTGATTGGAAAATTTTTCAAATGTTTTATCTTAATAAATAAACATGATGATCTTATAAAATCATAAACATCTATAGGACCCTGCACAATCAACTGTAAGTGTTGTAGGCAGACGAAAAAGTAAGACAAGGTATATAGGTGATGGTTTAGGATACGTAGGGTGAAAAAAAGGGTAGAAAAAAATAATAAATGACCCTAAATTACTATAATTATATTTTATACATTTTTTCAAGCCTAAACTAAGTAAGCATGCACCTACATGAATCATACTCTGGTCAAAAGGTAAGGTAACATAATCAACTTCCTATGACTAGTCTTGAGATAAATTCAACATCCCAAGTGTGAGATTAACATGATTATAGGTGAAATAATTCTTGGAATATTTTATGAAATATTATACTCTATTTTAAGGCCTAATCCATACACACACACCTACAGGTGTCCTTCCAAAACAGAGACACGGTCAAGAAATTACACAGTCTTGTGAGTTCAAGTGTATGAAATGGTATGTGAGTGGTTAGAGGGATAAATTAGGAATATTATACATTAATTTTTTAATTATATCTTCTTAATACACTATTTTTATGAAAATCATGTAGAGAGGTATCTATAATGTTGTATCATATAGCCTACATCATGAACATTGCACACAGTTTGTCCCCTAGCAGTCTGCCTTGGAATTTAAAGGTGTTTAGGTAAAATCACCTAAAAAAGGGATTAAAATGTATGGATAAGGTATCTAAAACCTGTATAAAATCCTAAAGTTATCAGTTTGTCTAAATAAATAGGGTAAGTACCTTCTAATTTGTCTCAGACAGAGGGTACTCCCCTTAGGTGCAAATTCTATAGTCTTGAAGAAAAGGGACAAGGAAATGGGATAAGAGATAGTTAAACCTTAAAAAAGTTGTAATAAGATGTAACATATCATAAAATACTTGAATAACCTTTTTTAGAAGGTAGAATCTCACCAAATGAACTAAATTATCATGTATGTAGTTAGGTTTTGTAAGGCAGGGTTTTGTCTTAGTATCCAAGCGATAGATCATTTTCATTTATAACCTTAGGAAATATTTATAATGGATTGGATAATTATTATGGGGTCATTTTATATGATACAAATCTTGTGGAACATAGATAAAATCCACTTTTAGCTTAGAGACAATTTAAGAATGTAGGAAATGTGAAAATAAGCTTGATAAAGTGATTTAAAATGCTCACATATTTCATGACGCTTTAAATCAAGATCAGGGAAGTTTATAAGGTTTAAAAATGGTATTTAAATCTACTCGACTGAGATTTTTTTTCAACTTCAATGTCCCATATTTATCAATAAATCTTAAGATGGTAAAACAAGCCTAAACCTTTGCAAAACCCTTGCTAGTGACTAGTTTGAGAAGATTGAGGAGAAAATTTACCCAAATGGATTATTTGGCCTATAATTATGATTGGAGGTTTTATATGACTCAGTTAGTCTCCCTATCCTCAAGATTAGTTGTATGAAATTCTATGGATGGAGTAAAAAATAGGTTTTTATTAACTATTTTGTACATTGTGTAGGTTATAAGATGTTTAAGGAGATTTCAATCACATAGAAGGAAATATTAGGACTTAATATAACTACCAATTTAAAATTAATTCATAATAAAAAATTTTAAGTTCCTCAATAGGATCTCTTATCTCAGGTAGTCAAAACTAGCATAATGAATATGGTGGTGAGAAGTGTGAAAGCTTCAAGTGGATTTATTTTTAAGGTTTACCTAATGACTCTAAGGCCATGAAGGGTAATTAAAAATTTCATCCAAACCCTTATATGAATTTTCATGGAAAAATGATGCATTTTTGGAGGCCAAGTATGTAGGGTATATGAAGGAAGAGTTGTTCTGAATATAGATGGTGATAGGTCATTTTGGGAAGTTTTCAAATGAAAAAGATTGTAACCAATTTATAGTAATAAAATTTGAAATTATATTACCTAAGTGTGTCTAATGACATACAATCCATATGTCTTCCTATTTGCTTGCATAACCCTTCTAAGCTATTCTTTTATAGATTCCCAGTCATCGACAACCTTTTAAACTTAACCCTTAAAGACCCAAATAGCTCTTTTAAGCCCAGATTTATCCCCTCAAGTCTCAATCCCTTTATAAAATAGTAATGAACTTGGATAAGATCACTAAAACCTTGGGTTTTCTAATTTTGGTGTTATTTTCCAAGTGCAAAATTGGTCCTAATAGTTAGATTCTTTTGGATGATTATACTTTTTCTTTTTAGCCTAACATGAATTAATTTAAACCATGATCATTATTTTCCCTATAAAAATGAAATTTAAATTCCTTTTATAATGGTTTTCACTCATTTATATGAACAATTAAGAATACAATCAAGTACACTCAAGGACTCTTCCCTATTATTTGCATATAACCTTCCAAGATCATTTAAAGCTTATTCAAACCTTTAAAATAGTCCCTAGCCATCCAAAGTACATCAATTTTGTCATCTAGTTGAATTTATAATACACAATTTTACCAAGAACTTCAATGGGAGAACTACATTAGTTTTATCCCTCCTTAGAGTATTGGTATATAGATAGTGTGCCCACACACGGGGTGTGAACTGTGTCTAGCTTATCCTTTACACACTAACCCCTTCCCTATATTTTCCAAGATTCCATTCAAGTTCAAGAACAAATATCTTCTAAGAATTTTAAGATTAAAAATAGACACATAGTTAGCTCATTAGGCTCCCAAGCTTTGATATTTCACTGACAGGGTAGCACAAGCCTACCAAATAAAACCCAAAAAGCTTAGATGACCTAGAAAATAGTCCCAAAAAAGGACTATAGTATCAAAAAATAGGGTGTCCCACTTTTGATGCTCCTATCCAATCTATAAATGAACCTCAGGATCTAGTTTCCAATAGTTTTCAAGTCTTGCTCCTCTAGTATCATAACCTATCTCAGTCTGGATAATTCAGAATAAGCCAAGTGAGATTTATCTTATTTATTACTATATTTAGAAAAGGAAAAAATACAAAACATTTAAAATAATTATCTTAATTCTTGCATATTATATACTAATTTAATTTTATTATACTTATTTATTTAACTACGAATAAAACCCCATTATTTTGAAAACACAAAACATTTGGTGAACCCGACTTAATTTGAATTTTACACAAAATCCCTCAAAACCCTATGGTAAATATATTTTATTTTTTACAATAATTTATTGATTTTTATTGTATTTAAAAATCATAAATATATAAATTAATTTCAAATTTATCAATATATTTTATAAAAGCCCTAGTTTGCACATACTAGGTCCTTTTTTCATACAAACACATTCCAAACACTAGGAAATATATTTTGCTAATTTTAGAAATATATTTTAATTTTTACTAAATTTTTCATGAAAAAATATACAATTTTTATATAAATTCATATCAATTTTTTAAAATTATCATACTAATTTTAAAAATTCATTTAAAAATCCCTAGTTGTATTAACTATCTCCCAATTACTTTAGTAATTTTTCAATAATTTTTTGAATTTTTTGTTACATATCAAACTCATAAAATCAATTTAACATTTAAAAATTCAATGTATTTTGCATAAATATTTTTGAAAAATACTTAGTGTCATATACTAGTTTTTACTTTTCTTCTTGAGGTATCACCTTACACCCATAGCCAAATTGCAAAAATGATTCTCATTTATTTAAAAGCTTTTATTACATTTCTTGTAAATAATAAGGAAACCATAATAGGTCCTATCATGTACATGAATGATGAAATCCATCATATGTTATTAAAAAGTTTAATTGTTTGTATTTCATGCTTAATTTTCATAATAAGGGATGATATTACAACATTTATTACTAAAATTACACAAGATGTCAATATGCATTTTGCATACTCTCTATCTCTCATATGGAAAAAATTTCAAGTTTTTCATGATAAAAATGTTAGAAATATTATGTACAAGTGAAATATATTTATTCATTTAAGCAAAAAATCATGTTCTCTATCCTTTACTCTCTATTTGTCATATGGAAAAATCTCCAGATTCATTATGATAAACATATTACAAATTTCATAATACATGTCAAATATATTTATGCATAATCACACAATTTCATGCTCTCTAAAATTTGATATCTATCCCTCATATGGAAAAATATACAAGTTTATCATGCTAAACACATTAGAAATTTCATAGAACATGTCACAATTTCTTATGCATACATGCACAAATTCATGCTTTCTACCCCTTGTTTTCTATATTTTATGTGGAATGTTCTCTATAATAATATTGATATACAATTTATAACTCCACGTATATGAATTTTAGCCTACATTCATAGTTTATATCTAGATGTATATGCCTTTTTGTCTACTCTTGTTTCAATGCCATATTTCATGTAGAGGAAAGAAATCCTTTCTCCTCCTCTCCCTCAAGAGGGTGATAACTACTTTCCATTTAACCAAGTCCATGTTATCACCCCTCCAAAAGGTGAGGTATCCTATGACATTTCTCCTAATTCATAAATTCCACATATAGCTTCTTCAAACCCTCTTTAACATATGTGATTACATGTTCAATTGAAGATACTAAGGTTTACACTTGTGAGACTCCAAGGAATCAAATCACTAGCATGAGCAAGCTATTTTTAGATTTAAAAATGTAGAATAAACTATTACATGAAAAGATAAAAATATTGGAAAATTATATTTCAATACAAAAGCTTTAAAGGTACCCTAGTGCCAATCATGTATATGGACCTTCACCTAGTCAATTGGTTGCAAGCAATGTTACATATCAAAACCGAAAATCATAACCTATAATAAGAACTACAAAGAATAGTAGTAGGGAACCATTACAATTTTATTTAGATAGGGATAACCCATATGATATATTATCAACACTATTATATACGAGGTTAATCACATTTCCTTTTACTCATCAGTGGGATCCACATCTTCTACATAGGCAGCCACATTAGCCCTTTCATAAATACCATCATATCCATGGACATAGAGATAATGATTGTTATAGATTCAATAATTTCATTAATATATGTATTTATAATTTAATCATATGATTCACATAGGGGACACCAATATCTCCTCCATCATGGAACCATAAACCTCATTCCTCCATGATTGAGTCCTCCCAGGACATTCCTTCCTAAGAATCATTTGTTACTCATTATGAGAGTAATGTAGTTTATAAAATAGAGACTCATAGGAGATATCTTATCCCACTTAGTGGATTTTGACACTAGTACAACAAACTCATCATACATATAATAGTATAGTCCATGACATATAAAGTATAATTCCATACACATACACATCACAAAGTACTGCTTCAGTGAAATATTCACTGTGACCAAGTTTATCAAGACATATTTTAAGTAGAAACCCACTATGATTGGTATTAAATGATCAAAAATCATAGGTTTAACCTCCATCTCTATCTATTTTTTAGTCATACACATTATAAAGTACCACTTTAGAGAAATATTCACTACGGGCACATTTTAAAGGACCTATTTCATGTAACAACCCACTACAATTGGTTTTAAATGAGCCACCATGATACAAGACACCATGATATGGAGTATCCTATGAGACTCATCAGTTAGTATAATTCCCTCTCACTTTATCCTATACATATCTTATATAAAAATATAAAAACATTTTTATATACCAAATACCAAAAATATCTTGATTGTATGCATCATCCATGCTTTTACATTACTACTATCATGTTAGGAATTAAATTTGTTGTTATATGATATTTTATGTCAATTTTTATACATTACCATTCTTCACTTGATCTTCTTTAAGTGTGTGTAGTGACATCTAGCTACTTGATTGCTTCACTCTACCCATTGACAGAGCATTCATAATTCTACATTTGAGACACACATTGATATACCTACCCACTGGGTCATATTATACATGACTACACAATCCAATTTATGTCATTCCTAAACTAAAAACTCTTAGTTATCATTCTAATTTACATTCCTTTCTAGATTACATAGATTATTATATCAACATTTCACTAGTATCTAACACTTATGTATTTATTAGCATATACCTATTCTTATATTACACATGTTTTGCATACTTTCAAATTTTCTTTGATTAACTAGATGTGATTATACCTTTCTATTTATTACATGCTTTTTCCTCTTGCTTAACATAGCTTGTGTGATTGCATTTCTAGTTCTTGCTTAACATAGCTTGTGTGATTGTATTTCTAGTTGTTGCTTATCTCTTATTTGTGCCTTAGGACATTTGACAATGTCCTTTTATTTAATTCATGTATGTGCCTTAGGACATTTTATAATTTCCTTTTCTTCTAATTTTCCATGTGACTATGACACCTATTCCAACATTGCTTGTTTCACTTGTATAGGTATGTAGCATTTGAACATGCCTTCTATGCTTGATTTCTAGTTTGAGTGACATATGCCCATGTCCCTTGTTTTCATGGACCCTTGCCCATCCTTGTATTCTTCTCTCTTCTTTCTTGATTAATTGAATGTTTGTTTTGATTCTTAATGTTTGTAATGCCATGATCCACATCATGCATTTCACTTACTTTCTTGGATGCCATGATGGACATCATGTTTCATTCCTCCACCTAAAAACTATCAACTAAAAAATAATATTTATTATTCAAGTTTAGTAATTTTCACATGATTTTACATTATTATAGCTATTTAGGCATACCCCTATTGATCTAAAAATCTATCAATACAAACATTCCTATATCTACAAATATCTTATAAAATATCACTGCTATATTGTACATCTATACAACTTAAGACACTTGTATGACTCTTTTTTTTAGGGTAGTCATGACAGGTTCATCATTCCTACCCTCAAAAGAAGTGAAAATAAACAAGGGTTTTATCATAAATATCAAAGCTTTCAACATTCAAAATAACAACATTCGAATCACCCAGTTTAGAATCTAAAGGTCAAACCAGTTAGAATAAAGAAAAAAATAGTGACAATTCTAGATCAACAACCAATTTCAACATAGGACAATAGCACTACAAATATATAGTAGTGCCAAATATATGGGTGTCCTCATTTTTTAACTCTTATCTAGGTATAAAAACACTCAATTTTTACATAAATAGGCAAAAAATTTAGTTTAGATATAGTTTTTGCACATCTAGATCAGTCAGAATTAGTAGTTTAATATAGTTTTCTTAGAGAGTCTAGATATAAGGGGTTATCATATGTGGCATGTTGGTTCTCACCTTTAGTTTTAGATTAGACAGTTGACATAACTTCTAGATTAGAATCCATTTGGTCTTTTTTAATTTCTGAGTTCAATTCATTATTCAGGCATTCTTAGTAGTTACATGCCTTACTCCATCTACAATTGGTTGACATCACTTTCAAGTTGAATTTTCATACAAGTTTAACTTTTTGATTACCCAAGTTCCTGACTTGGCTTTCATATAAGCCTAGTACATTAGTTTTGGAGTGGCTTTGATACAAGCCTCACCTCTATATTTTTAAATGGACAAGAGTGGCCTAGTTTCCAATATATATTTAGGCTATCCATGTAACATTATTAGATTTATAGAACATCCATGGGCTCCATGATCCATATCATATGACATCTATTCTATAATGGTATCACTTCATAACTTTAGATATGGGTTAATGATGGATCCAAAGGGATAACCTTTGTATTCTTGAGACACCTATTTAGAGGGATTGAACAAGTATAGACATCGATTAACACACATATGATTCATTAAATTCACTTGGTTGGTGATAATGGAGTTAAAGGCCCATCCTTTGATTTCTTGAGCCACTTTTTGGGTTATTGAGCACTCATCTCCCTTCACAATATTACTCTTGATTTAACACATACCGAACATCTTCCAACACAATCCAACATTACAATAGGTTTTGTAATGGTTCATGTACCTAGTGAGGTATATGCATTCCTTTCTCTTCATGTTACTTAGCTTTTTTATTTTATTATTTTAGATATAGTGTATATAATAATAACTAATCAAATTTTATGTTTTCATTATACATTAACACTTTAAAGCATGCTCTCTATGCACATCTAGTATCACATAGCTTCATGAGCTTCTCCCTTATAGGTAAGCTCAAGTATGCTTTTTACTTCCCTTTATTCTAGTATTTCACTTATTTGCATCACTAGAATAAAGGGGGGAAATGTATTCATATAAAATGTGAAATTGGATGGCTTAAGCATGGCTAATGATACCCAATCCATAGGTCTTCCTACCTACTTACACAAACCTTCTAGGCTATGCTTTCACTGATTCCCAATCATCCATAGCCTTCCAAACTTAACCCTAATAGACCCATGCATTTATTTCATGCCCAAATCCATCCCCTCAAGTCTCATTCCCTCTGGACAATAATGCCTAACCTAGATAGGAGCACTAAAATTTGGGGTGTCTTAATTTTGGTGTTGTCAAAGTGAAAAAATAGTCCTAATAGTTAGATTATTTTGAATCCTTATGCATTTTATTATCAGCCTAATGAAAATTCATTTAAACCATGATCATTAATTTCCATATAAAAGGCTATTCAAATTCCATATAGAAGGTTTAGCACTCATTTATAGGAAATAATTAAGAATACAAGCAAGTACCCTCAAGCACTCTTCCCTATTCTCTACACATAGCCTTACAAGATCATTTCAAGCTTATTCAAACCTTTACACTAGTCCCTATCCATTTGTACATATAGTTTCACATCCAGTTGCATTTATCATGCGCCATTTCACCAAGCACTTCAATGGGATAACTACATTAGCTTGATCTAGTCTTGGAATATTGGTATGTAGGTAACATACTCACACATGGGGTCTGAATTATGTCCAATGTATCTTTTACGCACTCACCCATTCTCTATATTTTCCAAGTTTCCATTCAAGTTAAATTATAACAAGCTCTTAGGTATTTGAAGATTAAAAAGAGATACACAATGATATATTCAAGCTTTTAGGATTCAATATTTCACTAATAAGATAATACATGCCTATCGAATAGAACCCAAAGAGTTCAAACCACCTAGACAATAGTGTTGAAAAAGGAATACAATGTTAGACAATAGGGTGTCCCACTTTTGTTCATTTTATCCAATCAAAAAATGAACCCTAAGATCTAGTTTATAATAGATTTTTTAATAATGCTCCTCTAGTATCATACCCTATCTCATTATAGATCATTTATAATAAGCTATGTTAGATTTCTCTTATTTATTACTATATTTAGAAAAGGCAAAAATACAAAACATTTAAAAGAGGGTATGGAACCATTTAGACATTTTGGCCTTTGTAAACTATGTTCCACCTAAGTATGGTGAAGTCCTACTCATTTGCATACCATGGATCAATAAAGACTATTTATTTTTGACTCTTCCATGATTGTTCATAGTCTATTTTACTTGGACGATTGATCTTGCTTAGTGATGACCATTTTTTCCTTATCATGTTATCTCATTTTCTCAACTATTTTTAGTTGGAAAGCTTATTATTGTAGGTCATGAGAAGTTTTACAAGAAGTGTCAAGGTTAAGTGAGTTAGCCTATTCAATAATGTCACTCTAGACCTCTTATCTAGTCCTCTTAGCCTAAGCATTCATTCATAACCTCATAATTAAATATTGATGTGAGAATTTGTTGACTAGAGAAGTGTATGTTTGGTTAGTCCCTTGTTATCATGTGTAACATGCAACTAGTTGAAAGTCATCAATCAATTTGGTGTATCACCTCCATTAGGATAGTTTTCTTTCAATTTTCTCACAACCTTTTCCCTCATAGGTTTAGGTGTAGTAGTGTTCTACAGGTGGTACATCAAGGGATCTATCCCTATATATAAATTCACCTCACTATTAGGCTACCCACAAGCCTAAATGTCTTTCAATTATACCCCTTTGATGAGGAGAGCTAAGGCATCTCCTTAAAGGGTGAACATCCAAGTGACAACACTTACATGGTGACTTTAGTTTCACACTTTATAATGATTATATGTCACTATGTTCTCTTATAGATTTACTTTTCATAATTGTATTATTTTTATTCTTGAGTTGATTTCTTATGATTGTGTTGTTCTTTTTCATGATTATTTTCTATCTTGTCTCTATAAAATCAAATAATTGTTATTGTGGTTGATTATACAAACCGTTCTCCCTTTAGTAATTACTCATTTACCATGTGATCAATTAGCAAATAATTCATTTCATTAGAATATTATTTTACCGATCGAATTTGGATCTCCCTTTATTCCCATTTATTCCCTTTCACAAACTAAGCATAGACATGGTTACAACTTGAGATAACATGTTAGTTCATCATTAAGCCTAAGTGTCTTAGTTAGTATTGCATTTTGATACATATATTCCTTTATCCAAATCCTAAATATCATTCATGTGTATCACTCTATCTCTCATGATTGTCATTCCATGTCTATATGGAGTAGGAATCATCTAAGCCATAAAACTATGTAAAATCCAAATCATTTAAAAAAGTCAATGATCTTAAAGCCAACTTTAAAAATTCTCAAAAGTAAAATCACACTAAAATATGTGATTCTGAGCACATCTCCTTTTTATAATTGAAATTAAAACTCCATATTTGGGATCAAAATAAAGTCAGGGTCCATTAAGTTGTGGTAGGTTAGTAAATTATAAAAGGAGAATAAAAAATCTTTTAGTGCTACTTAATTTCTCATGCAAGTACCCAATATTCATAGAAAACTGATGGATCTATAAGGGTTCCTCAATAATGGGGAACATGTCATGTGAAGTTAGGTCCATTTTAATTTTATTTTTCAAAACAACCAACATTAATTTATCTTATTATAACACTTAGTTTCTACACAGCTTTGTGTCTTTAGCAAATAGGTATCCTTAATTTAATGTCTTCTCATGTCCTTATTGTGCCTCATGTATCCTAAAATATTCTCATAAGATGAAAAAATTATGATTATTACATTACCTTTTTCACTCCCTATAATCCTAATATTTCCCCTTGAGAAATATTATTTTGTTCATTGATCACTCCTCTCGGGATTCTATTGGTGAGTTGCATTGCAAGATCATCGATAGGACCTAGCCTTCCTCAAAAATTACTAAAATTTCAAATTACCATTCCAAACATCCCTTTTTACAATATTTTCACATTCCTTCCACCTCATTGATGTTACTTTTGTGCATTACAGTGTAAGACCATGTATAAGACCTGTCCTTCCTCACAAAATTTTCCAATATCC
The DNA here is from genome assembly GCA_037957365.1 of Torreya grandis. Lineage (NCBI taxonomy): Eukaryota > Viridiplantae > Streptophyta > Pinopsida > Cupressales > Taxaceae > Torreya > Torreya grandis. The sequence goes on along the minus strand of JARHVA010007948.1, from coordinate 135,838 downwards.
AAGTCACAAAAAAATTATATGTTTCAAATATGAGATAAGATGTTATATAATATGAGTTACATGCCATTGAAATGCTTCCCATCTTGATATAATATGTTTTATGATTTATTAATTAATCTTTCACTTTTATCTTCTTATTTTCTAATCGCATGTAAGAATACAACCACTTTTTCCTAATTTTTTCATACTTCCGAGCTTGAATATTAGTGTGATTAATTTAAGACCATTTTGCAAATTTTATTTCTCTTTTATACTTCCCAAAGTGATTTACTATGATTTATTGACTTAATTGATTTATTTTAATACAATTTTTCTTTCACATGATTTTCATTTTATTACATTATTTTCATACTTCCAAACATGATTTAGTGTGATTTTACTCATTTTAATTTGGTGCCAACATTTTTCATGGTTTAAAAATAAATTTTTGGCATCTTGTTTACCACTCTTTGGTTTCTTATACTTAGTCATATTTTATTTTACACATTTCCCAATGTGAACTAGTGTGTAATGTATTTGTTTTTCATTAATTATACTTTGCCAAGTCCTTTTATCAATTTATTTTCAACCATGATAGAAAAGAAAACACAACACATATTTATTATATTATATACAACAAATTCAAAATACATGTGTTAGAAAGAATTATATCCATGTATCCACAAACACAAACATAATATATGCACTAATATCAACATCTAATTGTCAAAACAAAACAAAATATCTCTCTATATATCATGTGATTTTTATACAAATTACAAAAATACATTGCTCCATCTCTAAGGCTAGGGTCTATCATGTCTATCTCAAGTCCTAGCCACATTGCCCATAGATGCTTTAGACAGTCCATTTTGAATGGTACATTATAATGAGGATGTCTAAAATCTCAATCCTATTATGTATCTCTATAGCTTGGGCACTTGGGCATGTACCTATCCTAGCTAAATAGTGGTAGCCATATGGGTGGCTTTAACCTCAACCAAGGCCTATTATGCCTATCCCTCTCCTACTCCTAACACTACTAATGGATATATCCCATATCTTCATGCTTGTATCTACCTTATGGCCTCCCATATTAGTCTAAACTAGCTCACTTGAGATGGGGCAAATGGTACCATAGGATTAACTAATATGGTAGGGTTATATGGCTCTAACACCCCATCTAAAATATCATGGAGTGTTCCCATCACTAGGGATCCCATCTGACCTCCTCCTAATCTAAAAGATCTACAAAATTCAAACCAGATAGATATCAGCTCATATATGTATCTATCAATCTATCTATACAATTAGTATTTTATATCAAAAACCATGAAAATTATAACCATTTATTACCTATCCTGGTGTCACAAATCACCATCTCCCCATTTACAAATCTATTGATCATGATTTCTCCATCGATTCATCTTATGAGTACCTCATATTTGGGATACCTCCCAATCAAAATAAACCCTAGAGTTACCACCCATACATATCTCAAACCTCACCCTAGTGGTGCCTTTATTTACCATCTTTTCCTTAGGCTGACTGACAAGTTGTCCTAGATGACCACCCTCTTTGTTTTCTCTCATCATTGAAATATTTATCAATGGTACAATCAAGGTGGTCACTATTCCTATTATCATAATAATTATGGTACCTATGTTATACTAATATTAATGTCCATATCCTATATAGCTACTTGTTATTGTTCTCAAACATTCCATGGACTCACATGCCATGGTCTGATGTCTAGTCTCTCTATTAGTGCTCCTCCTCCTCCTCTCCCCCTCAAATATATAGCATGTCAAGTCCAAAATATAGGAACCACTATAGGAATCACTAGGTGAGGGAGTCCAAACTATCTTAGTAATCATTACAATAGATGCATCTATACCTACCAAGTCTTGTGGTTTGTGATCTACACTCATGCTAACCCTAGTGCCATCATTGCCCAATTTGGATAAATAGTCATAATGTGTTCATAAGTCTACCACATGATTTTTAATCATGTGACTATTTGTAACACTAGTACATGGGGCATGTACTATGCCACTTGATCCTATCTCTATCTCAAAACTTGAGGCAATTAATCATTTAAAACATGGGGAAACCTAGTTGGATGATACATCAAGAACCTCTCCTATATCTAGGCACTTAACAATATCACTAGCCCCATTGCCTTCTACCCTCTAGACAACATCTCATAGATATCATGCATGATTTGAACCCAAATGATAGAACCTATGTCCTAAAGCACCCCTTTCTCTAATATCAACTAAAACAGGGCTATCACATATAGTGATACCTTGTCATTCGACTTGTGACATAACACATGTGCTATCACAAGTCCTATCATAGCCTTATGGATGTCTAGAATCTGGGTAATATATAAATCAAATAGATTCACCCTCAGTCCTAGGTAAATCCTATCTAATCATGTCACCCATTGTTATAATACTTTCCTCTACTCTTGATCATCTGCTATCTTTGTGATCATTAATACCCACTATATAAAGTCTAAGTAATTCATGGACAACCTCTAAAGTGATACCAACCTTTATGGTATCACCATCTAACTTCATAGGGTTACCTGTTTAACATCTATTGTCGTAACAACTTGCTAGGGTTAATTTTGGTATGTATATTTTATCTAATTAACAAATTTATATAAAACACCCAGTTTTAAATAAAATACTCTAAAAAATTAAAATTTTCAAAGGCTTTCTTGTGTTGCACTTACTATAATCACTAAGCCTCCTCCTCCTCCTCTTAGCTATCATCTCCTCACCACCATGGATTTTTCATATCTCACTAGGTCTCTTAGAGATATATTTTTATCTAAAAATAGTCAGATAATAATAAATGAATTATTTTTCACTTTATTTTTAGTTACTATTCAAAATTATTTACCCTTCAAATATTGATTTTTAGATTCATTATTTTGATCATATCATTATTTTTACTAACTCATTTTTTAAACCATAAAAAGTGTTTGAATCTTTACATCGTAAAGAATATTTTTGACTATTATATTCCTATAATTCAAAATTTTTGATTTTTTCCTCTTTTTAGACTAATCTCTATAGGTTCACCTAATATTCCTCACATTGGATGCCTTCACATCTCTTATATTTCATTTTTAATCTATAGCACTAAGGTAAGTAAAGGTATATGTTTTTTTAATATTGTACTTTCATTTATATTATTTTCTCCTTGCTATACTTTATTTAGCATCAATGTTATGTGTCATCATGTTCTATTCCTGAAGCACCATCCCATGTTACACTTAAATGACACATGATGAGATTAAAGTAGGTCATATGTATACACATAATATTTTCAATATTTTATTAACTAATAATGATCTCTATCTTTTAAGAACTTATTGAGTCTAAATCTCTTTGATTTCATGCCCTAAGGGGTACATAAATAAAATGGTGGGTAGACCATTGGTGCTTTACATGATTTTTGTCCATTTTTCCACTTTTTATCTACACATTTATCTCTTGAAAAAAATTACCCTAAGCTTGTCATTATATTTTTCATACTCCTATAGTCATTATCCACCTTCATTAGCCCTTTTCCTAACCTAAAACCTCTTTTTATAGTTTACATGACTATGTCAGCTATATCAACCTTGTAATCTTATTGACAAAAATTATATAGGGTCTAGGTTAACTCTTGGACAACCTAGCCTATGACCTAATGAGTTTATATAAATAAGGATACTAGGTTGACTGGGTTAACCCTATCAGGTAAAATTTTTGGAAGGGTTTAGGGATAAATATACCAATATAAACATAAGCATTTTTCCATTATTTAGAGAAGAGAAGAAGACATAAGAGTTATTTTGCATTTTCTTATCCACCATTCTACTTGAGGATCAGGCTTATTATTTCATACTTTCTTTAAAGATATGAATCTTGTCTTGTGGAGAAGTATTTTGGATGTATTGATAAATTGCACAGCCTAGAGATGATTTATCCTTGTCACCATTACATAACATAACAACCTATTTCAAATCACCTTGTCTGAGGGAAAAATTTAGGCTTGATGTGTTCATAATCAAAGGTAAATATTCCTAACATTGTTCCTCCTTTGTAAGAGTATATGGATATGTGTTTGCACTTCTCTTCCATGTATTAGGATTTTAAATACATTAAAGTGAGTATATGTCTCTTATGCATGTTTATTTTTGTTATTTATTACCCCCACTTTGTGACATAAGATTTGGTGAGCGTTAGATTATATTTATTTTCTTTAAGAACTAGATTAGATTTATTTTATTTACTTGTTATTAGTATAGTGAATATGAAAACATAGGACTTGGTTAAGGTTATTACAAAGTTTTACTTGATTGTAGGCTTTAGGACCCTCCCTAGTGATATTATTATGATAAGATATCCCTTTATTAGGTCTAGTAGATCCATATTGGTCATGTTACTAATTATCTAATGTATCCCCAATCAAAAGTGTAAGTAGGATATCTTCTCTGTACTAGGATTGATTTGTAGACTTAATGTATTTCTGATTGCATACAAGATACAATTAAAATATAGGGAATATTTTAAACTATATCACCCCAGATAATACCTTTCATAATTTATAATTTATCATATTTTTATGATTCTTATTATTTATAGTTCGTTAAAATTATAAGTGGGTTGAGTGTATGCAACATATAAGTTTGTATTGCATATGATGGATTATGACATGATAGTAATTATAATGTATTAATATATTCATTAAATTAATTCCTAAGGGTGTATATCATAAGGAGGACCTAATTTATGCAAATTTTTAACTTGAAAACCTTTACTACAACTAGAAAAATATACAGTAGATAAAGTAATGAGTATCATATATGTTGATTATGCATTCAAATAACTAAGATAAGGTTTCAATTATTATAAATAACATAAAATATTTAACATGGGAATATTAGAGACAAAATAATGATGGAGGAATTTATGTAAGGATAATAAAACAAAATGTGACATTTTAATATAACATACAAAACTTTATTGCACTTATGTCTCAAATTTTCTAAGTGGAAAACCCTTGTGCCATTTTAATATTATGTGAAATAAATAAAAATGATTGTTGGAAAATGATGGGAAAAGGGTGTATCCCAATCACCATCACACATATTATACAATTAATTTATTATCATATTGTTATGTATTTTGTGTATAAGAGGATGGAAAAGGTCTATCCTTGTAGATGTTTGAAAATATTCCTATGTATGAACCTCAAACCTTGCATTCTCATAAAATTTGACATGTGTTTGGTGAAAACTAGATATATAAATGAATTTATATTTTCAACATCCTCTCAAGTCAAAATATGATGTATTCCAAATGGTTAACATTTGTGTGAATCTATAAATTTCAAATAAAATCCCACTAAAAAAATAGTTGAGTTGGAGATGAAAAGTGGAGTCTAATATAATAAATGTGGGTAGAGGAAAATCCCTTGTTATCATAATTCAAATATTTTTTTTCAATAATCCACATATAGAAAAAAATATAAAAAAATCATATTTTTGGTTAAACTATGATCCATAAATGAGGCATGATTCATATTAATAAATTTAACTCTTAGATTAGATTATATAATTGCTATTATATTAGTAATTCATCCTAATGGATATTTATGTAAGTTATTAAATAACTCACATAGGATTTATGTTTTGTCTTATGTTTGAGGTTATTTAAACTTATGTCGATATTTAGGAATATATGTGATATGATTACCTCCCTATTGAACATGGGATATTATTATAATATTAATTTTTATAAAGATTACCGTTGTTTATAATGGTAATCTAATAAATAAATTGATATTTTGATTAGTTATTATTTTGAAGATATAATATTTGGAATGAAATAAAAAAATATCAAATAAGGAACAATATATTGAGAGAGAGAGAGTAACATAGGAGGATCCTAAATCACTCATAGTTTCTCTCTCTTTAATCTCCATTAGTGTCACAAATTATTTATTCCTATAAGATAAAATTGAAGGCTACATGAGAGTCACATTATTTCTGAGAGTATTCCAACACCATCTAAGTGAGACATGATAAAAAAATGGTGTTTCATACAAAGGATGTTTTATCCATATAGGTGAAACCAAAAAATACAAATAATGCCTTCTAAAAGTAAGATAAATGACATATTTGAATCCCCTAATCTAAATCTAACATGTCATCTATAATAAAATTAGAATTATTTTGTCTAATTATTTGAAGCTTCCGAAGGAAGAATGCTAAAAGAATTAGCTATTGAAAGAGGAGATGAATACTGAAACACCACAATGATATTCAAGGAAGTGAAATGTAAATAAAAGTGCCGTTCTTTATTAATAAACAATTTTGAAATTATTAAAGGAGCAAGCATATTTGAGGAACGACATCTACAAAAAAGAGTTTAAATATTTTTTTATAGTTAGTTCCAAAAATATTGGATGAGCTTGAATTTAACATGCATACTAAAAAAAATAAAAATATATAAAACCATCTCAAATAATAGAAACATACTTGAAAATGAAGCACCCAACCAAGATTCACACGCTTGAAAGATTATTGGTTGATTTTTGTTTAATTTACATTAATCCTAAGTTTTATTCATTTATTAAATATCAGGGGTAGAGGATTTTATTTGTAAACAAAAAATTATTTAATAAAAAATCTGAAATAATTTTTATTTTTTTCTATTCTATCTAAAAACCTATTTAATTCAAGATCTTGTCAATTGTAGAAACCTAGAACCCACAATTTTTTTTAGATGTCTATATTTACAATCTTAAAAACTAATTTAAATAAATTTCCTATGACTATTATACTTTTTTAATATGAATTACTTTTTTATAAATTTACCTAAAATAGTTATAACATGATATCTATAGCTGAAGGTTAAAATTTTAACTAAATGTTTACAAAACAAATCCTAAAATTGTAGCATAGGAAAATCCTTTTAAGTATTTATTTTCATCCCTATAGTATTAAAACAATTAAAATCTATATTTAAAAATTTATTTTTTAATCTTAAGGGACACCTAAAATTCAAAATAATTCATGATCTAGAAAACTATGAAGAGTTAGCCCATAAATATTTTACACAATGTGTTAAATGGTATAAAAAAAATTAAAAAAAAAATTCAGCCATAAGAAATTTCAATATTTAATTATTTTTTCATATATTTTAAAGACAAAACAAATATGTTAGAATAATAAAAATGTGTTCATCTTGCACAAATGTAGTGTTTGGTATAAGTGATCCCTTTGATTCAAATTTATGAGTAATTTTTTTGTGTGTTGAAATAAAATGTCCAATACCTTATATAAATATAAAATTAGAATCTATGATTTCATCCCTCTAAATCATCGGGTAGAAATAAGTTTCAAAACATTGCATTTTACATTTTATTTGTTACCTATTGACTAATTTTGACCCCCAAGGTTAAAATGTCAACCCATATAGGAAAAAAAAAATTCATGACTTACCAGCCTTTTTCATAGTCCTTTACATGAATTAGTGTTCTTCAAATAGCCTTTATAAGGTCTTATTAGAAAATTTTAAGGTTTATTTGGAGAGGTTAAGGTAATGTATTATTTTAGTCTTGTAATGATCTGGTCATATCATGGTGAAATGAGAATTAGTCAAGTGGTCTCATATGTCCTTAGGTGTATATTTATGTCATTTTATGTCTTAATCACCTTGTTTAAACATTTCATAATGATTTGGAATGTTTAAGATTCTATTGTGAAATTTAAGGTATGATAAAATAATAAAAAGGTGATTTTTACTAAATTTTCATGTATACCAAATCCCATCAAAGTGAAAATATGTTAAATAAATATTTCTAATGTTCTTGCGTAATTTACATAACTACCACAAATATCATCAAGTCAGAAAGAGGTCAACATCTTGATTTCAACAATTTAGAAGAGAGTTTCACTCACTTGTAAGGACTTGTGAGCTCATATTCAAGCCAAAAACATTTTAGAAGTGTCATTTCATATTCTAATAGTGAAATTCACATTTTGTTATAGGGAAAATTCCTAAACTGCAAAATTTTATTTAGAACCTCCATCTCTCTCTTCTTAAGCTTACAAGGGAAAAATTTAAGTGGATGGTATAAACAAAGTAGAGAGAGTTGAGTCTTAAAATTTTTGATAGAGGAGGGGGTTATAGTAATATTCCATTTTGTGGAAATAGTTTGGAAATTAATCCCTCTTATTTATGAATAATTGTTAAGAGTGATAGGTCATTATGCCTTCTGCTTTCAAGTGGGGTCTGATGTTGCTTCTATTTTTTCACCTTGGATGAAAATGGAGGTGAATTATTTTGTGGGATGTTTTTAGAGGTTAAAATAGTATATTAAATATTGGTTTCATAAACCAAATAAATTTCATGTAGTTACTTCATTAAGGAGAAAGTGTCTAAGGTGTATGGAGTTTGAGTCACCCCTACTGTAAGTGTTTGGCTATTTTGAAGGAATATCACTTTTAAAGGTTTTAATTACTTCATTTTTCATATGAGATCACTCACTATCATATGAAGAATTCTCTCTCTCTCTATCTCTCTCTCTCTCTCTCTCTCTCTCTCTCTCTAAAATGCCCTTTTTTAGATGATCCTTCAAGAAATATTGTCTTACTTTTTGGAAGCATAATTTCTATATTAGCAGTATTCTATAAGATAAAGGTGTAGTTTAGATCAAATGACAATTATAGTAAATTATATGCATGATATATCACCTTCAAAATTTTAGGTCTCAAAAATTGAGAGTGAAAGACCAATTATATACTCTAAAATAGGGATATAAAGTGTTTTAGTCACTCACAAGTCTGTAGACATGTTAGTGAACATTCATGGGGTCTAAGGGATAGTTTGAGTGTTAAAATAGTGAAAATACATTGAGTCACCAATAAAATAGTAAATTATCATAAATAAACTTCATTTCATCATCAAATGGCATGGATGAACTCATAGAATCTCACTTTCAATGCATAAGCCTTACACATAAATTGATTATATGCATAATCCATACATGTGGATGGACACATTTGAGGATGACATAATTATTACTCAAGATGTACATAAGATTATTGTGATGTGTTAAATAAATGGGACAAAATTGGACACAACAATAAAAGTTTCATAGGGTTTAACAAGTGGATTAGTAGCCTATGCAAGGAAAATAGAGAACTACATGTGATAAACCTGTACATCCTTTTTTTGGACTAAGAGATAATTACCATGAAGAGATAATTGGTTGGAAACATGACACATTATTTTAAAAAAAAAAAAAAATTATATTTTAATGAAGAACCTAAGTGACTTGACAACTAATAAGGGTTAATATGACTGAGTTCATAGGCATATGCACTCATACACCATCCTATGTATGAAAAAATGAAGTGACATTTCTAAAAGATTATACAAAAGAGTAAATGATACTTGTGAGATATTTTAATTGAAATTTATATTATGTTTTAAATGTTTTCAAAATGACTTGATGAGGTGAGAAGACCAATACTTAAGCTCATGATAAAATTTTCCTAATTACTACCTATAACCACACCTTGAGGAGGCCTAAATGTAGTTTAGAACAAGTGTGTGCTTGGAGAGATGTGGGTTTTGGTAAAATTAAAAAGTTTATGAGCACACATTAAGGTTATTTTCATATCCAATTACCTGTAATAGAGTTATAAACTCTTAAAACATAATAAAAATTCCAAGGATTAACACCTATTATTAGGCTTAGAGAAGAGTAGGAAATAGACTATATATTTTTAGAATCATGGTGTCTTGAAAGTGAAAAATAATTATTACAAACTATAAATAATAGAATATATAAATTTATAGATTCAAGGATTATAAATTAAAGTTATAAGACCCTAAATACAATCAGAACACCCAAATGACCATCTACAGGTTACAAGATGAGGAAGTTGGTTTTAAGGTCTAAGAGAGGGAAGAATGTAGAAAAGAGTAATGGATTTCATATGGTGTGGATGGAAAAATTGATAATTTTATTTTATTATAGTGACACCTAAAAGAGTTACAAATCAATATGACTAGACAAAACTCAATCTAACCCTATAGACATAGTTCATCTCCATCTATAGGTTTGTAGGCTAGTCTAAGATTGAAGAGAAGATAAAATACATAGTGGCAAGGTTGGAATTTGGTGAATGGATGAAAAAATAAATATATTATTTAAATTTAAAATAACTCAAAATGATATCATGAAAATATGAACAAACAGGACTCTTAAACCTTCCATACATAGTCAAACTGGTGTCTACAGCCCTGCTTGCCCTCCTAAAGAATATTTACTTGTTTTGAGAAATATAAGGTCTATGATAAGGTCTGAGGAAGGGTAGAAAACTTTATTATATTTTCATGATGATATTATATCTCCATAATATCCTCAAAATTAGTAATAAAGGGTAAAAATGTTGAAACCCTATTCAAGCTTATAGAGCCTAACTCACACATAGGAAGACCTAAAGAGCAGTCGTGAGAAATATGATTGTTTGAGAGTGAATTGATGGTTTTAATATTATGAGGTTAATTTAAAAATAAAATACCCTATAATACCATACACAAATAGTTGAATTCAAGCAAAGTAAAATTTAACCTTTGAAACCACCTTGAGCTTCTCTTAAGATAGGATTGTAGTGTAAACAATAATTTTATCTTGGTTGATGAGGCCATGACCTTTTGAATGGGGATAAATATATTTAAAATATGATAAATGGGTTCTTAAAATGAAACATTTTGGTTGAATTTTCTGTATTAGACCCAACACATTCGTGAATAAAGCTAAATATTATCAACCCCTCTACAATGGCCTACTTGCAAACCAAGAGTCAACTTCTCACACTTAGTACCATATATACATGATTCATGGGATATTGAGTTCCTACAGATAGTTGATTTGGATAGTACACTTGAAATTTTTAGCATTATTTAATTTATTGAGGGTCTAGGTTTTATTAAAATTTGTGAAGAGACAAAACCACTCTAAATCCTCCTAAAACCCTAGTAATGACCAGTTGAGAAAGATGAGATCCTAAATTACAATAATGACCTGAGTTACTCATGAAACCTCATAGATATTTTTTGGAACTCCAAATAGGTCCCTAATGTGTACTTTTTATATAATTTTATTTGTATAAACTACATTAAATGTACTTTTTTGCAAGCTTTTTTGAAATTTGTTAACTAGAGCATATATGTGATATTCCAATACCATGTAAGAACATAACATCAAAATGTAAAAGTATATAAGCATAACTAGGTAATGTAAGATGCATTTTATAATATAGAATTTCCAAAGAGTTTTAGGATAGATGTAATCAATGTGTATAGTATAAAATATGAGTGACTACTTAGGGGGATGGGGGATGATGTCTATCATGGAACACAAGTAGCAAGGGGAGATGCATGAGGTACCTCATGGCAATGAAAAATTAGTGTGTATGTAACAAAAATATATAAGTGTCATGGTGAATAATAAAAGGAAACATACATAAAAAACACATTAGGCACACAAAAGTAGTCAAAGGGGCCATAATACAAAGGACATGGGCACATGTCACTAAATATGAGAATGAAGACATACAAGGACATGTTCAAATGTCCACACATGCAATCAAAAAGAAATTCTTATTAGAACCACATGGAAGAATGTGTTCAAACATACACATATATAATCAGTAAATCACACACAAGGGACATCGGTGCATGTCTAAGGCATACAAATAGAGAAGTGGCATAGAGAAAAATAACAATATCATATTCAAATTCCCTTAAAGAAGAAATCATAGTAAACACAACTATAATCTTGGAAAACTAGAAATGAAATCATGTATAATTATGTAGTATAAATCTATGTAAATGTCAAGATGTACATATGATGAGTATGACTAGTGATAGTCAGTAAAATCTAAGCATGAGTAGAGATGATCAATATCAAGATATATAAATGCATAAAGTGGGATGTATAGAATATAATTATAGAACCTAATAGTAGAAACTATGTATGAGTTAACCCTAAGTGGTGGATGTATCAAATGAATATACCTGGTGTTAACAACCCATATAACACCCTAATAAATCTTGATTTCTTAGGATCTACTTCACATCTAGACTAAAAATGAAATGGTCTAACGTGTGGGAAACCTATACCTAAACCAGACCTCTAGTTGTGAGGCCAGTTCCTCTATTGTATCATTCATGCTATGTTTCCATAAATCTAGTGTGATTTTTGGGATGAAAAGGGTTATAAGGATTACTAAAAATGGGAAATATTATTCTACTAATGGTGATCCACCTATATTACTAGTCCATCCACTCTATTTGATCTCCCAAAACACTAATAAGATAAACAAATCACTTAATCCTATAACTCCAAATGACTCCTATGCAATAGCATTTCATATTAAGGTTCATCAAGTGATCAGATCATGAGATAAATCATGTAATATTCTTGATTCAAGGCACTAACTAGTAAATAAGTCTTTTTTTAGCTCATTCAAAATGACATAAAACACTATTTATGACTTGCATAAGATGGCATACTAGTAGCTAATTGAGATTGGGACTTGACAAGGTAGAAATTACTACGACATGTGCAAATTAAACCAATATAACACCGTATACTATAATATAGGATTATGAAAACAATAATTTTATTCATCTCAAAAAGGTTACAAACCTCAATATTGGAAGAGTTTAATCATGACCAAGAGAGGGATCAAAAAAATAGGATTGAAAGCCTCAATATATAAAAGTGAGAAGGGAATTAGCCAAGATATTGGCATAGAAAAAATAAGAGGAAGTGAACTAAAAATCATCTCAAGTAAAATTTGAGTTCAATTTGATCAAAATAGTCTTTAAGATATATCTTTTATGTCAAATATCTTGAATGATATCCTTTTGGCATTTGAGTCAAGTGGTGGGCCCATTTGACATGTATAAGTTCCTTCTTACAAGTTTTATATGCCATAAATTGTCTAAAAAATACACTTGAAGTGAGTTAAATATATGTGAATGTCATATTTTACAATAAAATCATGTAACATGCATGATGATTAGTCAAGGATTAGTCAATTAAAGTGATTGGCACTTAAGATAAGATAATTCTCACTTAAGCCCACCTTTGCATGAGTTGTCACTTGAAGACTAAAAGTGCATGATAAACCCACATGAAGACTAGATAACCCATGTTAATGAAACCTAAATATCAATAATAACGTGTGGTAACTCCTCATCAACTAATTTGTTATCTATTTCATGCTAATTTCTTGTGTGTTTGATTACTCAAATAGGCATACTAGGCTAAATAAGCATAGTATCCCACTTCTTGCACTTGATGGCTATTGAAAACCTACATAAAAACACTATAAATGGAAAATATGGTGTGATTTAGGCTTGTAACAACTCCTCATATCAGGAAATAGGCCCTTTTGATCAAGAAACACCTACAACTTTATCAAACTAGTTGACTAGGTCAATTTGCCTTGAAATTCTATAGACTGGTTATTTTGAATGAGTTGGAAGGGAACTTCTAGGAAAAAAATTTATCATTTGATTATTTTGGTATGGATAAAAAGTTGAAAGTTTTTATCTCCATGGATTCTATTTCCTATAAATTTCATTATACCTCATATTTTATGATTTTTCCTCCTTGTTTTATATCCTAATCTATACAATTATGTACCAAAAATTACCATTGTCAGGACCCTATATAATTTTAATTCATGTTAGAATAGGTTTCAAGTTTATTAATAATGTTTTGATTTTAAGAAAATTTAATTTTCTTAAAACTAGTCATTATGAGGGTTTTGGAGGTGAATATTCTTAACAATGGTTCATAAAGTACAAAACTCCAAGCCCAAACTTATTAACATGAATATCTAGTGTATATACACCCTCAAATTCTTTGATAATATTGAGTTCCCATGCAAAAGGTATGAAAATATACCTATGTAAAGAAATTTTCTTGTAGGGTTTGAAAGCATTCTGGACATGCTTATGCTCTTATAAATTATTCATAAAGTACAACACCTCAACCAACCTTAATTATTCACTAATTATAATTTCATATGGGTCTTCAAAACATTTTAAGATAATTTGGCCAAACTCTTCATGGGGTGAAAGGTACGAGCACGTCAATAGCTAGTTTGAATGGGTGTCTTCATTGTAATATATGAATTTCCTTATAGACCAAAATGACATGTTTTCCTAATCTTATTAAATTTAATGTATCCTAATGGGACCTATACCATCTCACTATATCTTTTTCATGATGTCATCTTAGCTTGTAGTATCTTCAATTGATACAATCCATATAGGTCTAGAATAGGCTTTAGGTATATTTTAGCCAAAACTAAGTATTTTGAGGTCTTGACAACCTATATGATTATATCAGGGATATAACACCTTATTTTCAATCATTTTCCATCCCTATGACCTCTTATTCTACTATTTTTACTCCACTTTTCCTTGATGGTTCTTAGGACTGCTTGTGGGGTTTCTTGCAAACACATCATGTCAAACCCTAATGGATAGGTTTTAAGGTCTTCCCTATGATAAAATAAGATTATAAACATCATTTAAGCTTTAAATCCTTTTGAAAATCTTTTTTAATATGCATAGGTATTTAACAATTGTCAGAACAAACAAAAGTCTCCTAAGAGCACACAAGCATGTTTACTTGTTTTAGCCTTTAAGGGCATGGTTTACATATAAAAGGAGTGTGGTCACCTCTAAAAATTATTTTTAATGTTTAATAGTACCTTATAATACTTATTATAAACTTGAATGAGGTTGAGACCATGTATCACACCTGAAAACCCCTTAAGAGGTATGCCACTTTGCATTTGATTATTATCACACATGAGGTTGACTATGTAAAAATAGTGGATAATTCCACTCCTAAAATTACTTAAATAATATTATTCATAGGTATATTATATAATTATTAGTAACTCAAACATTTTTAAAGGATAGATCATGCATTTTTGGGCTTATAGATCCTTTTTACTAAAATTTATCTTGAGTTATCTGCATTTCCTATCTCAAGACTTATTTTTTGTTCTCTCCACCTTTATTTTAGATTTAAAATGGTGAACATGATTTGGATATATCATGATATTCCTGATTTTGGTGGTATCAAAAACCATTTTTCAAATTTCATATTCATGTTATCTCTCCATGACCTTATCTTTCGAAGAACCTTCATTATGACTATGTAGCAATATTATTATAGGTGGTTATTATGAGATTTATATGTTTTTAGTATCCATCTCATCATTACTTGGTTCCTTAAAATATCCCTTAAACCACTTAAAGCCATTATTACATGGTCCTTCTAGCATATTTACACTTAAACTATGTCTTCAGGCCTCTAAATAGTCAAAACTCATACAACTATTATATATTCACCTTATGTTCTTGATAGTGTGTTTGGAATGTGTTAAAATGTATGAATTAAGTTGTCATTTATTTCATGAATTTTTCAATTATTTCATTTTATGTTGTCACTATTGTTCTTAATGTTGAGTTCATAAAGCCTTAATTAAGAAACCTAGTGAAATGGCATAGGCCCAGTAACATGGTGAGTTGAGCCCTATAAGACCTATGTGAGAAGGGTTAGTAGTGTATCAACCTAGTATGAGGTCATATGACATTATTTTAGAGTTATTAAGATACTTTAAGTGGCTTCAACGAATGATAATAGTTTAAGTATGAATGGAAGTGTAAAGCATAATATGCAAAGTGACCTATAATGGTCTAATGAGGGATCAATGATGATAGAGATATTGATAAAATTTACATAGGTTTGATAGGTTATGTTAATTATTTTTACAAATTTTTAAACCATTTCTCAAATAAAAAGGAATGAAAATTGGTGATAAGGTCTTCTATGTGAACATAATGGGGTTTTGTAGACCTAAGAAGAAATTTCTTATACTCATTGGCACATGAAAAATTTGCATGAGATCCTAATCACTTAATGTAAGTTTTTTAATGTACCTATATTTATTTAACTATAATTGGTTTTGGAGTTGAAGGGCAATCCTTTATGAATGATTGCTAATAAGGGAAACCAGTCAAACCCCTCTCAAAACCCTTATAATGACCTGATAGGAAATATCTTGTTATTTATGGCCTATAGTGGTAATATTTAAATATTTTTATGTTTTTAACATGTAAATTACTCTTAAAGGATTCTCTAGGTGGATTTTTTTTGTCTTGATAGTGAGTAGAAGCTAAAATAAACCTTTGTTTCTAGGAATTTTGATGTAGCAGGCAAGGTTCACTAGGTCAAAGCATGAAAATAGATGGAGGATGATGTGTAATACTTATAGTTTATGATAATGAAATTTTATAATTTTTTTTTAGACCAAAAATATTCTAAACTGGTCATGGAAGTTGGCCTATTGCTAAACAAGCCTAATGAGCAAAACAATGAAAAAACTAGGCAAGAATGAAATGAGATTAAGGATTGGTTATGAAATAATAATGATATATCCTAATGCATGGGATAATTATTTAAAACATATTACTCCTATTCCCTTTGTGTATAAGTTTTTATGAATCCTATACTTAAGGAAAAATTTGTCATTAAATTGGCATGCCTAACATAATGAAGTCTATGTAGAATGATGTTGTGGAATCGGTCTAAAAGAAAAATATTGATATATAAAAATGAAATATATATTTTAATATATGATATAATTATGTTTCATTCTCATAATATATCATTTTATTATCACAAAAATGTTCCCATAGGTTTTCTATGACTTGATTTTCTTGATTGTGTTTTTTAGTGATATAGGCAATTTTATGTGTGTATGTGAAAATGATGTTTTTAAGTCATGTTTAACTAAGGTGAAGGATAAAATAATATTTAAGGTATTATAAATTTATAATAGGATCATTTTTATTTATTTATATTAATTTTAATTCCCTATTCAAGAATTGAAAGTCAAATGTTTTTGACTATTTGTTGAAAGTGTTTGGTGGTTCTGAGTAAGCCTTTTGCATGAGTATTACTAATGCATTTTTACCTATATGATGATTAATAAAGTATATTATAAATTATTTTAAGTCATAAATATCATATAAATATTATTATATGTGTGTTTTATGTTTCAAATTTGTGTATATGGTTTAAATTTATAAGATAAACTTTCTAACAGTGAGAAGGCCTAATGGTGAGTAGACCCAATTAGATGGTTCAAAGAGTGAAAAGAGACAAATGGTGTTGGGAAAATAAGGAAAGATTAGTATGGATATATTAAATGGAAATAT
Source organism: Torreya grandis (assembly GCA_037957365.1). NCBI lineage: Eukaryota > Viridiplantae > Streptophyta > Pinopsida > Cupressales > Taxaceae > Torreya > Torreya grandis. Next base: position 118,520 of record JARHVA010007948.1, on the reverse strand, counting down.
GAATTTTTTCATCCATTTTTTAAGTTTTAAATTTTTTAGATAAGTTTTAAGTGAAATGTGTGCTTAGGGAAGGCTTGATTACATTAGGTCTCTATTAGGCCTAATGATGGTTTTAGTTCTTCAGGATAATGATAGACCTATACAATTTATTTTTAACTTGTTAAATATATGTATTATTATATTTCAATCATAATTTAATTATTTTTATTTCATTTTCCAACCAACATGGGTATGAGAAAGAATCAAGTATAAAGTTAAGGCCTAATAAGCCTATTTTAACTAGTTAGATTATTGAGCTATTGAGAGAAGGATACAGAGTTTGAGAGAATAGGTTTATGGATTTAATATAATTATTTGTATGATATTAATATTCCATATGCATGTAACTATTTTTTTTATATGTGTTGAGTAAGGTCATTTGACCTAATTCTGCTAAGGAGAGGGCTAATTGAGCGAGAAGGCCTAATAGGTCATTTTAGAGAGAAAGAAGTGTGAGAAGATAAAAAAGGGATGTAATATTAAATTTATTAATAAAAACATGTCCAAGTGTGATCATATATTTAAGTTAGTTGAGTTGATGCTTTTTTCCTAGGGTGTTAGAGCTTCCTTATAGGTTGAAGATTGCTAAAAGCACTAGTTAATTTGGTGCTTGACTATTCAGGGGTTATTGTTCCTTGTGGGGTTGGTGTCTCAATAAAAGGCTGATTAAATTATTATAATAAATGATTCCAAGTTATTCCTCATTGGGTTTTGTTTTCCTAGAGGGTTTTCCATATAAATCTTATGCTCATGTGTTTTGTCTTCACTTCTTAATCATATGAATAATTATCTATGCATTGTTATATCTTTAGATCTGTCTAATTGATAAGTTAATGATATGTAGAAACTAAATATGAGTTAGAATAGTGATTCAACCCCCCTATTAGTGAATATACCTCCAAAAATTTTTATTATAACTTAGACCATTGATCAGACCTAATAGTCTAAAGGAGATATTTGTAACACATCTATGGATCTTGGTAATGAAAGTGTTTTTATGATTGCAATGAGAACCTACCCATAGTTAATGAAAAATATTATGGTTATGTTCAAAATAGAAGGATAACATTAATGAATGTACCTAGCTTAGAATGAAATTAAGATCCTTAGATGCACAAGTTGAGAAATTTCTATAAAGAGAAGGACTTATCAAAAATATGAAGAAAGTACTAGAAAGATTAACAATATCTTGGATAGTCAAAGATATTTTTATGACATGAGAAGTATTGGATTTAGACGAAAACAAAAGGAGTTCAAGAAATCTCAAGCTCTAATAGACATTGATTTGTCAAGGAATGATGAAACTGGTAAAATCAAGACCTATGCAAAAGCTACCAAATTTGAAGTTAAGCATCAACAAGTCAAAAAGATCCTTTCTCTATCAAGAGAAATTAAAGGCTAAAATATATCATCTTATGTTCATAAAAATACAAAAAAAGGTTAAATAATCATATTATGTTGACTCTTTCATTGGTTATTATTTATTTTGTGGTAGATTTGGACATAAATTTGTTAACTTTAGATGGAAAAGAAGAATTATTTATTATAGTTGCAACCAAATAGGACACATTGAAAGAGAGTGTAAGAAAAAATATATTAGGAAAACTAGTCATGTTCAGAGGTTATGGAATCATAACACTAAATAACAGATCAAGAAAGTAGACCGTATAGAAAAGAATTAGAAATATAGAGGAGAAGAATATGTGATAGCCTAAACTACCTTTCACACTCAAAATGAATATTTTAAATGGTACATAGATAGTGAATATTCAAGTAACATGATAGGAGATAAAATCAATTTCATCACTTTGAATAATAATGCCATTAGTTTAGTAGGGTTTGGGGGATAACACATCACCTAAAATAATTGGGAAAGGTACTTTGAGCTTGGATAATGGGAAGACCAAAAAATAAATTGTGTTATATGTAGATGGATTGAAACACAACTTGTTGAGTGTAATTCAAATCTACACCCAAGGAAATACCCTAATGTTTAATGAAAAATGATACAGGATAAGGAGAGAAAAATCAAGAAGATTGATTACGAAGGCCAAGATAATTGAAAACAATCTCTATGCACTAAATGAGATTAAAAAAATATAAATGATTCATGAGAAATATAAATTAGAGTTGGTTGTGGCATAGGAGGTTAGGTCATAATAACTTTGAAAATATAGTCCAAATCATCTCCAAGGGGTCTATGAAGAATATGCCTAAAATCTCTAAACCTATAGATACTCTTTGTAAAACATGTCAACATGGTAAGTAGACAAGGAGGAGATTTAAGTTTAAATAATATTCCTCTGCTATACCTTTAGAACTATTTCATATTGATCTATGTATACCTATAAGGATTCAATATATCCAAGGAGATAACTAATTCATTTTGGTTATAAATGATTTCACAGGAATGACTTGGTTAGAATTATTAAAGGAGAAGTCAAAAGATATAGGCATGTTCAAAACTTTCAACACTTTGGTTAAAAATGAGATGAATGTGAAGGTCAAGTGTCTTAGATCTGAAAAAAGAGGATACTTTTGGTCAAATGATTTTGATGATTTTTTTTAGGTCAATGGAATAATAAGATAGATTTTTTGATGATATAACACCTCAATAAAATGGGGTGGTTGAAATAAATAATAGAGAAGTCCAAAAAATGGTAAACACCATATTGAATGAGTCTAAGATATTAGATGGTTATTAGAGAGAATCTATGAGTATTTTAGTTTATACTTTAAATAGAGGTTAGATTAGGATCAATGGTGATAAGAATCCATATGAATTATGGAATGGAAAACCTACAAGTGTTGAACATTTCAATGTTTTTGGGAGTAAATGATATATTAAGAGAGATGATGAGGACTAAAGAAATTTTGATTCAAGTTTGATGAAGGTTTTTAATTAGGATATTCATCAGTATGTGCTACATATAGATGTTTTAACAAAATGTTTTAAAATATAATGGAGAGAAAAAATGTGAAGGTTATTGATATAAATAATTCATATTCTCAATCAAGGAATGATGAGGTAGAAATAGAGATAGATGAATACGAAGATGAGAATGAGGAAAGAAAGGAAATAAAATGCCCTTCTAGGTAGATTCAAAAGGATCATTCTAAATCTTAGATCACTAGAAACAAAAATACAAGTATACAAACAAGGAGAAGAATGGTTAGATATGATAGTTAAGAAAATACTACCTTACTTTCAAAAGATGAACCTAAAAAATTTATAAAAGCAAGAGAAGATAATTTGTGGTTAGATGCAATAAATGAGGAACTAAATATAAATGAGAAAAATTAAACTTGGGTGTTATTATTGTTGTAGGATACAATTACACCCTTTTGGGAGAGTTTTTCAAGCTCTCTCTCTTCCAACTACAATATTGGAACAACCTTAGGCTGTGGGTATCCTTTAATGAGGATGAACCTCTAGGATTTTTTATGAGGTTAGCTCCTTAGATTCTTTAATTAATTTTGTTTACCACACTAAAATCTATTTATGACTAAGTAAAATGGAGATGAATATAACATGAAAGGGAAATCTAAGCTAAGGATGGTGATGCACCAAAATATGAAATTATCCACTTTCATCTTAGAAACCTTAACAAATACTAATGAACCTAACCAAGACATAGACTGATATGATCCTATATCAAGGACACAATCATAATTATTTTATGTGGAGGTCAAAGAGAAACTTTAAAATTTGAAGGACATAAATAAATAGGTCTATATGAGACACTATAAACTTGTGACACTTCAAGAGAAGGACCAATGTCTAACACTTCACACAACCTAGAAGGATCCAAAAGAATTAAATATAGATATTTAGAGAATCTATAGATGATGAAAGTGGATATACATATAAAATTTAAGCTCTAATAATTCATACTTAACTTTAAACCAGAATCAAAACATTTATCTCATTACTTCAAGAGAGTGTTACAAGGCAATTTTGATAGAGTAACTCTATCACTAGTTGAGGGATCCTTTTTTTACAATCAAAAGCCTCTATATATATATATATATATATATATATATATAAAGGGAAGAGATAAGAGGGGGCTTGCATGAGAAAATGGAGAGGGATGTCACAGATGGCTACAACCACCACTATTATCCTTGAGCTCATTTTCATTCAAAACATGAAACTATTTTGACCATGAGATGAACTACCTAAGATTACCATAAATCTCCTCAAGCCCTTGACACACTCAAGTATCACCTTGTTGGAGTTGAGAGAGTTATGTTTTGGGTAGATACATGTCCCTAATAGTGTGAAAATAGTGTGAATGATTTGAAATTTGCATTTAAAACTTGGCATACTCCTTCACTTTGCATGTTCTACATGTAGAAGGACAAAATCCCTAGATCTTTGAATCTAGACCAATCCATGTTGCTTCTACATTGAGTGGCTATTTGTCAGAGATGATGGCTATGTCAAAATATAAGGACCTCTTCATTAATTTCACCTACAAGCTCCTACTTTGAATCCTAGGCCAAATCATTTTTGTATGTGGAAAACCAATATAAGGACATTAGTTTTCTTATACCCATTTATGTCGATGTAAGTCTATATAAATCTAAATGACTACTTGCAAGGGTTCAAATTTTGATGTTTAAGGGCCTGACATGGGATATTTGAATCCTAATGTCTATTTTATGAGCTTGGACTTTAACACTAGCACAAACATCATGCTTCCTTCAGACACATTCCTATGGGTATTTTTTTTCAATCCTTCTTCTTTCAGATAATTTTCTTGAAAAATTTTTGTAGACTCTTTTTTGAAGGAATTAAAGTTTGATATTTTTGAGAAAGACCCTTCAAATTTTGAAAAGTCCTTTGGAGAAGTTACTTTTCTAAGGGAAAATTATCTTCAGGCCAATTTGAAAATGCCCCTTTCCAAAGGGAAATTACCCTTCAAAACTTTTGAAAATGTCCTTTTTTTATTTGAAATGAACCATCAGGTTTTTGGAAAAGACCCTTCAAATAAATTTGCTTCAACCATATCTTAGAAAGAAAATTTCTTTGGGAATTTTTTAAAGGTCCACTTCTTCAAAAGATACCCTTTGAAAATGTTGCATAAGATAGTTTGGCATGGAAATGACTCTTTGGGAAAAGTGTTTTGGCCCTTTGCTTTGAAAGTGCTCTTTAGAAATTGGAAAAGGTCCCCTTTTTACTAAGAAAAGTCCCATTCATATTTTTTGTTTTATAACTTCTTCTTGAAATAATTCCATCAAAAAATTTCCCTTCAACTTTTTTGAAAAGGTATTTTTCTTTGTGAATTTTTTTTTGAAAGAAACATGAGTTCAGAAAAATTGTCTCAAACAATTTTCTTGAAGGAAAAGTGCCCTTTAGAAAAATTCATTGAGATTTTGAAAGGAAAACTTTCCAAAAGGAACATACCCTTCAAATTTTAAAATTTACCATTTTATTAAAGGGTTACCCTTTTGGAAAATTATCTTAAGAATCCTGAAAGAAAAGGTCTTTGTCTTTTGCTTCAAACATTTTTTCTTAAAGAATTATCCCTTTGAAAACTTTATCTCAAATAGCTTGTTCAAAATAATTCAACACTTTGCCAAAAAGGGTCCTAAAAGAAAAGAAAAACTTAGTCCCTGTAATGTCTAAAATAATGAAAAAGTAAAGACTTAGATGAATAAAATATTTTTCACTTAGCTTCTACCTTATATGCTTATCCTTGAACACTACTACTTGATCCTTAGAAAACCTTGCTTTGATCCTCCCTATTTACAAATGTTGGACCCATTTCTATGCCTTAGATCCACTGCTTCATCAAACCATGCAAGAGCTTTATATGTGGGTGAAAAATGGCCAACATCTTTGGTGTCTCATAGGGGTTTCATGCCTATCAATGAAAGAGAACCTAGACCATATTACCTTATCGAGTCCATTAGGCATGGAGTCACTAGCCTCTATAACTAAGTCTATCTAAAATAGGATACAAGGATAACCCTTTATATAACTTCTTCTTGAACCAATAAGCACAACAAAAACAAAACAAATAATGTGCCCAAGACAATTAAGGAAGGGAAAAACACAACTAATAAGATGTGCACAAGGCATTTATGACAAAACATGAAAAACTATAAAAAATGTATAATAAATACAATGTCTACAAAATATTTTAATAGCAAGGCTTTATATTAATCCCATTAACTGAGATGGGTAGTACCTTTCCATCTAGTTGGACTAGCTAAAAATCACTATGTTGTTTGCATTTGTGAATAAAATAAGGGCCACTCCAAAAGATATCAAATTTGGTATGGTTGCCTGGTTAGGCCTTATTTGAATCCCACTTGAGGTCTAGATCCCCTTCCTTAAAATCCTTTGCTATGGCTCTATTGTCAAAGGATTTCTTGACTTGAGATTGATGTGATTATATCATTTTCATTTTAAGGTCTCTCATTTCTTCAAGATCCATGACTTCTACCAATCTCACATGCATGGGTTAATCTTCCATCAACTCCAACTAATGAGATAGTTCTATTTCATGTAGCTCAAGAGAAATGGGAAAAATGGCCTCCCTTTCATATACTAAAACATATGGAGAATAGCCAATGGTAGCTTTAGGAGTCACCCTATCAGCCCACAAGGTTGTCTTTAGTTTAGTGTAGCATGCCCTTTGATTCTCTTCCATAGTTCTCCTAATTATTCGTAGAAATTTTTTATTTGTGGAATCATCTAGTCCATTTCCTTGAGGATATTAATTAGAAGAGGTGATGAGGTAGATGCCCATCTTGAGATCCCATGCACTCATTTTTAGACTAAGGAATGCTAATGCATTATTAGAAATGATAGTGTATGGAACACCAAACCTAGTCAAAATGTTGTCATAGAAGTCTAGGACTGAATCTTCATTATATTATTTCAACACAATGGCTTCCACCCACCTGATGAAGTATTTATTTGTAGTAATCACCCATTTATGTCTTAAACTTGATAGAGGGTTGAACATTACTATGATATTTATCCTCCATTACATGTAGAGTTGTTTTACTTGAATTGGATTGAGAGGAAGGGTTGCCAATCTTTACCTACCCATAATGGAATCACACTTTTGACACTTCTTAACCCATGCATGAGCATATCTGAAGAGGTTGGGCAAATAATAACCATCTCTCATAATATTTGTTACTATGGTTTTAGGTGCAATATGACCTCCTGTAGTTTTATCATGCATTTACTACAAAATCTTGGTCACCTAGTCATCATATATGCACCTAAAGAGTACCTCATATTGGTCTCTTTTAAAAAGAGTACCATATAGTAATGCATAAGGTATCGAGTAAAGTCTAAAATACCTTCATTTTTCCTTATCTAGACCATGAGGGAATTCTCCTATTAGCAAAAAATGTGTCATATCTTGGAGAAAACAAGTGTGAGGTGGAGGTGCTTCTACCTATGAGTCATCTTATATCACCATGGTAACTTATTTGTCCTCATGAAGGTCATCAACCATATTATCACACAATATTTTACCTCTTACTAGCCTTGTGACCTTGATCTCCACATCATACTCTATGACCTTGGTAATCTAACCAACCCTCTTTTCATTCAAGTCTTTATTAATAAGGAAGTCTCTCACTCCAAGATGAGACATCATAAGATAGATCTTGCTATTAAAGATCATTAGCCTCATTTTTTTAAGGATTATTACCATTGTAAGGACTTATTTTTCTATGAATGTATAAGTCCTCAAGCCCTTGATTAAAAAAATCTATTAGATGCTCAAGTCTTTCACCACTCTTTTACATCAGCATAGCTAATATATTATCAATATTGGCAAAGGTATACGATATTAAATATCTTGATAAATCAAGATTCATGAGTGTGGGTGATTAGGTAATCACTAGCTTGATAGCCTCAAATGCTAATTTACATTAGTTTGACCCAGTGAAAACTTAGTTCTTCTCCAGAATAGTAGTGATGGGTTTGACCAAATTTGCAAAACTAGGTAAAAACCTTCTCACAAAGTTTATTTTCACAAGGAAACATTAGAGTCCCTTCTTATTATTAGGTAAGGATAAGGCCAAGATGACACTTATTATATTATGATCAATAGCTAATCCTTACTTTGAAATAGTATGTCCTAAGAGTTTTCCCTTATGGATAATAAACACACACATTTTGGGATTCAAATAGATCCCATACTCTCTACATCTCTCAAATATCAACCTCAGGTGGTCCATGTGTTCATTGGCATCCTTAGAGAAAAATGTGATGTCATCCAATTAGACCAACACCATTTGATTTAGTAGTCCTTGGAAATCCATGTCCATGGCTCTTAGGAAAGTTATTCCAACATTTGATAAGCGAAAAGTCAATTTTTGGCATGCATATGTACCCCATTTAGTGGTGAAGGTAGTCTTTTACTAATTTTTATCTTTACTAATACTTGGTTATAAACTAAATATCCATCAAAAAGATAAAAATGTTATGAACCTACAACTATTTTAAGATGCTACTCCATGGATGGTAGAGGTAATGGTCCTTCAAGGAGACCCTATTCAAATCTCTAAAGTGAACATGCAACCTAATCTTCACTCTCTTTCTCCTTACAAGCACCAAATTAGCTACCCATGATGAGTGCTTGATGGGAAAGATGATCTTAGATTAAATTAACTTGGTTAGTTCTCTCTTTATAAGCTCCTTTATTTTGTGGTTAACATGCCTTTTTTTTTGCCTCATAAGCATTGCATTATCCTCTAGTTATATAGTATGTTGGGATTTCTTTGGATCAAAAAATATTAGGTAATTATATTCCAAAGAAAATATGTCTAAATATTCTTTAAAAATTTTAATGAAATCATGACTTTCTACCTCATTATTTACCTTCCAAAGCTTGAGGGGTTTGTCTTTAAAGATGAGGACTCTCTCATAATTTTCTTCATCAGTTGACATTACTGCCTTATTTATTTTTCAAATAGTCCCCTTCATGGAATAGATTATCAAGGGTACTATACCTTTAGGAAGTTTTTTAGACTTTAGTTGAGCAATTTTATCATCATACTGACATTGAAATTTACCTTGGTTCATTAAGGAAAACTCTGCTTCCTACTACAAGAAATAAGAAATTGGTTTGTCATTTTTGAAGACTTGCTAGTGGGATTAACTATCTAGTCATGATAGCCTCACCACCACCTTGACATGTGGTTGAACCTTGGCCTCTTTTAGCTTCAATAGAATACTAAATTGGGCTTACATAGCTACTAACATATCAGTGTGTTAATTCTAGTTATTTGGCACAAGTTGAATGTTAAAGGCTTCAAAATCTTGAATTAGGTCACACACTCTATTTTTTAGGACCTAATAAAAAGATTCTTCATAATGTTCAAGCCCCTAAATTAGTTCACTATAAGCTCACTATCTCCATATGCTTATAGCTACTTGATTCCCCTCTTATTGTCCCATTAGAGTCCATGGATTAGGCCTTCATAATCTACTACATTGGAGGAATTACTAAAATGGAGCCTATAAAAAGATAAATACTTATCATCTAAAGGGGAAACCAATATTTCCCCTGCACCTACTCCATTTTTTCTCCTCAAACCATCAAAAAAAACTTCCACATACCATTGCTGTCTTCTTTAGGTCTAATGAGGGAAGGCATGTGTTGATTTTCTTCATGTAGAAAATAGACACCCATGTCTCTTTCTTCAACACCTTCCAAAGGGTTGAGAAATTGATTACCCCCCCCCCCTCATAGCTCATCTAAGAATAAGTTTGAAATCTCCTCAAGATAAGTATTTAGTTCTTGATCAATTATAAATTGATCTTTGTCAATGATAGTACAATTGAGGTTTATGTTATCTAGTTGATGGCATTTAATGTGAAAATGTGACATGGGATCAGCCTTGATTGATACTTTCATCCCAATTTTTTTTCTGAATGACATGTATGACCAATGTGCTTCTAGATGACCCCCAATTTTGGTTGTGAATTCCATAGATAAGCATAGAGAAAAATGAGGAGCTACATCAATGATTAACACATCTTAAACCACTAAAAAACTAAGATAATCATGCATGGTCAAGCTCAAATCCTTAATAATACCATATGTCTTTATGGAAGAACCATCAAGCTACAAAAATCTCATAGTATGTGGCTCATATTTGAGGTTCAACTAATCAGCTATAGACTTTTGGCATTACTAAAGTGCTAGCTCCACTATCTACAAATAAATTATGCACTAAGGAATCACCAATGTTTAATGAAATTTATATAATGGAGGTTGTTTGAAAATATTACTTGATACTTATAGCATAGGACCTTGGGTTACATTCGTGAAGACCTCAGTTTATTTCCTTGGTTGTTTCCCTGTACTTGTGGTAACGCCTATCTTGGACAAACCTTATTGAAGGATGTCTAGTTAACCAGGCATGAAAACCATGTCCCACATCAATACACTCACACTAGATTTCTTCATTTTCTCAACAATTTTGATTGGTGGACCACCAACCTTCACATGTGCTTTGGGAGCTACGTTTATTGTTTGTTGAATTTTTAAGTTTTGTGGATCAGAACCTTTCTCTCAATTCTAATTTTTAAGAGGTACTAGGACCTTTCGAGTGATAATGGGATCATTAGACATAGACAATGAAGGAATAATGATAGGAGGTTCTTTGATCACCTCTTGATTACCATATATATTACTTATTTTTAACCTTATATTAGTTTCCACTAGAATGTATGCTTTCCTAGAACTAACCTACTGATTGAGTGCATAACACTCCTACTCACTGATGACCATGGTAACATCTAGCTAGTTTAGTACCTGATCAGATCCTCAATCTTGTGGAGAATGTCTTGATTTTTTCATCATAGGGATCTCTATGGCTTAAGCCATTAAGGCATCATTGTATCCATAAGCCACAACCTACTACCATTAGTCATTGAATGCTTGGTTAAAACCATTAGTTGGGACAATGGATTACCTAAAATATTGAATCAAAGGTATGGTACCTTCAAAATTTTGAGCCATATTGCTTTTAATAGGAACCAAGGATTTGGAAGAGATTTTAGTATTTGGATTATATCTACTCTACTTATTATAGCTAAGTTGTCCCTATCCTTGCTCACGGTTCTAATTTTGGAGATTTCCATTGAAGGGTGGTCTATTTTCTTGATAAGACTACTATTAAGGATGATATGGAGCTTGATCAAGTTTATTAAACTAAGATTTCTACCTTTTAACATTTACCACATCATTTCCCAAGGATTGGAGCATAATATTAAGTTCTAGGTAGTTTATTTGCTCTTTAGAATCACTTGATCTACTAGTGGAGACCTTTTCCTAGTTAGGTGAAGGTAGAGCAGAAATTGTTAGAGTTGGAAAAATAACTATAAGGAGTGGTCTAATTTTATTGAAAAGATGCATTAGAGGTCTAGGAGCAAGCTTACTAGATTGAACTAGGCAATTTATTTCTTTAATAGCCATCTCATAAGCATTTGATAATATGTCCCCTCCCATGGATTGGATCATTATAACTATATCACTATTTTGAGCCTTCAAGTAGTATAAGAATGCAAAGTTCAGGGATGGTCTAATAGAGGCTATAATTTTATCCAAATATTTTTGAAATCTTGTGTTGAAGTCTTGCATGACTTCTTGGGGGGTTCTCTTGATTGTGGTGAGTTGTTCTACGAGTGACAAATGGTCACTCATGTCTACAAATCTATTACACAAGGCCACTCCTAGTTGATTTCATGATTGAATAGAATTAGGAGCTAAGCCTCGAGACCAATTTAAATATTTTACCTTAAGGGATATAGCTAATAGTATAATAGCGATATTTTCTACAAAAACATTATGGATATTGTAAAAATTGGTTGTCATTGATGTGTTTAGTAAGGGTTATGACTTGGTCTCCTATAAAATATGGGATGCTTTTGAGAGCTGATACTAGCATGTGATTTTATTATGGTATATTCAAAGTAATTTGGCCATTGAAGCCTAAAAAATCTCTTTAGGGAATCATGGTAATAGGGGGGACTATCCAAAGTTAACTTGCAAGGGTAGGCCTTGAGTCTGGGTTAGGAAAAGGTTTCATTACATATGTTAGAGTATTGGTGAACCTTAACCTTTTGGATAAATTTAAGGGGAGTTCAACAAGCTCAAATGGAATACCTATATATGTTAATATTTTAATCACCTTTGGCATGAAAGATAGTTATTATTGTACCACCATATTGTTTAGTTTTCTTTGGATTTGCTTGATACTAAAAGATGAAAGCTATAACCATTGAAAATTGATCAAATCAACATCAAACTTGACCAATATTATTTTAAAGTGGTCCTACAAAGCATGTTAGAAACTATTTTAGGATACAATTACACCCTTTTGGGAGATTTGTTTAGGCTCTCTCACTTCCAACTACAATATTGGAATAACCTCAAGCTATGGGTATTCTATAATGAGGTTAAACCTCTAGGATTTTTAATGAGGCTAGCTCCATAGATGCTTCACTTCAGCTTGTTTACCTCGCTAAAATCTACTATTGACTAAGGAAAAGGGAGAGAAATACAACATGAAAGGGAAATCTAAGCTAAGGATGGTGATACACAAAAATATGAAATGATCCACTTTCAGCCTAGAAACCCTAACAACTACTAATGAACCTAACCAAGACACAAACTAATTTGATCCTATCTTAGGGCCATAAGCATAAGTATTTTATGGGGAGGTCAAAGGGAAACCCTATAATTTTAATGATAGAAATAAATAGGTCTATATGAGACACTATAAACTTGTGACACTTGAAGAGAGGGACCAATGTCTAATACTTCAAACAACTTACAAGGAACAAAAAGAATTAAATCAAAATATGTAGAGAATTTATAGATGATGAAAAGGGACATACATCTACAAGTTAAAATTTAATAACATATACTTGAATTCAAACCAAAATCAAATAATTCATCTCATTTCTTCAAGAGAGTGTTACATGGTAATTTTGATAGAGTAACTCTATCACTAGTTGAGGGATAATTTTTTAGACTCAAAATCCTCTATATATAGTAGAAAGGGATGAGAGATGAGGGGGATTATGTGTGAAAATGGAGAGGGATGTCATAAATGGCTATAACCACCACTATTTTCCTTGAGCTAATTTTTCATTCAAAACATGAAACTATCTTGACCATGATATAAACTACCTAAGATTACCTCAAATTTCCTTGAGCCCTTTGTACATTTAAGTCTCCCCTTGTTAAAATTGAGAGAGCCATGTTGTGGGTAGTTGCATGTCCCTGCTAGTGTGAATGATTTGATCTTTGCATGTAAAATGTGGTGTACTCCTTTACTTTGCATGTTTTTCATGTATAAGGATAAAATCCCCATACCTTTGAATCTATACCAAGCCATGATGCTTCTACATTAAGTACAATTTTTTTAGAGATGATGACCATGTCAAAGGATGAGGACCTCTCCATTAATTACACCTTCCAACTGCTGATTTAAAACCTAGGCCAAATATTTTCTATAGGTGTGTAATGTCCCTTACTTAGGGCCTCTCTTATCTGCACAAAAACTCTGATACCAAAGACCAAAGCTCTGATACCACTGTGATGTCCCTTACTTAGGGGCTCTCTTCTCTGCACAAAAACTTTGATACCAAAGCCCAAAGCTCTGATACCACTGTGATGTCCCTTACTTAGGGGCTCTCTTCTCTGCACAAAAAACTCTGATACCAAAGACCAAAGCTCTGATACCACTGTGATATCCCCAACCAATTGGGATTATATAAACTCATAAAAATCTGATCACCATATAAACTTGCAGAATATATTCAAATAAGCATACACAAATCACAGTATAATCTCTTAATAGCAAATAAAGATCTCATTACTTATTCTTCTGGACGATTACACATTAGAGTCTCTGTTATACACAATAAAGAATATTAAAATCTGGTCCTAAAAATCCTGACTTGTCAAACCGGGAATAAAATTGCAATTCTGGAAGTCTCGGCCTTTCTGTGTCGACACACAGTCGCCGTCGTCAGTCGATATCTCACCGACGTCGGTCTTCAGTCGACCGATGTCGGTCACTGAAACCCTCTGTCTGCCGATGTCAGTTCTTGCACTGATCTGTACGAACTCGTACGGATTCTGTATGGCCGCAACCTGTCTCTTCTTAGCCCCTGATTGCTGAACAGCCTGATTTCACGAATATAGATTCTAACACAAGATCTATCTCTATATAACTTATTGGATCAAAACTAAAATAAGAAAATACCTGGAAAGCTCTGTGATAAACTTCTGTGTGAAGTTATCTCTCAAATACCTGTAATACTATGATAACTTCTGAGTGAAGTTATCTCTCAACCCTGGAATTCTGTGATAACTTCTGGATGAAGATATCTCTCAATTTGGCAATAGATCGGCTGATCTTTCACAACCTCTGAATCGCACACAATGAAGAGTTGACGTTCTCCACTGCAAATGGAATCTTGGAACCCTTGGCTCAGTCTTCACAGAAGAATTTCTTCAATTTTCAATAATCAATAATCAATAGCATGAATCCAAACTCTCTCCCATGAGAAACTCTTATACCTTTCCAAAGGTGTGCTTGCTAAAATTAGATTTCCTCAAATTAGAACTTGGGGTTCTAAAATTAGAATTCCTCAAATTAGAACTTGGGCTTCTAAAATTAGAATTCCTCAAATTAGAACTTGGGTCTTAAAATTAGACCAATTAATTAATAATTAATAATTAATTAGTATCTAATTTAAAATTAGACCAAATAATTAATTAATTAATAATTAATTAATATCTCATTTAAAATTAGACCAAATAATTAATATTTGATTAAATCAATCAAATATTAATATCTCCCTCAATACATGTCGGATCCTCGAACCGTCTGAAGCTGGTGAACCAGGGAGTGATTCTGCACATGACCATATCAAAACAAGGGTGCTCCGCTGTATGTCAAATATCCCTAAATAATAGGAGCTCAGGTCTAATGTGTCTGAAATAACCTGAATGAGAGCCAACTATAGGAATTCTGTAAATCAAAGCCAAGCCAATCTCCATCATGACCCTCTATCCATCCAATCAGCCTATGAAGGTCACATAATAGGCTAATCATCAAGCCTGTCAATGTCCACGAAAAAGGGGACATGACAATCCGCCCCTCCAAAAATTGCTTGTCCCCAAGCAATCTCAGAACAATGAACCACTCGATCCACCTGGATCCCAAATGTAGTTATGTTCTGCACTGCTGTGAATCAATGCAAGTACCTGCAACATCAACAGAAGTAGAACAAAGAGGAACCCATAATCAAATTGGCGAATGCAACTCAACCAAACTCTAAGAGCACAATTGCCATAGTCAAGAACACATGAGAACCAAACTCTCGAAGCATCATAACCCAAGTAGAATGGACAACTCAAACTGCCAATTCCATCTGCAAGAGATGGTGCCAATCCATCCCATAATGGATGGTAAAAAATTGGAGCCGATCTACACCTGTGTGAAATCAAATCTTCTCTCTCTGGGTCAAAAGAAGAATAATGAGCATACCCCACCTCAAAATCCTTGTGAGATAGCATAGTAGATAGGATCCCTACAATCTCCCCACCCAATCTGCTAATAGCACCAGTACCTTGGATGAGAACACCTTCTGTTACCCTATGCGAATCCAGATGAACACCTGCACTATCCAGAAAATACTCCATGAATGACTCCGTGCAGTAAAAATTATATGTGGAAGCATCAACGTACTCCCCCACACACCATAATTGATCTCTCTGTAAAGGTGGCACAATCAACTGGACCACACTGTCATCTGTGTGAGAAGAATCAATCTGGAGAGGTATCCTAAACTCATCAGAACCAGGTACTCCCAAATCCTGAACCGGTGTGTCAGTGTCAACAACATGTTCCTTAGCTACAACTATATGAACGTACTCACCAACAACATTTAATGTACTAACCTCTGAGTCTGGCGCTAGTGAAGACCGTAAATGCTCTAACTCCATGGTCATCTCAGCCAAATGAAATTGTGACTCCTCATAAGCTAACTGCGTAGTCTCAAGAATCTCAGAAGTCACCTCTAGCTGCTGAGTAAGCTCACTCACCTTATCTTCTTCGACCAACAATGCATCATATGCTGTGCTACCCCACTCCATAAGATAATCTCTGTCGGCGACCAACTGCATATAATCCTGTCTCAGAATCTGGATAGCCTCCCATAAAGAGTGGATCTCTGTCAAGGACAAATAACTACCTCCCTGCTCGATGCTAGTAGGAGAACCCCATCCATATACTGCTAACAACTGACGAGCATCATCGAAATGCTTGCAAGCGGTAGCAATGTCTCGCTCACTAACTCTCAGCTGACTAGACACATGGTGGCACTGGCTAGACTGTCTCCTACAATCCTCCTCTGATGCATGGTCCAAAAGAGTAGACTCAGAATCACTGATCTCTGGAGTACTACCATCCATACTCTGTGAATCAACTCCATAGCTCATATCAACATACGGAGTATCAACAACTGTAGCATCACTGTCTAACTCCTCCATTCTGAGAGAAACCGCTGGTGAAACTAAGTCCTCAAAACTGTCCACTGCATCCTCCTGAGTATCATCTGCAATTAACTGAGAGTCTAAATCCCCATGACTAATCTCATCCACATGTCTAACAATTGGTGTAGTGCTGCCCTCAACCACTGTTGAGACCTCTTGTTTCTCCTTCGTTCTGTTTTGTGATGTGGACCTTTTACGAATGGATGCCATATACCGTAATAATTTGTCTTCAAAAGTAGGATCTGAAAGAGTTTCATTCATCCTCCTCTGGGTTTCAACCAACTGGTTCAAACTTTGTTTCAGCTTCTTCATATCCTTGTCCCACTGTTTCTGAGTACTTGAAGACATCATGGATACTTCGTTGATTCAATCTACCCAACTACCCAACAAGATGGCAGGACATTAGCTCTGATATGCCCAACAGGATGGCAGGAATTTGGCTCTGATACCACTGTAATGTCCCTTACTTAGGGCCTCTCTTATCTGCACAAAAACTCTGATACCAAAGACCAAAGCTCTGATACCACTGTGATGTCCCTTACTTAGGGGCTCTCTTCTCTGCACAAAAACTCTGATACCAAAGCCCAAAGCTCTGATACCACTGTGATGTCCCTTACTTAGGGGCTCTCTTCTCTGCACAAAAAGCTCTGATACCAAAGACCAAAGCTCTGATACCACTGTGATATCCCCAACCAATTGGGATTATATAAACTCATAAAAATCTGATCACCATATAAACTTGTAGAATATATTCAAATAAGCATACACAAATCACAGTATAATCTCTTAATAGCAAATAAAGATCTCATTACTTGTTCTTCTGGATGATTACACATTAGAGTCTCTGTTATACACAATAAAGAATATTAAAATCTGGTCCTAAAAACCCTGACTTGTCAAACCGGGAATAAAATTGCAATTCTGGAAGTCTCGGCCTTTCTGTGTCGACACACAGTCGCCGTCGTCGGTCGATATCTCGCCGACGTCGGTCTCTGCCGGTCGGATTTCTGCCGACGTCGGTCTTCAGTCGACCGATGTCGGTCACTGAAACCCTCTGTCTGCCGATGTCAGTTCTTGCACTGATCTGTACGAACCCGTACGGATTCTGTACGGCCGCAACCTGTCTCTTCTTAGCCCCTGATTGCTGAACAGCCTGATTTCACGAATATAGATTCTAACACAAGATCTATCTCTGTATAACTTATTGGATCAAAACTAAAATAAGAAAATACCTGGAAAGCTCTGTGATAAACTTCTGTGTGAAGTTATCTCTCAAATACCTGTAATACTATGATAACTTCTGAGTGAAGTTATCTCTCAACCCTGGAATTCTGTGATAACTTCTGGATGAAGATATCTCTCAATTTGGCAATAGATCGGCTGATCTTTCACAACCTCTGAATCGCACACAATGAAGAGTTGACGTTCTCCACTGCAAATGGAATCCTGGAACCCTTGGCTCAGTCTTCACAGAAGAATTTCTTCAATTTTCAATAATCAATAATCAATAGCATGAATCCAAACTCTCTCCCATGAGAAACTCTTATACCTTTCCAAAGGTGTGCTTGCTAAAATTAGATTTCCTCAAATTAGAACTTGGGGTTCTAAAATTAGAATTCCTCAAATTAGAACTTGGGCTTCTAAAATTAGAATTCCTCAAATTAGAACTTGGGTCTTAAAATTAGACCAATTAATTAATAATTAATAATTAATTAGTATCTAATTTAAAATTAGACCAAATAATTAATTAATTAATAATTAATTAATATCTCATTTAAAATTAGACCAAATAATTAATATTTGATTAAATCAATCAAATATTAATATCTCCCTCAATACATGTCGGATCCTCAAACCGTCTGAAGCTGGTGAACCAGGGAGTGATTCTGCACATGACCATATCAAAACAAGGGTGCTCCGCTGTATGTCAAATATCCCTAAATAATAGGAGCTCAGGTCTAATGTGTCTGAAATAACCTGAATGAGAGCCAACTATAGGAATTCTGTAAATCAAAGCCAAGCCAATCTCCATCATGACCCTCTATCCATCCAATCAGCCTACGAAGGTCGCATAATAGGCTAATCATCAAGCCTGTCAATGTCCACGAAAAAGGGGACATGACAAGGTGGAAAACCAATCTAGGGACATTAGTTTTCCTATACCCATTTATGTCAATGTAAATCCATACAAATCCAAATGGTTACTTGCAGGAGTTTAGATTTTGATGTTTGCAAGCCCATAATGGGATATTGAATCCCAATGGCTATTTTATGAGCTTAGACTTTGGCACTGACATGAATATCATGTTTCCCTTAGAAAATTTCTTGTGGGCCTTTTTTCTTGGGCCTTCTTTTTGAAAATTTTCTTGAACAATTTTCATGGATTCTTTTTTGAAGGAATTAAACTTTGGAATTTTCAAGAAAGACCCTTCAGATTTTGGAAAGTCCTTTAGAAAAGTTCCTTTTCTGAGTGAAAGGTATCTTTTGGCCACTTTGACAATTCCCCTTTCCAAAGGAAAAGTACCCTTCAAAACTTTTGAAAATTTCCTTTGTTTATTTGAAATGAACCATCAAGTTTTTGGAAAAGACCATTCAAAAAAATTTGCTTCAGCCATCTCTTTGAAAAACAAGGTCTTTGGGACTTTTACAAAGGTCCACTTCTTCAAAATATACCCTTCGAAAATGCTTCATAAGAGACTTTGGCATGGAAATGACTATTCAACCAAAGATTTTTGGCCCTTTTCTTTGAATGTGACCTTCAGAATTTTAAAAAGATCACCTTTTCATCAAGAAAAGTCCCATTTGGGTTTTTTTGGCACTTCTTCCCAAAAGAATTCCTTTTAAAGGAATTCCTTTAGAATTTTTCCTTTTGGATTTTCTGAAAAGGTATTTTACATCGGGACAAAAGTTTTGAAAGAAAATGACTTCAATAAAATTATCTTGGATAATTTACCCAAAGGAAAAGTGCCATTTAGAAATTCCTTCGGGCTTTTAAAAAGAAACATTTTTGAAAGTAACATACCCTTTAAATTTTGAAATGGACCATTTCATTGAAGAGTTACCCTTTGATAAAATTGTCCTAGATAATTTTCTTGAAATAAAAATGTGTTTGTATTTTGCTTCAAACATTTTGTCTGAAAGAATTATCCCTTCAAAAACTGTCTTAGATAACTTGTTTGAAAGAATTCAAAACCTAGCCAAAAAGGATCTTGAAAGAAAAGAAACACTTAGTCCCTAAATTTTTTGAAATAATGAACAAGTAAAGACTTATCTGAATAAAATATTTTACACTTAGCTTATAGTTTACATGATTATCTTTAAACATTACTACTAGATCCTTAGAAAACTTTGCTTGGATCCTCATTATTTGTAAATGTTGGATCCATTTAAAAGCCTTTGATCCACTACTTCATCAAACCATGCAAGATATTTATACGTCAGCCAAAAATGGTCAACAAGTACTTAGGCCTAAAGACAAACATCATTGGTAGAAAATGGGGTTTTAGAAATAAATTGAATGAGATTAGGGAGGTCACTAAAAATAAATCTAGATTAGTGTGTAAAGGATATGCTTAGATAGAAGGAGTGGACTTTGAGGAAACCTTTGCTCATGTATCAAGGTTATAAGCCATTAGGATGTTCATAACCTATGTAGGTTACAAAATATTCAAGATATACCAAATGGATGTCAAGTTATCCTTCCTAAATGGGAACTTAGAAGAAGAAGTATACATTGAACAACCTGAGGTTTTCCTATTGATTGATAATAAATACTATGTTTACAGGTTGAAGAAGGACCTTTATGCTCTAAAACAATTCCCTAGAGCCTAAATGTTATACTTGACAAGTACCTTTTAGACCAAGGGTTCAAGAGAGGAGTTACATATATTAACCTATATGTAAAAACTAAAAATGATCATTAGTTGATAGTATTAGTCTAGGTGGATGATATTATGTTTGGTGTAACTAATGAGAACGTGACCAAGGTTTTTCCAAAGGTGATGAAGTTATAATTTGAGATGTTTATGCTTGGATAATTGTCCTTCTTTTTTATACTTTAAATTAGTCAAACTAAAAAAGGTATGTTCATTTCATAGGTCAAGTATATAAAATATATGTTAAAGTAGTTTGAAATAGAGGATTGTAAGGCTGTAAGTAAGCCTATGGTTACAAGATGCAAGATAGGCACGGAAGATGAATACTCAAGGGTTAATTCAATAATCTATAGATCCATGATTGGAATTTTATTGTATATTACTACATCTAGACCAAATAACATACAAGTGGTAGGTCTTGTGAGAAGATTCCATTAAGATCTTAAGGAAATTCACCTAAAAACAATTAAGAGAATACATAGGTATCTCAAAGGAAATTTGGAATATGGTTTATGGTACCCAAGGAGTAAGAAGTAGTAGCCTATACAAATGGAAATTGGGTTGGGAGTCTAGATGATAGAAAGAAAATATTGGAGGAGCCTTATTCTTAGTCAAATTTATAGTCTCATGGTTAATCAAGAAGAAAATTTTAGTAGCTTTATATACTTGTGAAGCTAAGTAAATTACAACAACCTCATGTTGTACTCAAGTTTTATGGATGAGACAAACATTGAGAGATTAAAAGGTGGATTTTAATGGCCTTATTCTTATTATTTATGATAATAATAGTGCCATAAGTGTTTCAAATAATCCTATCTTGTATGCAAGGACCAAACATATCCCTATCAATTATCATTTTGTAAGATAATAGGTGAGTTGACAAAGCATTAAGCTTGAATTTGTGTCTACCAAGGACCAAATTATAGATATCTTGACTAATCCTCTTCCAAAGGGTACTTTTGAACATCTGAGATAGGAATTAGGTCTATTTCTTATTCCTATCAGTCAATAATCAAGACAAAGTGCTTAGGGTGAGTTGATGAGGAGGCATTTTAGCTCAAAGTAAGATCAAAGGAGGAGTCACTAAGAAAAAGCTATCTAAGATATGTAATATGAAAGGGGGAATTTTTTGACATGATATTTTATTTATATGGATTGAAGTGTTATTACAGGTAAATTAATTTATCATTAATGTCAAATGGGGAGATTTATCTACATTGAGAAGATATTTCCTACTAAGAGAAGCCTCTATTAGTAGCTTCTATCAATGAGTTATTTCCATCAATGACAAAGGGGGAGATTTTTTGGAATGTGTTAAAAAGGTATGTATGAAGTTTTCATTGATTTCAAGAACTGTCATTGATCTCATTCTATATTTCCACTATTTTTCTTAATGTTGAGTTCATAAAGCCTTAATTGAGGAACCTAGTGAAATGGAATAGGCTTGGTAACATGGTGAGTTGATCCATATAAGAATTATGTGATCAATGTTAATATCATATTAACTAATTATTAGGTTATATGACATTATTTTATAGTGTTGAATATAGATCAAGTGGTTTCAAGGCATGATCATAGTCTAAGTATGACCAATAGTGTAAGGTATAGTATGCAAAGTGACCTATAACAGACTAATCAGGGGTTAAGATAATTTTAAAGCATGATATAGATATTTATAACATTGAAAAAGGTGTGAAATGTTATGTTAATTATGTTGACAAATTTTTAAACTATTTTTCAAAAAATAAAGCATGAAAATTGGTGATAAGGTCCTTTATATACTCAAAATGTGGTGTTTCAAACTTGAGAAGAAATTTCTTATACTCATTGGCATGAGCAACCTTTTAATTAGATTCTAATCACTTATGTAATTTGGTTAATGTCTCTATATTTATTTTATTGGCATTGGTGTTTGAATTCAAGGGCAATCCTTTATGAATGATTGCTAAGAAGTGAAACTAGTTAAAACCCTCTCAAAACCTTTATACTAACCTGATAGGAAGGATATTATATTTTATGGCCCATAATTATCATATTAACATATATTTATGTTTTTAACATGTAAATTAATATTCAAGGTTTCTCTGCATGGTTTTTTTTCATGATAGTGTGTATAAGCTAGAGGAAACCCCTTATTTTTAGGAATTTTGATGTAGTAAGTAGAATTGACTAGGTCAAAGTATGAGAATGGATGAAGGATGATGTGTAAGACATATATTTCATACCCATGAAATTTTATAATAAGGTTTAAAACCAAAATTTTTCTAAACTAGTTATAGAAGTCAACCTATCACTAGATAGACCTAACGAGAAAAATAATGAGAAAACTAAGCAAGAATGAGAATGAGATCAGGGATTAGCTGCATAAGACAAGGGATGGATTATAATGCATGGGGTCATTATTCAAGAAATATCAATCCTATTAAAAAATTTTATAAGTGTTTATGATGCCTATATATAATCAAAAAGTTTTCATCAAATTGTCTATCTAACACATTGATGTTTTGTAGAGTGAAGTTGTGGAATGGATCTGAAAAACCAATATTGATATATAACCATGAAATATATATTTTAATATATTATATAATTATTATTAATTTTCATAAAAAATAATTGGAATATCACATGAATTTTCCCCTAGGTGTTTTATGACTTGATTTTCTTGACTGTGTTTTTGGTGTTATAGGTAATTTTCTTTATGTATGTGAAAATGATGTTTATGAGTCATTTTTCACTAAGGTGAAGGATAAAATTATATTAAAGGTTTTATAAATCTCTCATAGAATCATTTTAAAGTATTAATATTAATTCTAGGTCCCTTTATAACTATGGATATTCAAATGTTTTTGACTATTTATTGATAGTGTTTGGTTGTTCTGAGTAAGCCTTTTGCAAGAGTGTTCATAAGGACTTTTGGCCTATATGGTGATGACTAAAGTATATAGGAAAGTATTCCATGTAATAAATATAATTTTATGTGTGGTTTATGTGGAAATTTTTTGTATATGGTTCAATTTTGTAAGACAAACTCTCTAGTAATGGGAAGACCTAATGGCCAGTAGACCTAATTGGATGGTTCAAGGAGTGAAAGGAGACAAACAATATTTGATACATAAGGAAAGATTAAGAGGGGTATATTAAAGTGTCATATTATTTTTTTAATCCATTGGTGAAGTATTAAAATTTTCAAAGTATGTCTAATTGAAACATGTGTTTAGGGAAGGCCTAATTACATTATGTCTCTATTAGGCCTAATGGTGGTTTTAGATCTTAAGGTTATACAATGTTTATTTCACTTGTGAAACGTTTTTAGTGATATATTTAAATAATAATAAAATTATATTTATGTGATTGTATTAAAAATATGATTATGATAAATAATCAAGTATAAAGTCAAGGCCTAATCATCCTATTTTGACTAGTTAGATTATTAAGCTATTGAGAAAAGGATATAGAGTTTTGGAGAACAGGTTAAGGGATCTAAGATCATTAGAGAGATGAGTTTAATATTCCATGAGTATATAATTATGTTTATATAGGTTTTTAGTATGGTAATTTGAACTAATTATATCAAGGAGAGGGCTAATTGAGTGAGAAGGCCTAATAGGCTATTTGAGAGAGAAAGAAGTGTGAGAAGAGAAAACAAAGGAGGTCATCTTTAGTTGAGTAAAAAATAGGTGTCCAAATTTGATCAGATATTTAATGTATCTAAGTTATTTATTGGTTACCTATGGGTTTAGGGCCTCCTTACAGGTTGAAGCTTGCTAAAAGCACTAGTTAAATTGGTGCTTGACTAGTGAGGGGTTGGTGCCTCACTAAAAGTTTGATTCATTACTTATAGGACAATATTAAATTTTTTTAATTAGTGTTTTTAATTCCCCTAGAGGATTTCCCACATAAACATTGTGCTAAAATATTATGTTTTCACTTATTTCTCAAATAAATAATTATTTATGCATTTTTATATTTCTATATCTGTATGATTGATAAGTTAGTGATATATGGAAATGAAATAAGAGTTTGCACACTGATTCACCCCCTCCCCCATAAATATTAGTGAATATACATCCAACATAGTCATGGAGTGTCTTGATCAACTTGTATTTGACTTACATAAGATCTCTTTCATCTATTCACTCTTTGATTTGAAAGAGCATCTTGTAATGTACTTTATCATATATGACTATGCAAGGATAATGCCCTTTGTATGGTTTTAGGTGCTGAACATTTGAATTTGAAAATGAAAAATTTATTTTAAGGCCCATCATGACATCTTGACCTTTTATCATCCATCATATTTCTTACTTTTTGAGTTGCCTTAATCAATTCTTTGTAGCTTCTACCATAAAATTAATTTCAACCACCTATCATGTCCTATGTGTGAAATTTCTAAGAAAATTGAACCTTCGAACTTGAATGATTTTCAAAATTTCAATGGTTAAAAAATGCAATGGTTCAAGAGTTCAATAGTTCAAAGTTTCTCAAAGCCAACTATTTTTCCTTTTTGTGTTTTTCAAGTATATCGTTGAACCTCTCAGTTGAACTTGAACCCTTTTTCAACAGTTCAAAGAGTTCAATAGTTTAAAGAGTTCAATATTTGATGTTTTGTAAATAGTATTGTTCACTCAATTCCCTTATCTAAATTAATGCATCACTTGAACCTATCACTTGAACCTACAAAATCTCAATGGTTCAATGGTTCAAATATCTCAAAATGCATTGCTCCTTTGTATTTTATTTATGTCTTTGAACCTTTTGATTGAAATTGAACCCTTTTTCGGTTCAAAGAGTTCAATGGTTCAAAGAGTTCAATGGTTCAAAGATTTCAATGGCTCAACATGTAAATGTTCAAAAACTAAAACAGTTCTATCAAAGTTCAAAGTGTTTGGAAAGATCATATGACTATTGGTTGGTCTATGTGGTTTACTTCATATCATTGAACCCCGAAGTTCAACCACAATTTTCAAAAGTTCAATGGTTCAAATATCTCAATGGCTATATTCTTATCTACCCCTGAGGATTTCTCTAAGTTAAAATTAGCTAGAGATTTAGAGGAAAATGTATCTGAAAATCACCATAAAGTGAAAAATTTTGAATTTTCATGAAGTTATAGATAATCATAACTCATCAAAATCACATGTAAAATACACTTTCCATTAATGCATTTGTTAGAATGTGTGTCTTATCAAGCATGCCTAACACATATTGTTCCAATTTATTCAGTTGATCTAGTTAAATATCTTCATCGAGAGAAAAAAAATTCAAATTCGGCATACAAGAATATTTGGCCATACAAAAGAGAACAACAAAAGTGATATAAGATATTCGATTGATTGAATTAGTAGTGATTTCAATTAAATTTAAGGTGAGTTTCACTCTTACTGTAAGCTATTTCCTCTACTTGGTTGGAAACAAGGATTCTTTTGAGTTTATAGTATTGTTTAAAATTCAAAGCTTTCTCTTGTCATTAAATTCCTCAACCTGTAATCATGAAATCTGCTTGTCTTGATTATGAACATGGCCCTAGTCTCATATATTCTCCACCTAAAATTGGGGATACCTCTCTAATTCAATATGATTTGGAAGATTTTAAGGAAAGGGCTAGAAATCATCTATCAAATTCTATGATGTAAAAAATAGTGGAAAGTGGCCTGGTTGAAGCTGTAGCCTTTCCCATACCTATACAATGTCCTGAATTGGGTCTTGAATGCAGGAACAGATATGAACCTCAAAATAGGTGCATCAATACTTTAGATGGTAATATTTTATTTTATGTCAACAGACTAACCCTAATGTCTATTATGAGAATCCCTCACAAAGAGCCATATTCTAACCTTAATATTACTTCTTCCTATGCTTACTTTTCAATGAAGAAAGCAATTTATAGGAACGTGATTTCTAGGAATTGGATCTTGAAATTTCAAAAAGGAGGTTCAAGATTGCCTAGTCCATTAATGACAAACCGTATGATTCCAGAAGTACAAGACATCATGGTATTATTACACAAATTGAAAGGTAATGCTTATGCTTATCATTAGAAAGACTGGATGTAATTCTTCATATAGGTGATCCTTCAAGGAGAACAATATTTGGATTGGGTATAAATTATAGCTAAATGTTTGCATCAGGTTTAAGTAATTGTTTGGGAAACATAGAATTTTATATGTCTTCATATCTACCGTATTGCCTTGATTCTACGAGACAATGGGTAGGGTTACCACATGCACCTTTGGCCGAAGATAGTAAAATTTATGACTATTACCCATAGTTCCAAATACAAAATTGTTATGAGAGTTATAGAAGAATTAATGATGTCTTTATTGGGAAAATGACTTTTAAACTGTCAGACAATATCAATAAAAGGATATCTGAAGAAGCTATGCAACTAATTAACATTTATGATAGTTTATTCATTTAATTTTCTAGGTTCACTTACATTAGAGTTAGGGGTTTTGATGGTAAACCCTTGAGGTTACCAAGGTATGTTCTTGATCGATTTGTGCTAATAGAAGTCTGTAGGCAATTAACACATGTAGATAAAAAATTCCCAATGAAGAATAAATTTGGCATATCATTTCCTATTGAACTTAGATGTTATTCATGCAAAACAACATCTAATGCTTTGAATTTAGAATTAGACTTTATGAAATTCAATTTTCAATCTTTCATAGCCAGATCTAAGTTTGACAGCAAAGGTTTCATTAGGGATAATTTGGATTTTAGAACAAGGTTTTCACATATTCCCCAATTAGAAGATTATTGGGAGGATTGCTTAAATGAATTTGAGGTTAGAAGAAGACTGTGGTCTAGGTTTTCCTTACGGTAGATAGTTACCCTTAAATTAAACATGGATATTTCTAGAATTGTTGACAATGATGAATAGGTGATTGATCCACAATTTGAGCAAGTAAAAGAATCACCTATTCCAAAAATTGACTGGGAGAAAAATGAAGAAGATAGAATTGAAGTCAAGACTCTTCTAGTGACAAGAACTAAAAAATAGCTGAGAGAGTGAAAGCTGGGAGAAGTTCAAAATATAGTCTCCCAACAATATACAATAATAATTACATTTCCTTTCCCAGTAATCTCAACTATCCAACCTATTGTTGTCTGTGATGTAGGTACTTCCAAGTCAAAAATTGGAAGGGACCTTGTCATCAAAGAATCTGAGAAGACTTATAAATATCTTGCCTCCTCATGTCACCAGGTTAAGGACTCAAAGCAATAAGAAGCAAATTTTTGAGACAGTGATTATAGATTTGAATTCTTAAGAGGATTCAAAAGAAGTTAAAGGTGATAAAGACTCTAATTCACCAATAGTGAAAGTGGTTAATATGGGTCAACAAATAGTAATTCCTTTTGATTCTACTGAGTTGATGATTGTTTCAATAGTACCTTCTGATCAACTAAATCTTGATAGAGAAGCCTCAAATTCTACACCTAATTGGCTGGAAAGTTCAATCAGTCACAAAAGGAAAGTAGTTACATTTTCTATACCATTGGAAGATATGGAGAGAAAGTGTCTAGGGAAATCCCCTAAATCCAAAAATCTAAAAATGACATCCAGGGTAGATGTTGACCCAAACAAAGGGAACTAAAATGCAAAAATTGCCCAGCTAAAGACCAATAAAGAAGTTTAGGATCCTACTATTCAGGATTTTAGAGTTGAAAAGGTAGACCTTCAAACTTCATCATAAGTTATTGATGTACATCATCTAGAGGCATCTACTAAAAGGATAATTAGCAGAACTTGGAAAGATGAAAAGGATAAAAAGAGTTGTAATAAACAATGCGTTTAATGGTAGAATATATTAATGCCATTCACAATCCAGATCCTCAACCAATTTCTCAAATGCTTATATCTTTGATTTGAAATCTCCTATCAATCAAAGGATGATAGATCAGATATACAGGGGGAAAATGATTACCAGGGTATTTGATGGTTGGTTGGATGGTATCATCCTCAAAGGCACATAATACATTCATAAATTGAAGGATGTATATGATCTGACTATAATTACTATCAAAGATTTGAAAACTCAGAACACTTTATGGATAAAGTAAGAAGTAAAATGGATGAGCATAATGAATCAGATCAATGAAGTAAAAAAATATGGAATATCAAGTTTTTGTCTAAGAAGAACTTGACAGGTGTAGAAGTAAGAAAAATGTTGAATGGAGAAATTTAGTATCTAAACAAGGACATTTGGAAATTACTATAATGATCAAATAAATAACTAAATTTATTCATTCATTACATCATGATCTTCATAGCATTGATATTAATTATATAGAAGACAATTGAAAACCAGAGAAAGATATCAATGCTGTGATTCAGCCTTTTAAAGAAAAGATTATCTTCATTAAAGAAAGTGACAGCTTATCAACTGAAAACTTATCTCTAATTTTGAGGGTAGAATCACTTCTTTGTCACTATATTGACATACTCTTGGAGCACACAGAAAAGATGGGAAAAATTCAAAATGAGGAAAACATCTAGAAAATAAGGATAAAACACTTCAGCATTCCCAATCTTTCTAAAATTCAAGAATTCATTACAACATTTTAGGAGTGGAAAGATCAATGTGTTTACCCAAATGAACAAATAAAATCTAGAGATCCTAACCCATCACTTCAATAATAACTTTGTTTACATTGTCTCTTTTATCTAGTTAATTCAGTTACTTTTTTGTTCAGAACTTGATTTTTATTGAATATGTAAAAAACTAAATCCCATGTGGGTCAGAGCAATTTTAACTCTTGTTTAGTTTAAATGTTAGTTGAGTTAAGGCAATGGTATATATTCCTGGTTGTAATTAAAAATAAAAAGGAGAGAGTCAATATTTTGAAAGAATTGAACCACTATTTTTATACATATATGTAATGTTTTTCGGAAATATTTTCATCGGTGAATGGAAATGGGAATTAATTATTGAGTACTTAAATGTATGAGTTTGAATATTTGAAAGTGGGTTTTATGTGTGAAATATTCCTTCATACAGTAATTATTTTTCTATTAGACAATATATTATGTGTATTTTATCATCCACTGGTTCAGCATATATATGTTTATCTCTTTAATCATTTTTTTGAAAATAGAATCTATGTATTTTATTACTTATTACTATTATATAATTTTGCATTCATCACATAATGATGTATGGATGTTGGTCTAACTTTAAAACACTTTCTTGTTAAAAGTGTATCTAAATATTTAAATTCATTATAAATATTAAAGGGAGCTATACCTTAATTCAGAGGGGAACTAGTCTTGACAGTTCACCCATTTGTTGTTTAACTTATTTGATCTTGGGAAGGGTATGGAGTCAAAATAAAAAAATATTTTTATATAAGGAAAAATTTGTTAGCCAACAATTTTTTGGTGACTCCAC
The DNA here is from genome assembly GCA_037957365.1 of Torreya grandis. Taxonomy (NCBI): domain Eukaryota; kingdom Viridiplantae; phylum Streptophyta; class Pinopsida; order Cupressales; family Taxaceae; genus Torreya; species Torreya grandis. The sequence continues at coordinate 88,655 of JARHVA010007948.1, read as the reverse complement.
TAGGGAAACGAAATTGATTTGGTCACCTTAATATGAGGCAACAATGGTGCTTCCTCATGAAAATATAGTTCCTATTTTACAACCTAATATTAGTTTTCAAGATGAACATGAAGATATAATTAGCTAGTTAAATACTCTTGCTTGGTGTTCTCATCAAAAAATTAATGATTATAGATCGCCAAGTAGAATATTAGAAAAGGAAGAAGAATTGGTTGATAATATAAGATTTTTGTTTCTCAAGCAAAGAAGAAGACAAGAAAAAAATGTAGAAAGGAAATAAAATACCTAAAGTACAAAAATATTAAGAGTAGCATCGATGTTAATAATTATTGTATCATAAGCTAGATTCCAGAAGATATACAAGGTCTTTGAGAAGAGAAGGCATTGAAGATTCTAATTTTCAAACATTTCAAAACTTGAATTTTCCTTATATTTCCACCCATGTTATAAAATATAGAAGTATACCTCCTAGCCCTCCAAAACCCTCTAAATCTTCTATTTTTCAAGCCTTAACGCTTTCTGGTACTATCTTTCCTTCTACCATTAGTTTTCTTCCAATGGCCCAACCTTGGGGTGCATCCATATGTCCTCTAAATCTAGGGGTCAACCTGAATCCTTTGCCTAAAAATTCAAGGGAAAATTTACCCAAATTTAGAGGATATGTAAGACATTCACCAGAAGAACATCTAAGTGCCTTTAGAGTGACATGTGGTGTGTTAGGCATGTAACATCAAGATGTAGCCATAAGACTCTTTGTACAAACTCTAACCTATATTACAACACAATGGTTTTATCACCTAACTAATTCCTCGATTACAAGTTGGAATGATATGAAAATTGTGTTTGAAAATAGGTTCAAAAGTGCAGAAGATGAACATTCTCTTCTTTCTCAATTGACTCATCTCAAGAAGGAGATACTTGAACCCATGAGGGAATTTATAACCAAGTTCAATAGAATTATGTATAAAATTCCTATTGTTAAAAGACTGACTGCTGAGAACCAGAAATGTTTCTTTATTAATTCTATGCCTCCTGATATAAGTTTTCATCTCAGAAGAAGTATAATTGTCAATTTCATAGATAAACTATCATTGGTAGTTGAATTAAAAGATGATCTTATTATGGTCAAAAAATGGAAGAAAGAAGTTTAGGTACCTAATGCTAATCCTTTATCCTCTAAAAATCCTATAGTCCAAAGATTAGTCAATGATATGATTACTCTTAAAAGACAATTACCAAAAGCTAGTACTTCATTCCAACAGTCATATCAAGATATTGGCAAGACAAATCAACAAACAAATGCTAGTAAGACATTACCACTTACATCAACACAACCAAGATTGGCTATTGAAGCTCATCCTAGAAGAAATAACATGTGTATTTTTCATTTGAATACTGATCATGATGGAAATTCTTTCCCTGAGATGCTTAGATTTAATTAAATGACTGCTACTCAAGATGTCTTAGGGGAAATTACTGAAGAAGAAAGGAGTTCTAAGAGACCTGGCAACTCTAAAATACACTTCCTTGAATATGATTCAGATTCAGAAAAAAGAAGTGAAATATTGGTTACACTTGAAGATCCTTCATGTGTTGTACTTACTAGAAGTCAAAAGAATCTGAGATTTTCTAATACTCAGGAAGTGTCTGTTAAAGGTAAGGAACCTTTTACTAAAACTTCTGATGCTAAGACATAAGAAAATAAATTGTTACAAAGAAATGATTGTGAAATTTCTTTTGATATTTTAGATTTTTGTAAGTCTAAAAAAATTTAGATATCCCCTGCTGAATACCTTAGGCTAAAACCCAAAGAAGTTGATAAATTGGTAAAATATGTCAAAAATGCTCCTACACAAGTTGAATCTAAAAGTCAGTTAAATGCTAATACTGAGTCTCCCATTGCCCAATTATTTAATTCTCCATATGAATCACTCACTAATACTTCTTGAACGACCCTCAATTCATCTAATGATACTCATTATTCGGCTCATATGAAACCCAATCCATTTTATATTTCCTTGTTCATAAATGGTCACAAACTCAGCAATTGCATCATAGACTTAGGTGCTTCTAATAATATAATGCCTTCTTCTATAGCCAAAGCCTTAGGCTTAACCCTTAAAAAAATATTTGGTAGATGTTACTCTATGGATGGCAAATAGATCTCTTTGCATAGACAAATTAAACATGCACGAGTTGCTGTTTCAGCCTACCCTGATAAAAAGGTGAAGTTGACTATCTTGGTAGCAGATATTCCCATTAGCTATGGAATGTTATTGAGTAGAACTTTTTGCAAAGATTTAGGAGGGTAGATTAAATTGGATTGTTCAGAAGCTACAATTGTAGTGGGAAAGTAGAAAGTTAAATTGGAACCTGAATCTAAATGCAAGTTTACAGTATATCCTTATGATGATCCTAAGTCCTAGATTTTATTTGAAGACTATGAATTTGGTAATTATTTTCTCTCCTTTGAAGATTCAAAGGAAGAATATACCCTAGAATCTATTCATATAGATGATCTATGGACCATGGAATTTGATGGTAGTTGTGCTGCCATTAGTTTAGGAACAGGAGTTGTATTGATCTCACCTAAAGGTGAAACTTTTCCTTACTCTTTCAAGCTAGAATTTAAGAATACTAATAATACTGTCGAATATGGAGCTTTATTACTTGGGTTAAATGAAGCTAAAGGAAAAGGTATAAAAATAATCAAGGCAAAAGGAGATGCTGAATTAATTTTCAAACAAGTGAGAAATATTTTTTTAGTTAAAAATGATAGATTAAAACATTACAAAATAGAGTTTGGGATGAGATAGAATGTTTTGATGCCTTTTCTATTGAGGCAATTCCTAGGGACCAGAACACTCGATCTGATTCTCTTGTAGTATCAGCTTCTCTTCTTCTCCCACACCCTAATTTTGAAAAAGATTCATATATAATAGAATTAATCTATCACCCTAATGGCCTAGATAATGCTAAGAATTGGTAGGTGTTTGAGAATAATAAACAGGTCAGAAATTTTTTGGAAATTGTTGATATGTTCCTAGGGAATTATTTTGAAGGTTCAAAAATAGAATGCAAAGAATTCACTCTTAATTTAGAGATTAATCCAAAAGATGATGTAATTCAACTAAAAGGAAATAAAATTCCCAAAGGACTGGTCTCTCTAGAACATTTGTTCACTAGACAGCATGAATATCCTAAAGGAAAACTTGGCCAGGATGTTAATAACATAGAGGATTATGAGAAAATCAACATTGGAAGTGAAACTGACCCTAAATGGATCTCCATTGGTAAGTGTTGTTCACTAGAGGAGAAAAATGAATTAATTAATTTATTGTTTAAATATAAGGATGTCTTTGCTTGGTGCTATGATGACCTCAAAGATTTTAGACATGGGTAGTTTCAACATCATATTCCTTTGAAAGAAGATTCAATTCCATTTAGATAGAAGCTAAGAAATCACAACCCAAAAGTTTTTGAGATTATCTTTAAAGAGATTGATAAGATGTTAAAGTCTATGATTATTTATCCAATTCATCACTCCACCTGGGTGGCGAATATTGTTATAGTATGAAAAAATAATGGAGAAATAAGAATCTATGTTAATTTTAGGAACTTGAACCAATCCAACTTAAAAGATAATTATCCCTTACCCATAATGGATCAAATCCTACAAACTATTTCTAGATTAGAAATGATGTCCATATTAGATGGGCTCTCAGGTTATAACCAGATAAGTGTAGCAGCAGCTGACCAACATAAAATTGCTTTCACCACACCTCGATGAACTTTTGCTTATAACTGTGTGCCTTTTGGTTTGATTAATGCTGGTGCAGCTTTCCAACGAGTGATGGATTCATCCTTTAAAGATTTGAAAAATAGGATTACTGTCATTTATCTTGATGATTTGACTATTTTCTATAGAAAAAGAGAGGATCATCTGAAAGATCTAGAGACTATTTTACAAAGATGTCATAGTCATGGGATATCTCTTAATCCTAAGAAATCAGTTTTCTATGTTACAACAGTTAAGTTATTGGGACACCTAGTCTCAAAAGATGGAATTAAGATTGATCCAGAAAGAGTTAGAGCAATACAACATTTAAGTCTTCCTTCTAATAGCACTGGGATTAAGTCTTTATTTGGTCAGATCAATTTTCTCAGAAGGTTCATTACTGACTTTACTGAGATTAAAAAACATATTGTGGGAATGATGAGTGAAAAATAAGCATTCAAATGGAATGAGGCTTCTAGAAAATCATTTGAAGATATAAAGGAAGCAGTTTCACAAAAACCTACTTTGATAAATCCTGATTTCTAAAAATATTTTGTTATTTACTGCTATGCCTCTGAACATACCATGTCAGGTATCTTATTATAGAGAAATGAAGTAAATTTTGAATCCTTAATAGCCTTTATGAGTGTTCCTCTCAAGAAGCATGAAATTAAATATTCTTTAACTAAAAAACAAGCTTTTGTTGTAGTAAAGGTTGTTAAGCAATTCAGATACTATATACTTCATTCTCATTCAGTTGTATTTGTTCCTAGTTTAACTATGAAAAGCATTCTAACTCAACAAGAGGTCAGGATGAACAATAGAGCAACATGGGTTGGTAAAATTCAAGAGTATGATCTGGAGATTTAGCCAACCAAATTAGCTAGAGATCAAAGTTTGTGCAAATTGATAGCCAAAAATAAATATGAAGAAGAAGAACTCCCTACTATCCTATTGATGAGCTTAAAAGATCCCTGGTTCCTAAATGTGGCACATTATCTTACTCGTGGAGAATGTCCCAGTCATCTATCCCTAAAGGAGAAAAGGAATCTGAAGTTAAAATCAGCTAAATATGTAATATGGGGTGACATCCTATACAAAAAGGGATTAGATGGAACCTTTCTGAGATGTGTAGAAAAAGAAAAACAATGCAAACTATTGGAAGTTTTTCATAATGAAGCCTATGGAAAACATTTTTCTTCATTGATCACAGCCTTCAAAATTCTCAAAAATTGATATTTTTGGCCAGGCATGTTCAAAGATGCATATAAATGGGTAGCTAATTATGAAAAATGCAAATTGTTCTCAGGGAGACCACAACTTGTAGCGTTACCTCTAAGACCTATCATTATTGAAGAACCTTTCAAAAAGTTGGGTTTAGACTTCATTGGTCCTCTTTAACCTTCATCAAGTGCTAGTCATACACACATTTTGACATCAATTAATTATTTTACAAAATGGGTTAAAGCAATCCCTGTAAAGAGAACTACTTTAGAAGTAGTATGTGATTTTCTCAAAGAAAATATACTGGTATGTTTCGGTGTTCCTCATAAGGTTGTGGTAGATAATGGTACCAATTTTTATTCAGTAGAAGTTACTTCATTTTTTTATGAACATAGTATTTCTCTATCTCACTCATCTGATTATTGTCCTCAAGGGAATGGACAGGAAAAGTCTAGTAATAAAAATTTAATATCCATCATGAAGAAATTAGTGAGTGATAGCCCTAGAGATTGGCATAAGAGACTATACGAAGCACTTTGGGCCAATAGGGTAACTCCAAAAAGAGTAATTAGAATGGCACCGTTTGAATTGGTTTATGGAATAGGAGCATAGCTATCATTACCTATGGAATTATCCATAGCCAGATTATAGAATGTTATCAAAGATTAGTATTTTAAGGAATCTTTAGAAAAAAGAGTTATGTATTTAACTAAGATTGAGGAAGATAGGAATAAATTAGTTGATCATATTACTGCTCATCAAGGTAGAGTTTAAAATATTTTTCACCAAAGAACTAGACCCATAAAATTCATGGAAGGAGATGAAATATTACTGTAGAGTAAAAAATTTACTCTACGTTGCATTCTATTTTTCAGCCATGCACAACAAAATTTTACCTTCACATAATGTGGTCTGAGATGGCAGATTGTTGAAAAAGAGCATAGGATCTATTTCTCTTTTGATTCATTTTTGTCTAAGTGTTGGGGAAAAGTGGAAACAAACAAGTGTCATCATTCGAGGCATTCTTCTCAGTGGAAAATAACAAGTGTCATCATTTGAGGCACCTTTTATACGTTCTGTGACTTGGTTAGAATGTGCCACATGTCTCATAACAGCTCAATGGAACTTGCCAAGTGTTAGCATTTGTAGTTTCACATTAACACCCAGATTTCATTTCTTTTTAGTGAAAGGTTTCAAAAGCTAAGTATCAATATCAAGCAGAAAGCACCAAGTGGCAATAGTGGAAGGACTCAAGGTTGCTTTTCTAAAAGTGATAGACATTACCATGTACTCTAGCAAAATAAAGTGGAAGCCACCACGTCTTTCGGTCTAAATTATCTTCATCTTTGCTTCGATAGTATACCAAAGAATGTGGTGGGTCCCAAGTTTTATTTCTTAAGTGAGCAGAAGCTGCTAGGTGTTGCTATCCATGTAAATGTGAAATGAGACCCAAATTATCTCTATGATATAAATATAAGTAGCAGAGACCTCCACATGTCATCTTTCATAGGTTTCTTAAAAGGTAACTATAAGTAGTGGAGATCACCATGTAACCCAGGTAAGAGATGCGAAAATTACCATGTGTCTTTTAATGAAGAAGTGGAGATTGACACCTATTCTAGTGTCCCTTTTAAAAGAAATGCCATGAATCTTATTATCTTTTAAGTCATTGGAGTTTTGAGAAAGTGGATAACGACAAATGTCAAAGGTAGAACATGGTTGAGCAAAGACAAAAGAGTATAAGTTACGTGGAAAGTTCTGTGTGTTTTCAGTAGGCACCGTAGAACATGCCAAGTGTCATTTTTTGGTGTCTCCTAAGTAACCAGAAGTAATAAGAAAATTGGCTAAGTGTTACTTAGCATTTAAGAGAAGGGAGTGTCCTACAATCTATTTTAGCCAATGAACTACCAGAAGATGAAGCATTTCAGAATCTATAAGATATCTTTTGTTAGACACATTTAGTTATGGAATATTTGATTTGGGCCATTAGATTGAGAACAAGTAGACAATATGGAGTGGATCCAAGGCTATAAATAAAGATGCAGAGAATGTTATAAGGAGGATCCATTATCAGACAATTTTTTTGAGAGAGAACTATTGTATCAAGTTTAGACTTTCTAGAGCTGTGGCTAAGTAATATCATTTGATTTTGTCTCATTTTCTTGAGTTGAAAGGTTTATATGGCTGTATATGTTTCTACACATTTTGTATAACTAGAAGATTCAAATAAGAAGATTGAACCATATGCCTTTAATGATATTATTTATGTCATTTGCAAAAGTAGTCTAGACAATAGATTTTCTAGAGCTGAGATTAGGAATATCATTTGCTTTTGTCTCATTTTCTTGAGTTGGAAAGTTTACATAACTGTACATGTTTCTACACCTCTTATGTGATTGGAAAATTAAAATAAGAAGATTGAACCCTATGCCTTTGTTGACATTTTCTATATCTTAGGAAAAGAAGTCTATGATGTGAGCCTCTGTTTCTATTGTTTCAATCTTTTAAATTGATCATGCACTTTTTTTCTCTTAAATGCAAATGAATCATACATAGAGTCTCACTGTGCTCAAGATTAAGGTTGAATTACATTCAGGTGCATCACCATAAATTATACTTTCTTTCTTTCATTATGTTTCTAATTTAAATTCCTATCCCTTTTCTTAGTATTTACTCAATTTAAAGAAGAGCCAGCTTCTCTAAAATTTGGAGGTTGTTTCAAGACACAAGTCCCATATCTTGAAACTTCCCATTGTTGTTGATTAGAATCAAGCACAATTTTAATGTATTAACAATTTTTGGCATTCCCAGTGGGACCAATCTTGAAGTCTCTTTTAAGATCACATGAACTAAAGAGCTACAAGAAGTCATAGTTGTGGACCAGTGACCAGATCACAATCTGATACAAATCCAGGTATTCTTTTGCCACCTTTGGTAACAAGTCCAAGAAGAAGAGCTAACCAGTTTGTATCAATACCAATAACAAATATGGGAACCCCTATACCCCCAAGAAATTATGCAAGCTAGAATACTAGTATTCCATTAGTCCTCCCAACACCACCAGCCATTTGGGATCCTATCCCAGTGAATGCCATAAAATCTCAGCCTAAATTTAGTGGGAAATACTCAAAAACACCTGAGGAGCATCTTAAAGATGTATCAGATGTTTATGCTATACATGTTGTCACATAACAAAATGTGGCCATAAGATTACTAACAACTTCTTCTAAAGGGAAAGCTTTAGAATGGTACAGGTCTCTGACCCCAAATACCATTTCCACATGGGATCAATTAGGAGATCTTTTCTTTGAAATATTTTTAGAGAAGGGTGATAAGTCTTCTTTATTACAACAGTTAATTACCATTCAAAGGGGACCACAAGAAGCCATGACTAACTTCAATTCTAGATTCCGAAAGACCTGGGATAGAATCCATGTTATAGCTAGACCATTACCAGGTATGGCCATAGTGTTTTATCTTAAGGATTTGAATTCAGACATATCTGTTATGATTTAGTCACTTGGAGGACACACTTTGCCAAAGGCTTATGAATATGTGGTCAGAGCTAAAAACAATTTAATAGATGCTGGAAAGTTACCTCCAAGGCCTCCTATGCCCATATTTCTAGAAATTTCATTGCCATTACCTTAAGAAGTCCCTAAATCTGTAAGCCCACCAGTATCTATGTACACTTACCCTCAACCATCTGCTAAAGAAATTGTCCCCACTTAGTCATCTGAATTGGATGATATCAAGAATATCATAAGGACATTTTCTAATGAGATGATCAATATAAAAAGATGACAAAATACTTTTCCTAGGCCTCCATATCTAGGCTATCAAGGAAACAAATTTTCATCTCAGTCAAACCAATATCAGGTTCCTCCAAGACAAACTAATCATCAGCCAACAAACCAATTGGTTGCAGTCCCCACACCCTCACAGACTATTCCTCCCAATTCAAATAGGGATATTGTTCCAAGGCAAAATAACTATGTAGATAACACTAATGCCTAGTGTTTCCCTTGCAACAATTCTCATGCACCTAGAGATTGTCCTATGGGTAATCTACAACAAAAGGTGGTGGAACAAAGAAGAATGGATGTTCAGTTTACAAGTTCTAGTAACAATCAAGCCTACCAGTCTCTTGGTATGTAGAATTTAGTCCTAGTGGCTTAGATGCAAGGAATGTATTTACAATAAGAGGAAGAAATAGCCCCATAATATGCTTAGTTCTCATGGGTTAAAGATGAAGAATCAGTATTTTTGAATGAATCTTTTATTTTAAAACTAGTGGTATAATCAGACTACTTTAGTAGATCAGAGAGAAAAATGCTAGAACAGCCTGAAGTTGTACACAATGAAGCTATTGAAGAATCCTTAATTTCAATATCATCAACACATGACTGTTAGACAAGAAATGCTTTAGTTAGTATAGAATCAAGAAGTTCCTGAACAAAAAAGGACAAGATATCCTAATCTTCCAAGAATTCAAAATTTTGGACAAATGAATGTGGTAGATCAGCTGAAGATGACCCCAGCACAAGTATCAATTTGGGACATGTTAGCCATTCCCAAACAAAGAACATTATTACAAGAAGCTCTTCAAAATCAACCAATGCCCATATATACTGAAGGATCTACTGATAAAAGAAAGCTTAAAGACATAGTTCATCTACAAACAACAACCATAACAAATAAGAAATCAAAGGTAAGCAAATATAAAATGGATTCCTTCCATTTTACTAAGATAGGTGATTGGGCTAAGCATAATCAGAAAAAAGAAAATAAATAGTTGTTAGCTATGACGCATAGTGACCCATATGAAAATTATAACTCTACTGGTCTGGGGACTTATGTTATTTTTGATGAGTATCATGAAATGCCAAATGTTCTAAGGAAAGAAATGCCAACTAATCAAGGATCCAAAAAAGATTCAGAGTTTTGGATTTTAAATTTTGATGGGGCTAGAAGTAAGAATGGTGCTGGAGAAGGAATTTGTCTTACTGCTCCAAATGGTGAAAAAAAATTAAGGGCTATATGTTTTAAATTTTCTTGCACTAATAATGATGCCAAGTATGAATCTTTAGTACATGGATTACTATTAGCCAAGAAAAAGGGAATAAAGAATCTAATAGTAAAAGAGGATTCAAAATTAGTAGTAAAGCAAATTAGAGAAAAGGTGATAATAAAGAATGTCAGAGTGAAATCCTATAGGCATAGAATTTGGGACTTAATAGAAGATTTTGAAGCTTTTAATATTGAAGTAGTTCTCAGGGATCAAAATTTTGAAGCTGATAGGATGGCACAAATTGGTTTGCAGTTTGATCCAAAAATTGATCTAATAGTTAACAATGAATCAGTAAAGGTTATAGTAAGGCCAGTTATTGTTGATAATGATGAGCATTGGCAAGTATTGAAGAATGATTCTCAAATACTTTCATTCTTGCAACAATCAGTGGACTTTTTTGAACAACTTCAACCAAAGATTGAAGAGGCATATGAGGATCAAATTATACAATTAAAGAATAATAAACTTCCCAAAGGTTTAATCACTTTAGAGAGCCTTTTTGATCTAGAATATGTAATCTTGGAAAAGAAAATGTTCCGAGAAAACAAAGCAGATTATTTTGAATTAGAAGTGAGTGAAGGGAAAAAATTAAAAGTTGGAAACTCTACAACTCAAGAAGAAAAGGTAAGGTTAATTGAATTATGCAAAAAATATGATAGAGTCATAGCCTTGAGCTATGAAGACCTTCATGGATATAATAGAGACATCATTAAACACACAATAGAACTAAATGAAGGATGTAAGCCTGTTAGAAAAAAATAGAGACCAGTAAATCCAAGAATTGAGCCTCTAATGGTAGATGAGTTGCAGAAACTTTTAGATTCTAAAATAATTTTTCCAATCAAACACTCAGCCTGGGTATCAAATTTTGTACCAATTATAAAAAATAATGGTGATATAAGACTTTGTGTAGATTTCAGAGATCTAAACAAAGCATCTTTGAAGGATCACTATCCCTTACCCTCCATAGAACAAATTCTACAAACTGTGGCTGGATCAGAGAGATTTTCTTTGCTAGATGGTTTCTCTAGGTACAATCAGATTTGGTTAGCTAAAGAAGATCAACACAAGACTGCTTTTACTACCAAGTGGGGAACATTTGCATATGTTAAGATGCCATTCGGCCTGTCAAATGTTGTAGCCACTTTTTAGAGACCTATGGATGTTGCATTTGGAGAACTGATAAATAAAATCATCTTGATTTATCTTGATGATATTACTATTTTTTTGAAGAATGATGATCATTTTGATCATTTAGAAGTTGTGTTTAAAAAATGTCAAGAATTTAGAATATCCTTGAATCCTAAGAAATGTATCTTTGTTGTCCCTCAAGGAAAATTTTTGGGACATATAGTATCTAAAGAAGGAGTTTTCATAGACTCAGAAAGAGTGGTAGCTATAATGAACTTACCTCTTCCAGTCAATAAGAAAGCAATTCAGTCTTTCTTGGGAAAAGTTAATTTTTTTAGTCAGTTCATATCTGACTTTGCAAGTTTAGTAAGACCAATAACACTTTTGTTGAAAAAAGACCAAATTTTCAAGTGGACTATGGAAGGAAGGCAAGCCTTTGAAGAGGTCAAGAAAGCTATCTCAACAGCTCCAGTACTTAGAAACCCAAATTTTTCTAAGCCTTTTGTAATGTATGTATATGGAGGAGAGCTTAGTATTGTTGTTGTTCTAACACAGAAGGATGATAAACAAGAGGGAGGACATCCAATAGCATTTTTCTCAAGGACACTTAGGGAATATGAAACCAGATATAACTTTGTCAAAAAACAAGCATATGCCATGTAGTATCAAGAAGTAAAATTATGATACTTGTAGCACATCCAAGTGTCAAAGAATACATCATGGAGGGTGAAATTACTGAAAAAAAGAGCAAATTGGATAACTAAGATCTTGGAATATGATGTAGAAGTCAAACCCACTAAATTAGTCAGAGGTAGGGGTTTGTGTTAATATATGACTCAAGAGCTTGAAAAGATGATTCCTGAAGAAATAAATTTAGGAAGAGAAGAAGAAATTGCATTGAGAATACAAGAAGTTGATCAGGAATCTTGGGTTATAGATAGGATTCATTTTATGAAAAATGGGATTTACCCAAGAGAACTCCCTCAAAATAAAAGAAGATACTATAGGATATAAGGAGTTCATTTTGTTTTAATTGAACAGGTTCTTTTCAAAAGAAATTTTGATGGAAAATTGTTAAGATGTGTAGAAAAGGATGAGGCTAAGAAAATACTACATGAAATGCATCATGGAGAATTAGGTGGACATTTTTTACAAAGACCATAGCTATAAAGATAAGTGAAGTAGGTTATTTCTAGCCTACTTTATTTACAAATTGTTAGCAGTCGGTTAAAAAATGTCAATCATGTCAATATTATGTAGAGATGAGAAGGAATGCAACAATGCCTCTTAGTCCTATAATTATAGATTAACCTTTTGCTCAATGGGGTCTTGACTTCATTGGAATGATAAATCCAATATCTAGCATGGGTCACAAATGGATCTTAACAGCCACAACTTATTTCACTAAATGGACTGAGGTAGTACCACTCAAGGAAGTAACAGAAAATGTGATCCTAGACTTTTTAGGGAGTATCACTACCCATTTTGGGGATCCTTGCACCATAATTTCAGATAATGCTAAAGCATTTTTAGGGTCTTAAGTATCTGATTTTGCATTAAAGCATGGAATATATCTAAAAAATTCTAATTATTACCCTCAGGGTAATGGTTTGGTAGAATTAACTAATAAGAACCTGATTAGGCTCATCAAAAGAATAGTGGCTGATCATCACAAGGAGTGGCATAAAGTGCTGAATTTAGCACTATGGGCTGATAGAATTACACCAAAATAGGTGATCAAAATGTCCCCATATGAACTGGTATATGGGAAACCTATTGTAATTCCCCTGAGCTTGGAGATTCCTACTCTCTAGCTAATCAAACAGATTGAAATTGAAGAAAATGGCCCCATGCAGGTCAGACTTTTATAACCTCTAGAAGTTCAAGAAAAGAGAAATACATCACATGATTCATTGATAAAACATTAGAAAATAGTTAAAGACTATTTTGATAAAAGGACTTTAAATCCCCATTTTGAAACAAGCTCAATTGTTTTAAAATGGGATGCAAGAGCTGCCAAACCAGGTCAACACACTAAGTTTGAAGCATTATGGACTGGCCCTTATAGAATTTAGGCATGTAAATAGAAAAATTCATTTGAGCTAGAAATGATGGAACGTGAACCTGAAGAGATTCATATAAATGGAATTTATTTGAAACATTTTAGTTAAAACTCTATTTTCTAACAATTTTAGATCATGCAGGAGTTGTGATTTCTTTTTGAGCAGGCCCAAAAGTCCTCAGGGTCACTAGTAAATGTAGATTAAGAAATTTACTCTACGTTTCATTCTATTTTTCAGTCACACATCATGAAATTTTGCCTTCACATACTATGGTCTGAGATGGCAGAGTGTTGAAATAGAGCACCAGCTCTATTTCTCTTTTGATTCATTTTTGTCTAAGTGTTTGGGAAAAGTGTAAACTAACAAGTGTCATCATCTGAGGCATTCTTCTCAGTGGAAACTAACAAGTGTCATCATCTGAGGCACCTTCTATATATTCTATGAGTTGGTTGGAATGTGGCACATGTCTCATAACAACTCAGTGGAACTCGCCAAGTGTTAGCATCCATGGTTTCACATCAGCACCCACATTTCATTTCTTTTCAATGAAAGGTTTCAAAAGCTAAGTATCAATATCAAGTGGAAAGCACCAAGTGGCAGTAGCAGAAGGACTCAAGGTTGCTTTTCTAAAAGTGATGAAAGCTACCATGTACTCCAGCAAAAGAAAGCAAAAGCCACCACATGTTGTGGTCTAAATTATCTTTATCTTTACTTCATTGATATAACAAAGACTATGGTGGGTCCCAAGTTTTATTTCTTAAGTGACCAAAAGTCACCAAGTGTCACTATCTATGTAAATGTGAAATGAGACCGAAATTGTTTCAATGATATAAATACAAGCAGCGGAGACCTCCATGTGTCATCTTCTACAGGTTTCTAAAAAGGAAACTACAAGTAGCGGAGATCACCACATAACACAGGTAAGAGAAGCGGAGATTGCCATGTGTCTTTTAATGAAGAAGTAGAGATTGACACCTATCTCGGTGTCCCTTTTAAAATAAATGCTATGAATCTTATTATCTTTTAAGCTGTTGGAGTTTTGAGAAAGTGGATAGCGACAAGTGTCAAAGGTGGAACATGGCTAAGCAAAGACACAAAAGAGTATAAGTTACACAAAAAGTGCTGTGTGTTTTCAATAGGCACCGTGGAACATGCCAAGTGTCATTTTTTGATGTCTCCTAAGTAACAGGAAGTAATAAGAAAATTGGCTAAGTGTTACTTAGCATTTAAGAGAAGGGAGCATCCTACAATCTATTTTAGCCAATGAACTACCAAAAGATGAAACATTTCAAAATCTATAAGATATCTTTTATTAGACACATTCAGTTAGGGAAGATTTGATTTGGGCCATTAGATTGAGAACAAGCAGACAATCTAGAGTGGATCTGAGGCTACAAATAAAGATGTAGAGAATGCCAAAAGGAGGAACCATTATCAGAGAAAATTTCTAAGAGAGAATTATTATAACAAGTTTAGACTTTCTAGAGCTGTGGCTAAGTAATATCATTTGCTTTTATCTAATTTTCTTGAGTTGAAAGGTTTATATGACTATTTTTGTGCCTTTTGTATAACTAGAAGATTCAAATAAGAAGATTGATCCCTATGCCTTTGTTGATATTATCTATGTCATTTGCAAAAGTAGTCTAGACTGTAGATTTTCTAGAGCTGAGATTAGGAATGTCATTTGCTTTTGTGTCATTTTATTGAGTTGGAAGGTTTACATAACTCTACATGTTTTTATGCCTCTTATGTGATTAGAAAATTCAAATAATAAGATTGAACCCTATGCCTTTGTTGACATTTTTTTTATCTTAGCAAAAGAAGTCTATGCTATGAGCCTCTGTTTCTATTGTTTCAATCTTTTAAATTGATCATGCACTTGTTTTCTCTTAAATGTAAATGAATCATACATATAGTCTCACTGTGCTCAGGATTAAGGTTGAATTACATTCAGGTGCATCACCATAGATTATATTTTTTTTCTTGCATTGTGTTTCTGATTTAAATTCCTATCCCTTTTCCTAGTATTTACTCAATTTAAAGAAGAGCCAGCTTCTCTAAAATCTGGAGGTTGTTTCAAGATGCAAGTCCCATATCTTGAAAATTCCCATTGTTGTTTATTAGAATCAAGCGCAATTTTAATGTATCAACAATTACTATGGGATAGGAGAAGAGAACCTAAAGGAGCACATGGTAAATTTGATTCTCATTAGAAAGGACCTTAAAAAATTCATCAGGTACTTGGTCCTTATTATTTCATGTTGGAATATCTAGATGGAATCATTTTACCCCTATCCTATAATGGATAGGATCTCAAATTATATTGACTATGAAACAAGTATCCCCTATTTTGTACATAACCTTTTCTATTCTTTTTGTGTTTTGTGTTAGCCCTTCCCATTTTTGGTTTTTCTTTTTCCTTTTCTTTCATTTCTATTTCCTGATTTTTGTAACCAGAGTTTATAAGTTTTTTGCATTTTTCCATAAAATACAATCCCTAGTCAGAGTCATTATTAGTTTTTGAGTCACCTTAATCAATTATTCATAGCCTCCACCATAAAATTAAGTTCACCCACCTATCATGTCCTGTGTGTGAAATTTTAAAGAAAATTGAACCTTCGAACTTGAACAATTTTCAAAAGTTCAATGGTTCAAAAGTTCAATGGTTCAAGATTTCAATAGTTCAAAGTTTCTCGAAGTGAACTATTTGTCCTTATTGTGTTTTTCAAGTATATCTTTGAACCTCTCAGTTGAACTTGAACCCTTTTTCAATAGTTCAAAGAATTCAATGGTTTAAAGAGTTCAATATTTGTTGTTTTGTAAATAGTCTTGTTTGCTTAGTTCCCTTGTCTGAATTAATGCATCGCTTGAACCTATCACTTGAACTTATCGCTTGAACCTATCACTTGAACATACAAAAGTTCAATGCTTCAATGGTTCAAATATCTCAAAATGCATTGTTCCCTTGTATTTTATTTATCTGTTTGAATCTTTTGGTTGAACTTGAACCCTTTTTCAGTTCAAAGAGTTCAATGGTTCAAAGAGTTTGATGGTTCAATAGTTCAATGTTTGAAAAGTAAAATAGTTCTATCGAAGTTCAAAGTGTTTGGAAAGATGATATGACTATTAGTTAGTCTATGTGTTTTACTTCATATCATTAAACCCTAATGTTGAACCATAATTTTCAAAAGTTTAATGGTTCAATGGTTCACATATCTCAATGGCTATATTCTTATCTCACCCTAAGGATTTCTCTAAGTTAAAATTAGCAAGAGATTTAGAGGAAAATGTATCTAAAACTCACCATAAAGCATAAAATTTTGAATTTTCATGAAGTTACAAATAATCATCACTCATCAAAATTTCACATAAAATATGCTTGCCATTAATGCATGTCTTATCAAGAATGTTTAACACATATTATTCCAATTTAATCATTTGATCTGGGTAAATATCTACATCGAGAGAAAATAATTCAAATTTGACAAATAAGCATATTTGGTGATACAAAATAGAATAGCACAGGTGATATAAGATATTAGATTGCTTGAATCAACAGTGATTTAAAATAAATTTAAGGTGAGTTTCACTCTTACTTTAAGCCATTTACTCTACTTGGTTGGAAAGAAGGATTCTTTTGATTTTATAGTATTGTTTAAAATTCAAAGCTTTCTCTTGTCATTATATTCACTGACCTATAATCATGAAATCTACTTGTCTTGATTATGAACATGGGCCCAGTCTCATATGTTCTCCACCTAAAATTGGGGATACCTCTCTAATTCAATATGATTTGGAAGATTATAAGGAAAGGGCTAGAAATCATTTGTCAAATCCTATGATGTATAAAATAGTGAAAAGTGGCATGGTTGAATCTGTGGCCTTTCCCATAGCTATACAATGCCTTGAATTAATTTTTGAATGCATGAACAGATATGAAGCTCAAAACAAGTGCATCAAGACTTCAAATGGTAATATTTTATTTCATGTCAAAAGACAAACCCTAATGTCTATTATGATAATCCCTCCCAAAGCACCATATTTTGACCTTAATATTACTTCTTCCTTGCTTAATATTCAATAAATAAATCAATTTATAAGAACTTGATTGCTAGGAATTGGCTTTTGAAATTTCAAAAAGGAGGTTCAAGATTGCCTAGGCCATTAATGAGAAACCATATGATTTTATAAGTACAAGACATCATGGTCTTATTAGATAGTTTGAAAGGTAATTCTCATGCTTATCATTATGAAGACTAGATGTAATTATTCATATGGGTGATCCTTCAAGGAGAACAATATTTTGATTGGGCAAAAATTATAGCTAAATGTTTGCATCAGGGTTTATGTAATTGTTTGGGAAATAGAGAATTTTATATGTCTTCATATCTACTCTATTACCTCACTTCTATGAGAAAATGGGTAGGGTTACCACATGCACCTTTGGCCGAAGATAGTAAAATTTATCACCATTACCCACAGTTCCAAATGCAAAATTGTTATGAGAGTTACAGAAGAATCAATAATGTCTTTACTGGGAAAATGACTTTTGAACTATTAGACAATATCAATAAAAGGCTATCCGAAGAAGCTATGCAAATGATTAACATTTATGGTAGTTTCTTCATTCAATTTTGTAGGTTCACTTATAATAGAGTTGGGGGTTCTTGACCGATTTGTGCTAATAGAAGTCAGTAGGCAATTAACACATGTAGATAAAAAAATTCCCAATGAAGAATAAATCTAGAATATCATTTCCTATTGAACTTGGATGTTATGCAAAACAACATCTGATGCTTTGAATTTAGAATTAGACTTTATGAAATTCAATTTTTAGTCTTTCACAACTAGATCTCAGTTTGATAGTGAAGGTTTCATCAGGGATAATTTGGATTTTGGAGCATGGTTTTCACATATTCCCCAATTGGAAGATTATTGGGAGGATTGATCAAATGAATTTGAGGTTAGAAGAAGACTGTGGTCCAGGTTTTCCTTAGGGTAGATAGTTACCCTTAAATTAAACATGGATATTTCTAGAATTATTGACAATGATGAATAGGTGATTGATCCACAATTTGAGCAAGTAAAAGAATCACCTATTCCAAAAATAAAGAGAAAATTGAATAAGATAGAATTAAATTCAAGACTCTTCCAGTGACAAGAAGAACAAAATAATGGCTGAGAGAGTGAAAGCTAGGAGAAGCTCAAAATATAGTCTACTAGCAATGTACAACAATAATTACATTTCCTTTCCCAGTTATCTCAACTAACCAACCTATTGTTGTTTGTGATTCAGGTACTTCTAAGTCAAAAAATGGAATGGACCATGTCATCAAAGAATCTAAGAAGACTCTTGTAAATATCATGCCTCCTCTTATCACTAGGTCAAGGACTTAAAGCAAGAAGAAGAACCAAATTTCTAAGATAGTGATTATGGATTTAAATTCTAAAGAAGATTCAGAAGAAGTCAAAGGTGATATAGACTCTGATTCACCAATGGTGGAAGAGGTAAATATAGTTCAACAAATAGTAATTCCTTCTAATTCTGTTGAGTTGATGATTGTTTCAACTGTACCTTTTGATCAATTGAATCCTGATAGAGAAGCCTCAGCTTCTGCACCTAATTGGCTGGAAAGTTTAATCAGTCACAAAAGGAAAGTAGTTATATTTTTTGTACCATTGGAAGATATGGTGAGCAAGTGTTTAGGGAAAGCCTCTAAATCTAAAAACCTAAAAATGACATCTAGGGTAGATGTTGACCCAAACACAGGGAACTGGAATGCAGAAACTGCTTGGGCAAAGACTAATGAAGAATTTCATGATCTTACTATTCAATATTTTATAGTTGAAAAGTTAGACTTTGGAATTGCATCATGAGCTACTGATGTACATCATTTAGAGACATCTACTAAAAGGATAGTTAGCAGAACTTGGAAAGATGAAAAGGATAAAAGAGAGTTGAAACAAACTATGCGTTCAATGGTAGAGTATATTCATTCCATTCACAATCCATATCCTTAACCAATTTCTCAAATTCCTATCATTTGATTTGAAATCTCCTATCAATCAAAGGATGTTAGATCAGATATACAGGGGGAAAATGATTACCAGGGTATTTGATGGTTGGTTGGATGGTATCATCCTCAAAGGCACAGAATACATTCATAAATTGAAGGATGTATATGATCTGACTATAATTACTGTCAAATATTTGAAAACTCAGAACACTTTATGGATAAAGGAAGAATTAAAATGGATGAGCATAATTAATCAGATCGATGAAGTACAAAAATATGGAATATCATATTTTTGTTTAAGAAGAACTTGACAGGATTGGAAGTAAGAAAAATGTTGAATGGATAAATTTAGTATCCAGACAAGGACATTTGGAAATTAAAAGAATGATCAAAGAAATATATAAATTTATTTAGTCATTACAACATGATCTTCAGAGCATTGATATTAATTATATAAAAGGCAATAGAAAACTAGAGAAAGATATCAATGTTGTGATTCAGTCTTTTAAAGAAAAGATTATCTTCATTAATGAAAGTGACAGCCTATCAACTAAAAACTTATCTCAAATTTTGAGGGTAGAATCACTTCTTTGTCACTATATTGACATACTCCCGGAGTACACTGAAAAGATGGAAAATTTTTAGGAGGAAAACATCTGGAAAATAAGGATAAAACACGTCAGCATTCCCAATCTTTGTAAAATTCAAGAATTCATTACAACATTTCAGGAGTGGAAAGTTCAACATGTTTACCCAAATGAATTGAAAAAATCAAGATATCCTAACCTATCACTTCAACAATAACTTTATTTACATTGTCTCTTTTATCCAGTTAATTTAGTTACTTTTTTGTTCGAAACTTGATTTCTATTCATTATGTAAAAAACTAAATCCCATGTGGGTCAGAGTGATTTTAACTATGGGTTAGTTTAAATGGTAGTTTATTTAAGGCAATGGTATATATTCTTGGTTGTAAGGAAAAATCAAAAGGAGAGAGTCAATATTTTGGAAGAATTGAACCACTATTTTTGTACATATATGTAATGTTTGTTTGAAATATTTTCATCAGTGAATGGAAATGGGAATTAATTATTAAGTACTTAAATCTATGAGTTTGATTATCTTAAAGTGGGTTTTTTTGTGTGAACTCTTCCTTCATACAGTAATTATTTGTCTACTAGACAATATATTATGTTTATTTTATCATCCACTGGTTCAACATATATATGTTTATCTGTTTAATCATTTTTTTGAAAATAAAATCTATGTATTCTATTACTTATTATTGTTATATAATTTCACATTCATCACATAATGATGTATGGATGTTAGTCTACCTTTAAAACACTTTTTGGCTAATAGTTTATCTAAATATTTAAATTCATTGTAAATCTTAAAGGGAGCTGCACCTTAATTCAGAGGGAAATTAGTCTTGACAGTTCACCCATTTGTTGTTTAACATATTTGTTCTTGGGAAGGGTATGGAGTCAAAATAAAAAATATATTTCTATATAAGGACAAATATGTTAGCCAACAATATTGAAACGTCTTCTTGAATTGGATATCAAACTCCTCAAGAACTCTACCTTATATGCTAACAACTTAAATTATCTTAGAGGAAACCATGTGTTATTGAGGCTATAGGTGCATATTGGAGGTGAAATGACTAAGATGAGTCCTTGATCACTAAATTCATCTTCTTAATGAACTTATATTATCATCATTTCTCTCATAAGTCATCATATTGAACACTAAACCCCTCTATACACCACTGGCTTTCAACTTGTCTACTAGCTTAAAGGATGCCTTTAGCCTTATGATGGTTGTAGGTGAGTGTTTCTCAAGGTGATTGAATATAAGAATATGTATACCTATATCCTCACTTTAATCCCTTTAATGATTTTATAACATCAATTTTTCCTTGATAAATTCTCTTGTCTTTTTCAACCTAAACATGAAACCTCTTTTATAGAGCATTATACCATCAACTTGGCTTGAATGAAATATTTC
Source organism: Torreya grandis (assembly GCA_037957365.1). Classification (NCBI taxonomy): domain Eukaryota; kingdom Viridiplantae; phylum Streptophyta; class Pinopsida; order Cupressales; family Taxaceae; genus Torreya; species Torreya grandis. The sequence goes on along the minus strand of JARHVA010007948.1, from coordinate 67,361 downwards.
ATTTTAAAGTGGATGTAGGTATACATTTTCAAGGTGTATTATCAATATGAGTTTGGTAACTCTCTCATTTAATTCCATTAATACCAAAATTCCCCTACATCTCTTAGAATATTATGTCTACCTTTATACCATATAATCATTGTATCCTTATCAAGATAGAATGTGCTTGCTCCTTCATCACTATACCTTTGTGGCCTATAGGTGTGTATAAAGATAGAGATATGGCTTGATGATGTTTAGTTTTTTTTTACAAATCACATTGTATTGAATAATATCTTAAACCATGTTACATATTGAAACACCTCAAGAGGCCTTCTTTAATGGATGTAGCATTTAAATCACCTTCTCATAGTAAGGTTTCTCTTTCTTGACTATAAGTCATTCTTAATTGTAGATATAGGTATCTATTTTTCATTTTGAGGTATTAATAACCTATAACTATGTTTTTATTTGAGATACCTTCGTTATGGTCTCCAATTAATACTTGAGTCATGCATAATAATGATGCAACTAGCCTCCACAATCCTAAGAATGTCTTAAAGACATATCAAGTCATATGCCTAATGTAGGTCGGTGTCTTCATTCAAGCATATATGTATAATAAAATACCCTTATAAATCACTTATGTCTTCCAGCTCTTGATGAACCATGATTGAATTCAAATATAGAGTAAGAATCCTTCACTTGATAGTCAACTTTAATCATATATTGATGTTATGATTGAAACATAAAATATTGTGTCTTGAAGGTTTTAAGACTACGTTTGTAAAATCTATATGGATAGTGACTACACTTGGGATTAAATAAGGTCATGACACACATATATGATCCTTGTCCTTCTATTTTTTAATCTTGATAACGATATCTAAGGATAAACCATTTAAGAAAACATCTCCTCTATCTACCTTAGTATATGAATTTCATGTAAACCATGACTATGCTCTTAACTCTAGGTCACCTTCTTAAGATTATGATTATTATTTATTAACATGTATATCATCTTATTCATAATTTATTATTATTTTCACCCCTTCCCTTATTGTGATAGTGAATTCATAGAGTGGAGATGAATGGAAGTTGGAAAGAGAGGTGGGAAGATGAACAAATAATGAATGGAGGGTGAAAAGAGCATGAAACAAAGTGAGAAATGACTGTGTATGACAATGAGGATGGAGAAGTACAATATGGAGAGAAATAAACATAAAAAGGAAATCATAGATTCATTTTTAATCATCTTATGCAATCATGATCCTATCCCCTATCATATATGCAAATCTAGAAGCGGATGGAGGAAGATAATAGGCTGAATTTAAAACCTATGCTAAGTACCTCAATAAATGCTAAATGCCAAATAGGGATTTTGAAATTCTTGAGAACATAATTATGGATTTTTTTATGAAATTTTTTATTAATCTCTTGAGAAACTTGCATGAAGAACATATGAGAACATGAAGGAGATCCCTGTAAAGAAGAAACCAATAATATTGAAAACCTCTCTCTGATAAATCATACAATTCTCCTTTATAAGCATGTTAAACTATAGATTTACACTCTTTTTCCTTATTTAGATATATTTTTCCCTCACACCTGTGAAAAATTATTTATTAATGTCCCTAAGAAGCCTTGAAAACTTGAATATTCTTGATATGATTCCTTGATGAGGAGAAATTGTAGAAAACTGCATACCTTTAGTATTGCCTTGGATGTAAGACTATTCATGTATTCCTTGACTTACAATGGATGATTCATGAGGGAAAGATAATTAATTTTATAACCACTCAATACAACAATAATTTATCTAGATCTACTTTCTCTAGCAAAAACCTTAAACTTGAATATTCTCTCTCCTAACTATACCAAATGCAAACTTGAAGGGCTCCACTTGTGTGCAAACTAGCAAGGTGAAGGGAAAAGACAATTTTTGGGCCTATTTTTAATGATATTTACATTATTTTTTATGTAATCCCTATTATTACCTATTCTTCATGTTCCTAATCTCCACCATATAGAATGGCCCTACAAGTCTGTACTTATGCCTAAAAATGCATGAAAAAGGCCTTTCTTTGCCTTTTATTCACACTTGAGTCTTACACCACAATTTAAGAGAATTAGGGAGATAAACATAAGTATTTTGAATGATAAAATAAGAAATAAACCTTTTGACATGATTTTGAGACCAAAATTGGCATGTGGAAACTCAAAATGGGCCTTTTTGGCTTAAAACTTGAATGAAATTTGCTATTATTTGTATGAAACTTTAGAAATAAGGTGATTACAAGTATTTTAATATATTTCAAGGCATTTTGGATAATTTAATAACCATTTCAATTCAATTTAATTATTAAACAACCAAGACTTAACTCTTTTAGGCCAAAATACATAGTTTATACCAACTTGAATAGGCTTGTAATGGTACCTTAAGAAGTTTTAGATTATAGGGATGGAATTTGGCCTTAATAGGCTAAATTACCAACATTTTTGGTGACTCATATGGGTTTACTAACCTGATGGTCAAAATAACCTACTAGATTTGACATGACAATGGTAATCTGAGAGATGACAATATGAAATCATGATTATCTTGATTGTAACAATAGACTTTTAGACTTTGTAATAGCTCTTTTGACTATAAAAATAACAATATTCAAAGTAAAGAAACAAATAAAATAATAAGGACAATTAACCTAAGTAAATAGTAAAACACAACAACAACAAGGTAGACTACTGCTTGTGCTATTCACTTATTAAAATAAGATAAACTTAAAAAACTAACCTAAAGTCAATAGTTTATTCTAGGATCAAATCGAAAGATAGACTATCCACCATGGAAATTTAAATCATCGTTTCCATCTCTTGGTAGTGTTTTCTTATAGATAAGATGATTTTCATGTTAATGGATTCTTGGTGATGCAATTGAGCCTTCTAATTCCTTTCTCAGGTGCATGGATTAAAAATTTGAATCCAAGACCCAATGATAATACTACTATATTAATATACTTTGTTACAATAATGCCAATTATTCTTCATTCATGGGCTACCAATGATCTGATATGTTTTGGTTAATACCTTACTCTACTCCACATGGAACAAGTGACTTTTAAAGATCTTAATCATTGAAATATTATATCTCTTTAGGCATGCTAGAGGGTAATATTTCATCATTTTATTTGTGTTTAGTAGTGATGATTTTAGGTACTAGCTCTATAAACACTTCTTTATTCCTTACATCATCATGATATTTCTCTTTTTATGGGAAAAACTTAATAGGTTTAATATTTTATTGGTCATTAAGATCCTCAATAAGAAGTATGAGACCTTAAAGAGCCTGATATTCATTAAAAATATCCATATATTTCTACCAAAAGTCATCATCATTACCTTAATATTTGTCTTCTTTGGTTGGCCTTCACTCATCAATAGTAACTACTACAAGATCTTGAGAAACATCTTGGTGTGGGACAACTATTATGTCATCAAAAAACTGTTAAAAAATAACCTCTTTCTGATTATCTAAAATGTATTCCTCTTGTGTGTTATCTAATGTCTGATGCTCATCTTCTTTGACATTATGAAATACTAAGTCATGTTTATCCTTATCAACAAGTGTCTCATGATGATGTCCTCTTTATCTTCAATGGAAACCTATTTATGATCACTTATCACTTCATCTTAAACTTATTCATTCATTTAACACATGAGAGGATCCTTCTCAATGATTGACATGGTATACCCCTAAAAATACTCAAGAAGACAATAAAGGTCCAAGGATGTTATCATTGATGATTGATTTTGCTCTTGGGGTTGCTCAACTTGAATCACCTTCACCTCCTCTTTCTACTATAATTTCTCTTGAATAGCTTTCCATGATGGAAAAGACTTAGGATTTTGAGGAGGATGGAGTAGAGGTTGAATAACTTCCTTATTCCTCTTGATTTCAACATCTTGACTTATGCTTAAATGATCTTTTTTCTCCCTTGACTATTGCATCTATTTCCAAGTCATGAAATTAGGTTTAGGAACTTTTTCCTTTGCACTTATTTCATCCATAGGTATGAATGAACTAAAACCTGTTGATATTATGTTGCCTTTGCATCTAGCATTGAATACTAAAGATTTTGATTTTCAAGCTCAATTTCTTTGGCTAGATGAGCCTCAAAATTATGAACCATCTGATTAGAGATGTCTCCCAACTTAACTAAAGATGAAGTTTTCTATATAATTTGATGTGAAATAAGATATTCATCTTCCTCAAAACATACTTAAACTTTTTGGGTCTCTCTAGGATGGATTTCCAAGTAGGAAATCTTGGAAAGGCTTGGATGGATTCTCTGGGGCTATGATAGACATTAATTTACTAATCATAAAGAGAAAAGGGTAGTTTATAAGAACATGTTGCTACTAATTGTGGTGATCCTGGTGTTTATCATGGACTACCAACCTCTCTTTAATGCCTATACTTAGATAACTTTTGTCTAGGATATCAAAAATAGACTTTGAATGGCCCTATCTTATAATAGATACACATATCTCTTTAGCCTAATTTAAAATAGTTCTCATGCTCTCAATTTGATGCTTGGAAATATTTTTTCCATATCTCTTTTGAGTATTTATGTTTACCATTTATTTCTCATAGCCAAATAATGTTTATTTAAAGCTATAAATAGATTATCTTGGGACTTGATTACACTAATTAGGAAGATAACAAGATTCATGAGGGTTATCATAGAATTTTGGAATTATCATACTATTGATAAGGCTCTATATATGGTTTTTTAATCTCATCATAACGCTGATATGGATCATGGTAGGGATGATATTTGTGAGGATGAGATGTATATGGATCATACTAGAATTGTTGACAAGAATATGAATGATAGAATTCTTCTCTATAAGCTTCTATATCCTAGAAAACACATGAAAATATATGAATAAGAAACAAAAATTACTTTTTAACTTAGAGGTAAGGACCATATGAGTAATTGAAAATGCTTTTGAAGACTAATTTGATGTAAATGTGTACTCTAATGGGTAGATATGTGTCCCACTAGGCATGCCAGAACTATTAGTAACTGAGATAATAACCTACTAAAGGTTTATTTCTTAGGATCTCCTTCACATCTAGACTAACATTGGAATGATTTAAGGTGTGGGACACCTATACTTAGACTAGACTCTAGTCATGAGGCTAGATCCTATGATGTATCATGGATTCTCTATTTCTTAAAATATATTATGCTTTTTGGAATAAAAATGGTTAGAAGTGTTACTTAAAATGGGATATTGTATTGTATTTATGGTGACACACTTGTATTTTTGGCTCATCCACTCTATTTGAGCTCCTAAAACACTGATAAGACAAACAAATCATTGAATCCTACAACTCTAAATAACTCCTATGCAATAGTATTTCATATAAAAGTTCATCATGTGATCAAAAAATGAGGGAAATGATGGAATATAGATAATTAAATCCACTAGCCAGTCAATAATTTCATATTTAGCTCAGTCAAAATGACATTAAACATTGTATATAACTTACATAAGATGGCATACTAGTAACTTGGTGAGATCAGGACCTAACAAGGGAGAATGTACTACCACAAGTGAAAATTAAACCAATATAACACATTATACCCTAATATATTGATTTAAAAAGAATCATTTTATTAATATAAAAAGGTTACAAATATCAATCTTGGTATATTTTAATCATGCCCATGAGAGGGATCCAAGAAAAAGGCTTGAAATCCTCAATATATAATAGTGAGAAGGGAATTTGATACGATATTATCATAAAAAAGAGAAGAGGAAGTGAAATACAAATCATCTCAAGTCAAATTTGAGTTCAATTTAATAATATTACTCTTAAGGATATCTCTTTTCTATCAAATGTCTTTCATGAGATCTTTTTGGCATTAGAATGAAGTGGTGGGCCCATTTGACTTGTCTAATATCCTTCTTGCATGTTTTCTATGGCATAACTTGCCTAAAAAACTCCACTTGAATTGAGTTAAAGATATGTGAATTTCCTATCTTACATGAGAATCAAGGAACATTCATGATGATTAGTCAAGGATTAGTTAACTAAAGTGATTGGCACTTAAGATAAGATAACTCTCATTTAATCCCTCCTTTACATGAATTAGCACTTGAATATTGAAAGTACATGATTTCTCCACATTAATACCATATATCTCATTTTAATTCCACATAAACATATATAATGAATCATGGGAATTCCTCACCAACTAATTTATTATCTATTCAATTCTAATTTCCTTTTTTGCTTGATTATTCAAATAGGCATACTAGGCTAAATAGGCCTCATAGCACACTTATTTCACTTGATGGATCTTGAAAACCTAAAAAAACACTATAACTTGAAAATATGGTGGTATTTATCCTATAAGAACTCATCCTATCATGAAATATCTCCTTTTGATGAAGAAACACCTACAACTTAGTCAAACTAGTGGACTAGGTCATTCTACCTTAAATTTTTGTAGATGGGCTATTTTGAATGAGATGGTAAGGGAACTTATAGACATATTTTTGTTTATCTAATGATTTAGGGATGAATAAATTGTTCCAAACTTTGATCTCCATGGATTAGATTTATTATAAACTACTTTGTACCTCATATTTTGTCCTTTTTCCTCTCAAAAACTTGTTTTCTATCGTGATCCATAAAATTTTGTCTAATAAACTACAATTTATGGGACCCTATTTGAGTTTAATTTGTGTTTTAATAGGTTTTAGGTTTATTAATAAGGTTTTGATTGCAATAAAATCAACTTTTCTCAAAATTTGTCATTATGATGGTTTAGGAGGGGTTTGGAGGTGAACATTCTTAATGATGGTTTATATATTAAAAACCTCTAAAACCAAACTTATTTACATGAATATGTAATGTATATATTCCCTCAAATTCCCTAAGAATATTGGCTTCCCATGTAAAAGTTATGAAAAGATACTTACATAAATAAATTTATGTGCAAGGTTTACAATCATCTCAGACATGCTTATGCTCTTAGTTATTGTTCATAAAGTACATCCCCTAAAGAAAAATAAATTTTTAATGAATTATAATTTCATAGGGTCCTTAAAAAATTACAAGATCATTTTTCCAAACTCTTCACAAGGTGAAAGATACAAGCACTTCAATAGTTGGTTCAAATGACTGTCTTGGCTGCAAAATTTGAATTTCTCCTTATGGACCAAAATGACCTCTTATATTTATATTATTTTGTTTAATATAACCTAATTGTACCTATATCATCTCATTATATATTTTAATTTTGTCACATTGGCTTGTAGTGTCTTTAGGTGATATAGGCCTTATAGGCCTAAAACTGGCTTTAGTCATGTTTTCACCAAAACTAAGTATTTTGAGGCCTTGAAAATATGTAGGATGATATGGGGGATAAAAAACCTTATTTTAAATAATTTTCCATACATATTACCTATCTTTATATTGTTTTTACTCCACTTTGCCTTAGTGCTTCTTAGGACTACTTGTAGGTTTTCTTGCAAACATAGCCTTTCAAACCCTAATGGTTGGGTTTTAAGGACTTCATTATGATTAAATAAGCTTAAAAAATTTATATAATCTTGAAATAATTTTTAAAATCCTCTAAAATATGCATGTCTTTAACAGATTCTAGAACAAACAAAAGTCTCCTAAGAACACATAGGCCTGCTTGCATGTTTTAGCCCTCAAGGGCATGTTTTTTATAGAAAAGGTGTGTGTTCACCTCTTAACATGATTTTTAAGGTTTAGAAATACCTTATACTACTTATAAAACACTTTAATTATTTTTAGACTGTGTATAACAATTGAAAGCACCTTAAGAGGTATGGCTTCTTACATTTGACTATGATCAAACCTAAGGTTAACAGTGTAAAAATAGTGTATACTTCCACTCATCAGATGACATAAAAAATATAATTTATTGGTATAGTAGGTTATGATGAATAACTCCACCAACTTTCAAGTCTAGATCATGCATATTTTGGTTTATAGACCCTTTTTACTAAAACTTAGCTTGAGTTATCTTCATTTTCTATCTCAAGATTGAGTTTTATTTATCTCCACCTTCATTTGAGCTTAAACATGATGAATACTATTTTTATATGTCATTAAATTCATCATTTTAGTGGTCTCAAACTCCATTAGTCAACTTTCATATTCATGTTATCTCTCCATCACATTATCTTCTCAATAATGTTCATCATAAATATGTACTAATAATAATGTAGGTGGTTGTTGTGAGGTGTATATACATTTAGTATCATATCATCATGACTTAGTGCCTTAAAGATACATTAAACCACTTAAAACCACTCTTACATGCTCCTTCTATCATATTGACCCTCAAACTATGTGTTTAGGCCTCTAAATAGTCAAAATCCATGAAACTATTGTACCTTCACCTGATGTTCTTGAAAATATGGAGTGGCTTGATCGAGGTTTGAAAATTTCAGCTAATATTATGATTGAATAATATCTCTTTCGTTTATTCACTTTTTGATTTGAAATATCATCTTCTAATGTACTTGCTCATATACGACTATGAGAGGATAATGCTATTTATATGACTATAGGTATCTAAAAATTGACTTTGACTATTTTAAAGTCCTTTTAAGGACCATCATGATGTCTTGAATTCATATCATGCATCATATTTAAACATATTATTGAATTGGATATAAAACACCTTAATTACTCTGCTTGTTATTCTAACAACTTGAATGATCTTGGAGGAAAACTTATGTTCTTGAGGCTATAGGTGTATATTAGAGGTGAAATGACTGAGTTGAGTCCTTGAGCACTACCTTCATCCTCCTAATGAACTTATATTATCATCATGTCTCTCATTAATCATAATTATGAACACTAAACCCGTATATCTACCATTAGATTTTAACTTGCATACTAGCTTGAAGGATACCTTTAGCCTTATGATGGTTGTAGGTGAGTGTTTCTCATGTTGATTGACTATAATAATATGAGTGATTATAGAATCAATTAAATCCCTTTTATTATTTTATAACATCATTTTTCACTTGATAAATTCTCTTTTATTCTTGAATCTAAACATGAAACCTACTTTATAGAGCAGCATATTATCAACTTGGCTTGAAATAAATCCTGTATCCTTAAGTGGCTATAGGTATACATTTTCAAGGTGTATTATTGAGTTGAGTTTTGTAAATATCTCATTGAATTCCCTTGATACCCAAATTCACTTGCATCTCTTTATAATATTATTTCTACCTTCATAGCATATCATCATTGTATCCTTATGAAGATAAACCTCTTTTGCTCCTTCATGAGTATACCTTTGTGGCCCATAGATGTGTATATAGATAGAGATATGATTTGATGATGTTTGGAGTTTTTTCACAAAAAAAATGGACTTCAATAATCCCTTAACCATGATTCACCTTGAAACACCTAAATAGGCCTCCTTGAATGTTTATACCCTCAAAATCATATTCTCATAGTATTTTTTCTCTTTCTTGACTATAGCTCATTATTGACTATATGTGTAGGTCTCTATTGATCATTTTGATCTATTAATAATGTAATTTTTTTATTTGATCTACATTATTTTTGGTCTCCACTTCATACTTCATTCATGTATGAGAATGTTTCAAATAGCCTCCACAATCATAGGAAAGTCTTAAAGACTTATGAAGTCATATGCAACTGGAGGTGGGTGTCTTCATTCAAGCCTATAGGTATAATAAAATAACATTAGAAATAACTTGTGGATGCAAAATCTTGATGAACCATGATTTAATTCAAAAATTTATTAATAATCCTTCACTTGATAATAAACCTTCAATCATATATTAATGTTATGACCAAAACATAAAATGTTGTGTCTTGAGTGTTTTAAGACTATGTTTGTACCATATATAAAGACAATGAATAAAAATTTTATTATATAAGGTCATCACACATATATGTAATCCCTATACTTCTCTTTTTTCAGCTTTATGAGGTTATTTAAGCATATACCTTGTAAGAAAACATATCCTCTATCTACATTGGTTTATGAATTTCATGAAAACTGTGACTATGATTTTGACTATAGGTCACCTTATTAGTCTTCTGATGATGTTTTCTTAACTTTAATATCCTATTATTCATAAATTATGATGATTTTTACCTGTTACCTTCTCATAAAATTGAATTTATGGACTGAATATGAATGAAAGGTGGAAAGATGAAGTGGGAAGATGAAAAAACCATGAATGAAGGGTGAAAGGAACATGAAACATAATGAGAAATGGATGTGTATGATAGTGACGATGGATAAGGAAAAAATTGAGAGAAAATAGAATGAAAGGACAATCACAAATTCATTTTTAAGCATCCTATGTAAGCATGATCCTATCCCCTACCATATATGTCAATTTGGAAGCCATTGGAGGAATATAATAGGCTGAATTTAAAACCTAAGCCTATGATAAGTAACATAACAAATGCTAAACAAACTTAATATTTGTTAAATAGGGATTTACAAATGCTTGAGAAAATAATGATGGATTTTACTATTAAAATTTTGAATAATATCTTAAGAAACTTGCATGAAGAAAATATGAAAACATGAAGGAGATCCTTGATAAGAAGCAAACAAGAATATTGAAACCCTTTCTCTCTCATAGAACTTAGAATTCTCATTTTGAAGAATGATAAACTACATATTTTAACTCTCTTATCTTCTTTAGATATAATTAAACCTAAAAAATGGGCAAAAATATTGATGGGTACCATGGGAGGGGGAATCATTAGCCCTATAAACTTGAACTTTCTTGATATCGTGTCTTGATGAGGAGAAATTGTAGAAAATCAACTACCTTCATAGATGCAAGACTATTGATGTATGCCTTGACTTAAAATGGATGAGTCTTGAGGGAGGGATAGAAAATTTTATAACCACTTACTACAACAATAATCTCTTTGACTCTATTTTCTTAGGTAAAAATTGTAGACCTGAATCTTCTCTCTCCTAACTATACTAGCTACAAACCTAAAGGGATCTCCTTGTGTCTAAACTAGCAAGGTAAAGGGAAGAGAAAATTTTTGGGCCTATTTTGAATCCTATTACCCTAAATTTCTTATGGAATCCATGTTAATACCTATTCTTCCTATTCTTGAGCTCCACCATATGAAATGGTCGTACATGTTTGTACCTATGCCTGAAAATGCATGAGAAATCCCTTTCTTTATCTTTTATTCACACTTGAGTCTTCCACCACCAACTTAAGACCATAATGGAGATAAACACAAGTTTTTCATATGTTAAAACAGTAAATAAAACACTTTACATGCTATTAGGGCCAAAATTGGCATGTGAGAACTCAAAATGGTCCTTTTTGGCCTAAAGCTTCCATGAAATCACCTTTTATTTGTATGAAACTTTATAAATAAGGTAATTACATGTATTTTAATATATTTTAAATAATTTTGGATAATTTAAAAACATTTTGACTTCAATTTAATAATTAAATGACCAAGACATAACTCTTTTAGGCCAAAATACATAATTTAGACCACCTTGAATAGGCTTATAATGGTACCCTAAGAAGTTTCAGATTATAAGGGGTGGCATTTGGCTTTAATAGGCCAAATTTATAACACCTTTATTAGTTTAAATTTCCCCAATGGGTAGATGATAACAAGTCCAAATCATTGTAATGGATCAGGGTCATGTATGTAATCTATAAGCACTCAACAAGAACAAGTGAAGCATATGTGTATGATAAAACTGACTATACTAAGATAGCTAACAATATATAATATTTGGAAAGTAGTATAAAATTAAACATAAAAATGCATAAAATATTTAAACTTTGTGTTTTCTAAGTAATATTTGAATGTTTTTTTATTGTGGCATGTTATTTTTTGTGTTTTGTAGATATAAGATATGTACAAGTAAAATATAAATAAACTATGTACAAAGAGTGAGAAAGAGGGAACCATACTAACTAATGAGTCTCATGGGAGACTAACTATCATTGTGGCCTACATTGAAAATAAGAATGGTAATCTCTCACGTATTCTATGTTGTAATTGAATGTTGTTGCATTAATAATCTTTCTGAGTTGTTCTTTAGAATATTGATTGTGATTTTTCCCTTTGAAAATGTGTTTATTACGAACATATGGTATTTTGGAGGCTCTTTTGATAGAAATCCTTGTTTGAGAATGCTTATTGGCTAAGCATGATATTTTGGCTTTCCAATTGAAGCTCTTGCTCTTTTGATAATATATAATGTGTATTTGAAGATTTTGCCTTGATAAATAATATTTGTGATCAGTGTGCCTTAAGATGTTCAATGATTCCCAAATTTTGTTGACCTACATTATCAACTATTTGAATAGGAGTAGTGATGGCTTGGGCCTATTTTCCACAACTTTGACCATGATAATCAAACTATTGTAGATATTTATGACCAAAATTATACCATATTGAATGTTCAAACTTATTTTGGAAAGTTAGATTTGCTTAATTTATCTACTCATGTTGTACTATTTATTTTTGTGATTATGCTTTTGGAATATTATTTTAAGTTATTATTTGGTAACCATTTTTATACTATTTATGAATTTTACCATTTTTGAATTGGTATATGTGACATTATATGTGTGGATGATGTTTCACTATGTGAGTCATCTGTATTCATTATCTATTGTATTTTCATTTTTAATGCTAAACATGAATATGTGTGATGCTAATGAATTCTATGATATGCACAAAAATATCTGGATCTCCTTATTGGGTGTACAGGAGGTAGGTTAATAAAATTATCTTTAATTATTTCCCTTAGTATCTCACTTTAACTCTTATTTTTTTAATCATTAGTTATATATGTGATTTTTTTGTGATTTCATGTTCTGATATGTAACATTATTTACCATAAATTGACTAGTTGAAGATGTATAAACATGAATTACTCTATTTTGCTCTTGAGGCCTTTATCCTGTAATTTTTTCCCAATGTTGTAATATTTTCATGTAGTAATTTATTTTTATTTGTAAACCTATAATTATTTTTCTCATACTAATAATTTGATCACATAGAGTCTCACAAGTACAAACCCTAGCTATTTTTGATTGAACATGCAGGCACACACCCTATAAGGAAGAGGTGTGAATAGGATAAGTATGGGAAGTAGTGACATTAGAGTAGTTTGCTTTATCTCATGGAGGGGTAATATCATGGACCTAGTTAGAGGGAAATTAGATATCACCCTTAGGGAGATGAGGAGGAGAAACAAATTCTTTCTTGTACATAAGATATGACATTGAAAGTTGAAACATAGTTTTTACCTTGTCTTAAATCCTTTTTGTGTGTATGGGTTTGATTCTTAATGGAAATAAATATAAGATAAAGGTAACATGATATGATACATAACATATATTACAATTGATATAAATCATCACCTATACGTGTGTTTATGTCTTTTTTGAGTTCATTCTAAATTAAAGGGAAAAAACTTGTAGATGAAAGTATTAAACTTTACAACAAAAAGTGATTAATTTATTTTTTCATTATGATAATGATTATATGAATTAAAAATATATGAATATGAAATCTCCACATATATAGAAAAATGATACAAACCATAAGTGTGTCTAGAGTTAGGGTTTTTTTAATTTATGGTTTCTTTGTAAAAATTAAAATTGTATTTAATAAACTGAAACCCTAATATGAAATTGATTTAATTAGCTAGGTTGTCTAAAAAAATAATAAAGCTAGAAGTATGAAACTGTAATTTATTGTATGCAAAATTGGAATTAATACAAACTTATGTTTTGAATAGATATTCAAAGTAAGTCATGTTCACCAAATGATTTAACATTTTTGGGGTTTTATTGTGTAAATCCTATGTTTAGATTAAAGGGATGAAATGTCTAAATCAATCAAATAATATGCAAAAATTAAGTAATAAATTTTTTAATGTATTTTAGCCTTCTTTAAATTTCTAAAAATAATAATAAATATGCTTAAATAGAGATTTATCTATAATTTGACTGATGTAGATGATTTGGGTTCACAAAATTAAGTTATAGATAGGTCTTAGTGTGATCAATAAAGTCCTAATATATATTTTCTCATTGAATAATAAAAACCCACTTGGATAGTAGTGCCATGATGTTTTAGTGGACTCAAATTGGCACTAGTGTCCCCTTTGCAGGGCTATTTGCAGTTTCAAGGAGCACTTACTCCTATATTTTTTGGTCTTGTTCTTGTATGAAAAAAATATTAAACTTTGTCTTATGCTTGGATAACATGACCTAGTGTGAAAATCATAAGCCTCCTTTCAGATATTTGATGAGATATAATTATGTTTTTATTAGTATGATAGGATGGACATCCTCAAAACCCAATTGTGAAGAGAGTTTCCTATATATTAGTACATTGAGGAAGGATCAAGCCTGACGTAGCTCTCCCACCTAGTTCCTGATGTAGGTTCAAGTGAATGCTACAATGAGAGTAGAATTAGATTCCTTGAATGTAATTAAGATTTGAATTATTTGAAATATAGGTTTAGGTTTGATATAAATGGTAGTATGTAGAATTAGGGAGGAATAGGGATGAAATACCTTAATTTTGCTCAAGTTGTCTTTTGTTTAAATATGTTTTTTGCATCTATTTTACATCTACTAAATAAAGGTTAAATAGACTTGCATTTATAGAGATCTATAGCTTATGTGGATAAAAAATTGTGCTTAGGCTAACCTTAGGAGGGACACACATTTGAAAAATTATCCATTCATAAGATTTAGTGTAGGACAATAGTACCTAGTTGGGGACACTAGTGCCATGTGGTTATAGTGTCCCAAATGTGATGTTCACCTAGCAGACTATTGGGAAAACTAGGTTGGGTTCTAAGAAATATGTCTTGGGACTATGTTTTGACTAACTTCAACTATTTATGGTTTACATAATGATTGACAAAGTGTGGAAAATGCTCTAGGATAGGTTTAAGCTAAGATAGGAATATGATAACTCAATAGACACTCTTAGCATCTAAATAACACTTTTAGTTTATTACATAAGGAATTTTGGTTTTTATAAACACTTGAAACCATTATGAAAGTGTACATTTGAAATTAGTATCCAATTTATTTTGATCAACATTATTTTCATGTTTATAGGAATTACAAACAACAAGGGAAAAAAACACCATGGGAGATAACTATTGTTTCTATATGTTGAGTGTATTATAATGGAATATTTGTTTGTGGGAATTTATGAAGATGAAATAAAAAATAGCCTTAGGTATTCCTCTTATTTACAAATAAATTTGTGATGCCAGGTGATATACTTAATTTTCCATTATATAAAATTTATTAAAAATAAATATAATTCAAATGTAAGATAATTTAAGTAATAATATTTAAATGGTAAGTCAATTAAAAATAATATATATATATATATATTACTAATTCTACACACATATTTTTTCAAATCTAAAACTATAAGTTAATCTAGTTAAGCAAAGTGTCTTTACGTATGCCAAGCTATTTTCCATAAAAATTAAAAATATTACACAAAATGAAATAAATAGGTGTATTTTGTTATCAATCCTTCCTATTATTTTTCCATTAATGATGCATAATTAACACATAAATAATTTAGAACATGATTATATTCTCTAAAGGACTTATTATTGAGTTTACCCTCTTTGTTCTAATGATGGGATGTGACTAAGAGTATTCAATAACCTTTTATTTTTGAAAGTTCCACTTCTATCCCTATAGTTGAAATGTGATGTCATAACATAATATTTTCTATCATGAGCATGTGAAATTTAACATGGCTTAATGAGATACCTAGTTAAGCAAAGCATGTTTACCCATGCAAATTTATTTTCAATAAAAAATTATAAATAATAAACAAAAGGGAAGAATAAAAAATGGACAACAAACAAACATATAGGTTTGTTATGATTTTATATTTGATAATAAATGAACACAAAAAAACTTGGTGTGTTTATATTTTATAATACTTACATAAATGATATTTTAATTGTATTAGTTAAGTTATAGACATAAATGACGGTGTAATTGCATTAAGTGATAAACATAAATGATAACAAAAATATTTTTCTATAATAGACACATGACTAGAAAATAAAATATGTGAGATTTGTTTTTTACTATCATGGTTTTTGTATTTATCAAATGGTGAATATAAAATAAAAAGCATGTGGTGTCTTTTTATAAGGGATGAACGACGATCAATATTTTTTATAAAATGACGATTAATATAATCTTTTTTAAAAGAGGGTTTTTTGGCATTTACAATCCTAGATATGACACACATTGATAACCGAGGGTTTTGAGTGAAGATTTGATAATTATATGAATTGATCAACAAATAATTAAAAAAACATATATTTAAATTCATACATACATACATATTTTGTGTGTAATTTTAATTTACCTAACATATATTAAGATTCATTTTTGAGAGGAAATTATCATGTAAACATCATGTAAGAATTGAGTAAGTATTGATTAAATATCACATAAAATATTGAAACGTGTGACACATTTCAATCATAATTTAAAATTTATTATCAAATTAATGATTTTTTTCTAAGTGGTATTATGATTTACAGAATTTAATTTTTTATAATAAGATTTATGATTTCAAATAAAAAAATAAATAAGAGACTTAAAGGCAAGTTGTTAATTATTGTGGATTCAAGTGTAAGTAAGAATAAAAGTGGGAAGCCAAGGAAGTAATTTTTCTTAAAAGCTAGGGATTTGGATAATTGGAGGAAGATGTGGTTGGGACATAGATGTTGGATGACTATCTTGTGAATTTGTTAGGTTTAGACACCTTGTAGGCCATTGACCCAATGATAAAACATTGGATGTTATTAGTTCAATGAAAAAAATATTATGCTCATTAGAGTTAAGTCTTAAGAACAAGGACAAAGAACTTAGGGTGATGATAAAACAAATTAAGGACATTCATTAGGTCCTTTTACCTAGAGCTATTTTTTCATCCAAATATGGCCAAGTTTCTGATATCATCACCCCTTTTAGTAAACTATTAGATGAATTAGAGGACCTTCACATTCTAATTTCTATTTGGTGATGTCTTGGAGCTATCAATTCTTACCTAACTCTAAAGAGTACCTCCTCCCTTTTCTAGTGATGGACTCAAATATATAAATAAAAAAGGTCATATTACTAAGACCAGAGGAAAGCCTAGGAAGATACACCTTTAGGGTCTTTGGTGCATTTCTTTTTGGTCCTTGAGTTTTTGGATGGTGGTTTTTATTTTCTTTAGTTTGGTCCATTCCATTCCAGTTTCTGGTTGGTTCTTTTTTCTTTTTGTTTGTATGGTTATTTTTTGGTAGGGCATGTTGTTCCCCTAGTTGATTATAAAAAGAACATTTTTGGATACTTAGGCCTCTTATTGTGTCTTGATCTAGACTTCACACTAGTTTAAGGTGGGCTTATATTAATACAAACATCAACTCACCTCTACTAGACATTAGCTAGTAAAATAATCACTCTCTAATATTTTTGGTTGAGAGTGTGGAAATTTTTACATTTAAATTAATAAAATCAAAAAAATTATAAAGTCGTTAACTGAAAAAAAAGTAATATTTTATTAAAAAGAGAAATCTTCTACAAATTTGATAAAAAAATAGAATTCCCTTTACTCTTTTATTATTTTTTATGAGGAATATTAAATACACCACGCTATTTAAATTATCTAAAATTCTAAGGAATGTTTTCCCCTTGAAATTTTAGATGGTTCCAAAATATGGTAATTTGACATATTTTAATGTGGAAGAAGTTATGGCCCTAATATAATGATTTTAAGTGTGGCCAAAAAATACTCTATATTATAGGTAAAATTTTAATATCATAACCCTCACATTAACCATTCAAGGAGGTATCATGATAAGGATATAAAATAATTTCATGGGAGTAATTTATATTTAGTCATATCCTTGTTATGTGTTTCAAGTGGTCTTAAGGTTGCTTTTAGAATACCTAATTAATCTAATGAATTATAAAGAGGAAATACAATTCATTGAACCTTTATCAACAAGGTCTTTATTAACTTGGATGTCACAAATTTATGACTACTAAAGAGAGGATGATCAAATATTTAAAACATTATTTCATTGATAATTTTAAATTGGAATAAAAACTTGATCTATTATCGCATCAACTTGAATAGATATCTCCTTGCATTATTGTATAATACTTTCCTAAGAATATATAAAGGTAGATTATTTACCCATATGTGGTGGTTGAAGAATGTTTATGTAACAAAGTTTTTGAATTTAGATATTTACAAATATTGGATGAGGTACATATTTTCTCAAGGAAAGGAATCTAACTAGGGATATTAAATATTTTTCAATGGGATCCTATAATTCAAAATTAAGGTGAGATATACAAGATTATAACCAAGAAATAAAGTTTTAATTTATATAATTTTTTAATGTTATAAGGTTTTATAATGAAATATTATTCTTTTTTAAATTTGTTTCAGTAGTATCAATCTAAATGATACTATAAAAATGGTTAGAGATTATTGTATCATCCCAACTAATATCTCTTAACGAGTTATAATTACATCAATTTTTTTTATTAATTTATAAGATATAATTGTATAAATAGATTATTTAATAAACATGGATGATATAAGTGAAATGAAGTTAATATTATAAAATATATCACCCAAGATAATGCCATTCATTTTTTATAATTTATCATATTTTTATGTTTCTTATTATGCCTGCTAATTTCTCCAAAAATTTATTGTGCATTAAAATTATAAGTGGGTTTAGTGTATGATACATATAAGTTTGTATTGAATAATATGGATCATGACATGATAGGAGCAAATTTATAACTAGAAAACCTTTACTAAAACTAAAAAAATATACAATAGAGAAAGTAATAAGTATCATATATGCTGATTATGCATTCAAAGAATTTAGATAAGGTTTATAGTAGTATACAGAACCTAAATTTTTTAACATGGGAATATTAGAGACAATATCATGATGAATGAATTTTTAAAATGATAATAAAACAAAATGTGACGTTTTAATATAAAAGTATAAAACTGCAATACACTTATCTTTAAAATTTTCTAAGTGGAGGACCTTTTTGTTATTTTAATATTATGTGTAATAAATAAAAATGATTTTTGGACAAAGATGGAAAAAAGGGAGTATCCCCATGACCATAACACATATTATACCATTAATTTCTTATCATATTGTTATAGATTTTATGTAAAAGAGGATGGAAAAGGTCGTTATCCTCATAGTTGTAGGAAAATATTCCTACATAAGAACCTCAAACCTTACATTCTCACAAAAGTTGAAATGTGTTTGGTATGAAGTAGAAATATAAATCAATTAGTATTTTCAACATATTATCAAATCAAGTTATGATTTATGTCACATAGTTGACATTTGTGTGAAGATATAAATTTCCAATAAAATCTCACCAAAAAAATAGTTTTGAGTTTGAGATGAAAAGTGGATTACAATATAATAAATGTGAACAAGATAAAATCCCTTGTTCTCATAATTCAAATATTACATTTTTTCAATAATACACCTACACAAGAGGATAGATAAAAAAACATTTTTTGGTTAAACGATGATCCTTACATGAGGCATGATGCATATCAATACATGGAACTCTTAGATTAAATTGTATAATTGTTACCATATTAGTAATTCATCGTAATGGATATTTATGTAAGCTATCAAATAACTCACATAGGATTTATGTTCTCTTTTAGATTTGAGGTTTTTTAAACTTATGTCGATATTTATGAACATATGTGATGTGATTACCTCCATTTGAATATGGGTCAATCTTATACTATTGATTTGTATAAATAGTACCATTGTTTATAATGGTGATTTAATTAGTAAATTGATATTTTTTTTAGTTATTATTATAAATATATAATATTTTGTATCAAATCAAAAAATATCAGAGGAAAAATAAATTTAGAGAGAGAAGAACATAGGAGGATCCTTAATCGTTCACAATTTATCTCTCTACAATCTTTATTAGTGGTATAAAATATTTATTCCTATGAGATAAAATTGAAGGGATTTGTGAGAGTCAAGTTGTCTCTAAGATTAGTCTGTAACCATCTAAGTGAGGCATTATCAACAATGTTGTTTCATATAAAGGATATGTTATCCATATAGGTGAAGCCAAAAAATTCAAAGCATGCCTTCCAAAAGTAAAATATGTGACATATTCAAATTCCCTAGCATAAATATTACATGCCATCTACAATAAAATTAGATTTATTCTATCTAATTATTTGAATCTTCCAAAGAAGGAATGCTATAAAAAAATTGGATTTTGAAAGAGGATTTGAAGATTGAAACACCACAAGAATATTTGAGGAAGTTCCATACACAAATAAAAGTGCCATTCTTTGTTGAAAATTAGTTTTGAATTGTTAAAGGAGAAATCATATTTTAGGAGTGACATATACAAATAAAAGAGTGTCATTATTTCTAGAAAATTAGTTATGAAAATTTTGGAGGAGCTTGAATTTACCATTTGTAGAAAAACAACTCAAAACATAGAAAACCATTTCAAACAATAACACCATACTTGCAAATGAAGCACCCAACCAACCTAGACATAGTTGAAAGCTTATTGCTTTATTTTTATTTATTTTAAATTAATCCTAAGTTTTATTCATTTATTAAATATTATGGTAAAGGAATTTTTTAAAATTATTTAGTAAAAATTAGAAACAATTTTAATCTTTTGTCTATCTACCTGAAAACCTAATCAATTCAAAATCTTGTCAATTATAAAAACCTAGAACCCAAAAATTTGTCTAGATGTCTATATTTAAAATCTTAAAAAATAATTGAAGTCTTAAATTTTATATTAATATTATAGTTTTCTCAATTTTATTTTTTTTATAGATTTAGATAGAATAGTTATAACATGATATCTAAATCTCAAAGTCAAAAATTTAACTAAATGTTTACAAATTTTTTATAAAATTTTAACATAATAAAATCCTTCAAAGAATTTATTTTGATCTCCTATAGTGTTAAAAAAATTTAAATTTATATTTTAAAAAATATTTTTCTTAACTTAAGGGACACCTAAATTTCAAACTGATTCATGATCTAGGAAACTATAAAGAGTTGAGCCATAAATATTTTACACATTGTGTTAAATTACATAAAAACTTTATTTAAGCCATTGTAAATTTCAATATTTAATTATTTTTACATATATTTTAAAGACAAAAAAAATATATTAGAATAATTTAAAATATACAAAAGTGGGCATCTTGCACAAATGTAGTGTTTGGTATATGTGATCCCTTTCATTCACATTGATTAGTTATTATTTATATTTTGTAATAATACATCCAATGCTTAATATAAATAAAAATTTGGAATGTATGATTTCATACCACTAAATAATTGGGTATAAATAAGGTTCAAAATGTTTCATTTTTCATTCCCTTTGTTACCTATTGACTAATTTTGATCCCCAATGTCAAATGTCAACCCCTATAGGTAAAAACTATCACATCCTAATTTCTATCTAGCTGGATAACTTGTTTGATCCATGGATTATTATGGTTTATTAGCTGATTAACTAACATTTGATTAATATTGATGACATATGCTGATTATGGGATAGTTTGTGTTGCTTAATTTACATGATTAACTTGCTACGAGTTAATAATGATTTTATATTTTTTAAATTATGATTATGTTTATATAGCATTATTTTATGGACATAATGATGTTTCAAGCTAGCCACTTTTGTTGTTGTGAGGTGGATGCATGATAGATTATTCCATTTGAGTATGATGGAGGAAGAGTATCATTGGAGAAAGTTGTTAGATGGAGATGTTGGAGGTCAATAGATAATGAATCTGGAAACCCTTGCACACACCACTTAAAATATCATGTTTCATAATTATTGTTTTGATATAGGTATCATAACATGTTTTGTGTACTTTTATTATAGGTGATTGTTATTACGCTTTCTAGTGTAATCTCGATTGCTTATGATGATCATATAATTAGAGTGATTTCACTAGTTTTGTGATCATACTACTTTATCTTATATAATACATTTATTTGACTAAATGAGTGAGTTAAATTATGTTTTAATTACATTACTATGTTTATAAGTATGGATGTACAATGTTTTAGATTATGGTAAAAGCAAGTTTTGAAGGGACCCCAAAACCCTTTAACAGTATCAAAAAGGATAAAAAATTAACAACCACCAGGATAAGCATTCCTAAAACCTACTAAAGAGTAGCATCAAAATTAGGTTTTACAAAGAATTGAAACCACAAACATAGTTCAATAAAAGTACCTAAGTTTTACAAGGACTTGGAACCTCAAATAATGTTTTTGACCAAGAACCAATAAACAGGACCAAAAAAAAAACCAGTTGCAACAACTAGCAAAAAGGACCAGAACAGAAACAAAACTAGCAAGGAAGACCCTAGTCTTCTATTGCAAATCCATGATCATCTTAACAGCCTCCTTCCCTATCGTAGCAGTATCGTAAATGGATTTAGCAGCCAAAGTAGAAGCAAATTGCAAGGCTTTCTTCCTCAAACTCTACCTTGTCCTCTTACTTGGACCCTCCAAGGATATTGTTTCTTCATTTGCTCTTTTATCAAGGTTAGTTGCAGCAGCACAAATGCTTAATGTTACCTGCTCCATCTTTTTTCAACTTTCCTTGATGAGCATTCTAAGATTGTGCTCATAATCTTTAAGTTTTTTTGGGATATCTCTCATTTGTATCTCCAAGTGGTTAATTTTGGTTTGATCAACATCCTGATTGTGTTGCATTGTTTCCACTTTCTTCTTCAGCCCCATTATTTCATTATCGATCCAAGAATCAACTTGGAGAATAGAGTTGGCTTTGAACTTGGCAGAATGTAGGAAGGAAAGCTTGGTTTACCTATATGGAGATTCACAAATGTCTTCTGTAATCTCATGCAGAGGGGAATCAACCTTTTCAATTTATTCCTCCCTATCCATCAGTTTCTCCTCTCTAGTCTCAATAGGGTCTTCATGCTTAACAGGTTCCTCCTCTACTTGTCCCCCAATTTCCATAGCTAGAGTAGAAGCCAAAACCATATGATCTTCTTCTCTCATAGAAGCTAGATCATCAGTTAAGATATCTTTGTCTTTATCACCTTCCTTGGACACAGTCTGATTACCCTTATTTTTAGAATTGCTCTATTCTGAGTTTCTCTCAATTGTATCCTCTTCATTCCCTTTCTTAATTTTTTCTTTAGTTTCTAGATATCCATCCAAATTGGAGCTAAACTCCCCAACATCCATCCCTTTGTCTTCCTTCAGGACATCCTTCTTATAACTTTCAGTACTCTCTAACTCAAAATCCTCTTCTACAATTTGTTATTGAGAACTAGAGGGTTTTGGTTTTGCCTTTTCTATCCCTTTAACATTCTCATCCTTGTTACACTTTTTAGAACCCTTATGTTTGTCAGAAAAAGGAATCAAAGCTATGGATTTATTTTTACAAAAACCCTCTATGAGAAGTATCAAAACTTCATGTAAAATGGGATGAGACTCCTTCCTATGGGCATACAAGCTTTGAAGCAATGAAAAATGTAGATAGAAAGGGAAAGAAATTCTATCCTTGTGCCTAAAGTGGTTGAGAAAAATAAAATGAAATTTGTGAACTCTTTTATTCATACCATCAAGGATAAAGTACTCATGGATACAACATAGCACGTCTCACCAAATTCCTTTTATCTGTTCCACATCAAAGAAGTCTCCATTCTTTTCTAGTTGCTTCTCCTCTGCATCCGTCTTCAGAAATTTTTTGTAGGCTGCATTAGAGATACTTGTCTATTTTGAGAACTTAATACCACCCATGGGAAGCCCTGTGACCTCAGCAATGAAGCCCTCAATAAGCTTCACAGTGACTCCATGGAGAGTAACTCTATCATCAACCCAATTTTTAAATAAGGTAGTAGTGACATGCAGTTTAAAACCATGCAAATGCTCCATATAACTGACCACCTTCCCCTTTTATAGAATCTTCCATACATCTTGTCCATCCTTTTAGTCTTCACATTTTTTGGGCTCTTGCTTCCTCGGTTCACCCTTCATATTGCAAAGCAAATGAAAAACCAGAAGCATGCAAATACAAAAGTCATAAAGGAACCAATTATTTGTTACTTGAAATAGAATTTGCCTTTTTGATGATACATGCAGCAACCACATTACATTCTCATGAATGTACCTCCTCGGGGAAGGTAATCTAACAACCATAAGGCCACTCCACCAAATCATTAAATTGCTAATCCAAGCAAATATTTCACACTTATGAATGAATGAAATCGTAATTAATAAGTGCTTTAAGATCCACGTGCTTATGTAATTCATCAATCCACCTCACCTTATGCCCCATTTGAACAACATGATTGGCTATCCAGTCGATAACCCCATTGGCTTCTCGATATCTATGGGATATGGCCACTTTTTCAAATTTTTGAATTAAGGCTTTGATTTCCATAACCATAGCCTCAATAGACCATGAGATTGAATTTTTATTATTTAGGGTGTTAATAATATTTAAAGAATCACCTTCCAACCATAATTTGGAATACCCCAACTCAATAGCTAATTTAATAGTGTAGAGGGTTGCAGTAGCTTTAGAAATATGGCTATTCAAATTACCAATTGGGACAACAATAACATCAATTACATTTCCCACATGATCTCTCAAGACCCCTCCACATCTCGATCTTCCCAGATTTCCCTTAGCTACTCCATCAAAATTCCCTTTGATCCATCCATTAGGAGGAACATACCATTTTATGATTGATCTTGGATTATAATTTTTCAAATTTGACCCTTCAGATCATAAAGGGTTATCAAATTGAAAGGTTTGATCAGAATCCCTATGGGATTTAAAGTTCTCCTTGTTGGCTCTAATGATATTCTGACCAAGCACCCATCCTAGAAGTTCTTTACTCCTGAATATTCTATTGTTTCTTTCTTTCCAGATACCCCACCAGAGATGAGGGAGAGTTAGTTTCCAAAGAAAAAGAGCATTAGGATCCTTAGAGAGGTAACACCATATTTTAAAAGAGAGTTACACATTATTTTGATGGACCCATTTTATACCACAAAAATTAAAAATCTTAATCTACACTAGCTGGGTATAAGAGGAATTCAAAAACATATGGTCTCTATCTTCAAATCCATTTTTGCATAAAATATAGCTATTAACCACATTTATAACTCTTTTTTTCAAATTTTCAAGGGTCAAAATTTTATTTTGAAGTAGAGTACAAAATAAGATTTTAATTTTGGGGATGAGCCCCTTAATCCAAGCATGAGACCAAAAAGGTTGATTACCTTTTTTCTTTGAAGCAAAGATAGTAGAGACTTTAAATTGGTGACTAGGGTCAACATGCTAAATAATCTTATCTTCAAGATAAGGATAAAGAGAGACAACATTAAGAGATAATTGTATGTTACTAAAGCCTTGATCAACATCAGTTTTATTCACCTAGGAATCATTCTACCAATAATGACTGACTAATATTCCATATCTCTGCTTGCATCGATCAACTAAATCCTTGTCATGAAAATCTCCAATCAAGGGATGATCCTTTAACCATACATCATCCCAAAATTTCACCTTAAGCCCATTACCAATTTTCCAAGAACATCCTATTTCTAGAGTTTTCTTGGTCCCCTGAACAGCCCCCCATATAGAAGAAGGATGAATAACATCAGGAGAAGAGAAGAAATCCGAAAGGGATTTAGCATTGAAGAGGTACTTATGTTTCCATATGGTACTCCACTCTTTATTGTCATGGTAAACTCTCTAACCTAGTTTGGCTAAAAGAGCTTTGTTCATACTTTTGATTTCCCAGATTCCCAATCCCCCTTCATGGATAGGTTTACAAACATGTTCCCAAGCAATTAAAGGCATTCTCCTTTTTTCCTTAGTACCAGTCCATAGAAAATTTCTTTGAATTTTTTCAATAGACTCAACAAATTTCATAGGAATTCTAAAGAGACTTAAAGCATAAGTAGGTATGCTTTGAAGGCAAGCTTTAAGAAGAGTTAACTTACCTACCTAGCTTGAAATATTTCCTTTCCATTCCACAAGTTTCTTGGTAAATTTATTAATAAGATCTTCCCAAAAGGTATCAAGGACCTTCAAGCCAAGAGGAAGACCCAAGGAAGAAGAGGGGAGAGATCCTATAGAACATCCAAGGATTTTAGCAATTTAATTATGTCTATGGATAGGGGTGTTGATAAAGAACACATCACTTTTATTCTAGTTAACCAATTGACTAGAGGTAGCAAAATATAAGTTAATAGCTTGCTTCAAATTTTTGACTTCCTTAACTTTAGCCTTACCCATAAAGATTGTATCATCAACAAATTGTCCATGAGAACAAATTACAAGATGAGAAGAAGGTTATAATCCCTAAAAGAAACCTCTATGGACCAAGTCCCCAATATATCTCCCGAAATAATCAGCCATAATAACAAAAAAGATGGGGGATAAAGGATCACCTTGTCTCAATCCCCAAGAGGGATAAAAGAAATGAGATGAGCTTCCATTAACCAGAACAGCAATAGAGGAGGTGGAAATCAATCGATGAATAAGACCAACAACATTTTGGTCAAAGCCAAAAGCTAATATAATGTTTGAGAGAAGTGACCAATCAACTCTATCATACGCCTTAACAATATCAACTTTCATAATGAACCCCTGATTGTTAGAACAAGACAAGGAGTGAATATTCTCATGAGCAGAGATGATAGAGTTAAGGATTTGTCTACCTAGGATGAAGCCGTTTTGTTCATCAGCAATAATCAAAGGAATCACTTGGATAAGTCTAGAAGTAAGAACTTTCAAAATAATTTTATAAAAAGAATTACAAAGGTTGATCGGTCTAAAATGATCAAGAGAATCAACACCAATTTTCTTTGGAATCAGGCATAGAAAGGTGGAGTTGACTTCTTTAAGCATCTGTTTAGCTCCATAAAATTCCTTCACAGCATCACATACATCTTTACCAACAAATTTCTAAAGTTTTTGGAAGAAAAACATAGGGAATCCATCAGGATTAGGAGCTTTATCTCCTCCCAGAGAATAAACAGCTTTGAAAATTTCATCATCCTTAGGAATTGAGCTTAACATTTTATTATGTTCCTTTAAAACTAGAGGAGGAATCACTCTAAGGATTTCAGACTGACTATCCAAATTGATGTTAGGATCAACCTTCATTAGAGAAGAGAAAAAGCCACCATTTCATCCATAATGGCCTTATCCTCTATAATCTTCAAGTCTCCCTTATTTAGGTGTGATATATGAATTTTGGATCTATGCTTAAGAGTGGATAGATGGAAAATTTTTGTGTTTTTATCTCCTTCATTCAACCATAACAACCTTGATCTTTGTCTCCAATAGATTTCTTCTTTAGTGATGATGTCATGATATTGAGCCAACTTTTCATTTTCTTCAATGAGGAGGTCAAAAGTATATCCTTCCTTTTAAATTTTATCCTATATTTTTAGAATATCCTCCTTAATAGAATATTTGTTCTCAAAGATATTCCCAAAGCTATTCTTATTCCATATTTTAACTTCCCTTTTAACATTTTTGAGGCTTAGAAGCAACTCTAAAGAGGGTCATGCCTTCAATATCAATACTCCACCATTCTTCCAATTTACTTTCAAACTGTGGGTGTTGCATCCACATATTCTCAAATCTAAAAGGAAAATTCTTTTTAAGATTAATCTTTGCAATAGTGAAAATGAGGGGAAAATGATCTGATCCAATTTTCTGGCAGGCTTCCAACTTGCAAATGAATTATTTAGTCCAATCAGGAGAAATAAGAGCATGATCAAACCTAGCCTGAATGCATTCATTACCAACTCTCTTATTACTCCAAGTAAACTAATTTCCATTGAGGTCCATATCCATTAAACCCTCTTTATTTAAAAACTCCAGTAAATTCAATCTCCCTTCCAGCTGGGTAGCATTACCTCCCATTTTCTCATGAGCATAGAGAGGCACATTGAAGTCTCCCATTATAATCCATCATCCATAATAGTCCTTACTTTTGAAATTAGAAACAGACTCCCAGACCTTTTTCCTTAGGTGCTTAATGTTGGGAGTGTAAATATTCACAATATACCAACCCTCCTTTGGTCAACACTAATAATTTTGGCTATCATAAGATATTTACTAGCAATAATAATGGTTCCAGAATAATAATTCTTCTTCCATAACATCAGATTTCCCCCTGATGCACCTTCTAAACTACTAACATTTATAGAATAATTTTTTAAATCTTAAATCTGTTCCACTTTCTCTTTATTCATCTTAGTTTCTTATAGCAAGAGAAAATCAAGCTTTTGTTCTCTAACAAAATTTCTTACAATATCCAGCTTATGAATACTATTTAGCCCCCTAATATTCCAAGTAATGAATTTCATATCTATTTGTTAGGGGTAAAATCTAGAATAGTTACCTGCCTACCATCAGCAATATTCTACATACTTTCTAAATCTCTATTTTTTTCTTAGTCGATCTTCTTCTAGGTTTGTCTGGGGAACCAACATCCAGTTTCACCTTAGAATGTTGTTCAAATCTTTTTCCAAATTTATTTGGAGTAGAAGCAAGAGGTTTCTCCTTAGTTTGTTGATCTATTTTGCTACTTCTAGTTACTACCCCCTTAGTATTAATCTTTTTTCAGCCCTTTTTCTTTGGTTTAGTTTGTGCTTTGAGTTTTATCCATTATCTTTCATAGCTTCTAGGGGAGGAAGCTCATCCAAAGGAAAGTCATTATCAACCTGAGATAACACCTGGATCTCCCTAGGTTGAGAAAAAATAAGATCTCACTCCTTTGATTTATTTCCATCTTCAGCCAAGATTTCACTTTCCTCTAGCACAATTTTGTCATCTACATCTCTCCATTGATCTTTTATCCCTTGATAGATAACGATTTGTTTTGATAGATCTGTTAGCTCCTCTTTTCTTTGTTCAAGTATTATGATTTTTGATTGCAATGCATATCCTTATTTCTCAGAGTTTACTTTCTCAAAAGAAAGCTCTTTATCCATCTCAGCATGTAGAACATTAGAATCTTCAGAAGAAGGCTCTTTATCCACCTCAACATGTGGATCTTTAGAATCCGCATTATTCTTTTATTCTTGGCAATGATCTTCTTTGAGTTTCCATACTTTCTTTTTCTAGACCTTGGTCTTTTTCCCATCCAAAACACTACTAGGATAATTTTTACTTTTGGAGGGACAATTTTTAACTAGATGCCCCTGTTTATTACAAGCATAGCAAGAGTTAGGCAAATCTTCAAAAAAAAATTCTTGATTTTTTTTACCAAGCTTGGATATTAATTCCACATTTTCTGGGAGATGATTCAGATCTACCACTTTAACATAAAGTCTAGCACTTTGAATTTTGGTTCTAGAAGCTGTAGCATTATCCAATGCCACAAATTCCCCAAAAGAACTAGCAATACCTTTAAAAATGTCCTCATGCCAAAATTCCAAAGGGAGACCAGGAAGTCTAGCCCGAATGGGAATGGTTAAGAAAAAAAAATCCAAGAGATCCATGTTAGACTCCCACTTTTTAATAGTAAGAGAACATTTACCAAAAGACCATGGTCTTCCACTAATAATCGAATTCATGTCTTCCTTATAGTTCAAGATAAATAAGAAAAAAACATTTGACATTGGTGCAATATCTAACTTTCCACAAAAAACCCAATTCCGTTTAACCATTTTTCTAAG
>JARHVA010007948.1:0-32500 GCA_037957365.1 Torreya grandis | reverse complement strand
AGAGCCATCCCCTTATTTGGGAGATATTATGGGGTATCTATGGCCATGTTTGATGTAGAAAAACACTCAGATGAATATTTCCATCTAAGTTGGAATACTATACTTGAGATGTCACTTGAGGTTACATATTGGTACATGAGTCATGGAGAATATCATCATAAAATATTTGTATCATGTTTTATTATTTGAGATATTATTATGTAATACTAAAATTGTATCTTATATACATTATACTTCTACAACAAAGTCTATAATATTATATCAGTTGTGGTTGAATTTGTACTATTTTATTTATGATGTAATGCAATAATTATGGTAATTAAATATTGTTTATGATTTATATATCTATTCATGGTGATCCTTAGCTAAGTGGATTAGCTATAATCTTGAGGGTTAACTAAACCAATATAGTTATTTTAAGATCACTAGTTAGGATTTCTAGTAGTGAAATCTATATGTTGAATATGTGTATTTAATTTAATTTTTTTAAATTATTAAAATTTAGTGATAAAACCAAGTGGGTTTTTTACATCATGGTATCATATATGATGCTCAAACTCTAGGACTCAATATGTCCACTAATACAAACTTATTCTCTTGATTAACATGAAGAACAATGATGTATAATAGACTAGGAGGTTAGGGTACTTCAAATACCAAACCCTTATTGATCCAAATTAGTTTGTAGATGAGAAAATTATGAAGTTGGACCAAATATTTACAACCTTGAAAGATACTAGGGATAGATTGTAGCCCTAGAACATGAAGTGTATGGATATGAAGGGGAAAATTCTCAAGAGGAACTTGAAGAGCATCTTGATGATCAATAATATCTTCATGAGTAAAGGCATGAAGAGGTTCCATAGGATGCGAGAGCTTGAATAGTTACAGAGTTAGCATGTGACATGAAAAAGGTAAATCCACCCAAGTTCAATGAAACTCTTTTGGGAGATGGAGTTAAATCATGACAAAATTAAATGGAGAAGTATTTTGAGATTCAAAATTATTCTAAATTCACAAAAATAGTCTGAGGAGATAATCACCTTGATGGTGAAGCAACAACTTGGTGGGTGAAAAATAAGCTCAAGATGAACCTTGAGTCAACCACCACTAATTTTTAATACTTTTTGACATTGTTCAGATCATGATGGATTTTATATTTATACTTTGACCAAAATATTATGGATTTCCATAATCTTAAGCAAGGGGATTTATTGGTGAATGAATACTAGGAAAAATTACCAAACTTATTAAGTATGTAACTAAATATTAGGCCAATAAGAGGTTCATAATTAGTAAATTCATAATGGGATTAAAACCCTAAATAGGTGGTGAAGTGGATGTGCATGGTCTATCTACCATGGATCAAGTGTTTGAGAAGGAAATTTAGAAAGAATAGAAACTTAAATATCTTGCCCAAGTCAGAGATAAGTTCAAAAATAAATTTGAAAGTTCTAAACCAAATTTTAAGAAGAATAATTCGAAGTAAAGGAAGTAAGATTCCAAAGGTCAGTTTAGGAATCGCAATGCCAATTTTAACAATGGTTCAGGGAATATGAAACCTAGTAATGGTTTCAAGGGAAACCAATAGATTGATAAGAAAGGACAAATTGGAGGTTGTTTCATATGTGGAGGTGACAAATTTTATAGATAATTTTCTTAGGATAAATAAAATAATAAGGGTTCAACTTCTTAGCAAGGTAAATTTTGGCAACATATTCATGCAACTATTGATAATCAATAGGTCGAGTATCAAACTCTACCAATAAAACTATCCGCTATTTTGTTTTATTGCCTAGTTTATATTTTAATTTATACATGAGATATAAAAGGTTTTTTTGCTCCTAGAGTGATTAGTAAGTTATCTATAAAAGCCAGAGTAATGGAAAATTCATGGTTGGTATAATATGAGAATGAGTCAAAGGTAAAAATTGACACGTGTTTAGTCAAAGCAGAGATTAGATTACATGAGTTTTATATAGTAATAGATATTAATAAAAAAAAAATTAGGATCGTTTGATGTAATCCTAGGATTCAATTGGCTTGAAAATCATAAATCCAAGGTTGACTATTTTATGAATAAGGTTGAGTGTCTAGATGATTTATGAAATCATACACAACTTTAGGGTGAGAGAAGGGAGATAAAACTAAGCCATATTTTTGTAATTCAACTCAAAAAATATAAAAGGAAGGGATTATAAGAATTTATAATTAAGATAAATGAGATGGAAGAATGTAAGGAACCATTTATTAAATATTATTCTTTTATGAGAAACTTCCATGATGTGTTCCTAGAAGAATTTTTAGGATTACCACCTAAGCATGAGTTTGATTTGTTAATTGATGTCATACCGAGATTATAACTATAGTATAAGGTGATATATATAATGATAAACACTGAATTGATTGAGTTAAAGTGAAAAGTTTAAGATTTACTATCAAAAGGTCTAATTTGATCGAGTGTGCCAACATGGGGTTCTCCAGTTGTCTTCATTAAGAAGAAGGATGACACTCTTCACCTATACATAGACTATATGAATTTTAACAAATAAATGATCAAGAATAGATATCTATTACCATGTATTGATGATATATTTGATCAAATGCATAGAAAAAAAATATTTTTTATGATTTATTTTAGATCAAGATATCACCAATTGAGGAATCATGAAGAGGATATCCTGAAGACAACTTTCAGGACTAGATATGGTCACTACAAAGCTATAGTGATACCATTTGGATAGATGAATACACCATAAAAATTCATGAATCTTATGACTAGTGTGCTCATAGATTACCTAAATCA
Source organism: Torreya grandis (assembly GCA_037957365.1). Lineage (NCBI taxonomy): Eukaryota > Viridiplantae > Streptophyta > Pinopsida > Cupressales > Taxaceae > Torreya > Torreya grandis. The sequence continues at coordinate 29,694 of JARHVA010007948.1, read as the reverse complement.
CTTTATGTTGGTATTTATTGATGACATCCTCATTTATTCAAAGGATGAATAAGAGAACTTATAGCATCTAGAATTGGTTTTGCAACATTTTTAGAGGCAAATATTATATGGTAAGTTATCCAAGTGTGCATTTTTACAAGAATTGTACTATCTAGGAAATATTATCTATGTGGATGTTATTTTAGTAGATCCATCAAAGATATGAGCCATTATGGAGTGGTTGACATCAAATAATCTACATGGGGTAAGAAGTTTCATGGGATTAGTAGGCTACTATAGGAAATTCATTCTAGATTTTTATAAGATAGCTAATCTGATTACCTCTCCTCAATGAAAGAATAAAATTTTCATCTATTCAGATAACTGTGAGGTAGCCTTTTAGGAATTGAAAAAGAGGATTACTTCAGCACCAATGCTAAGATTTCATGATCCTAATGGTCAATTCTCAATTATCATTGATACATCTAGGGATGGACTTGGAGGAGATATTATGCAAGATGCTTCAGTGGTAGCTTATGAATCTAAGAAACTAAATATTTATGAGGTAAATTATTCCCCTCATGATCTATAACATGTGGTAATTATGCATGTTTTATTAGTTTGGAGGCATTATTTGTTGCAAAAACTATTTGTGTTTAAGACTGATATGTTGGGATTGGAGGACATCTTCACCCAACTGAATCTGAATGCTTATCAAAGATTATAGTTAGAGTTATTATCTAATTATGATTTTGATATTAACTATATCAATGGAAAATAAAATAGAGTAGCTTATCCCCTAAGTTGTAGGGGATACATAGCAGTCATGACTACTATCAGTAGTACTTTTAGGGATCAAGTTATCAAATTCATGATAGGAGATGAATTATACAATCACATCAGGAAAAAATTGTGTGAGAATGCTTAAAATCTAAAATATAAGAGATTCAAAATAGAGAATTATGTTCTTTTATCATTTAATGGTAGGATGTATGTACCAAATAGAGATAATCTAAGGAGCATAGTACTAAAGGAAATGTAAAATTCCCAATATTCAAAACATCTAAGAGTAATCAAGATCATTGTTGAGCTTAGATAACTCTATTTCTATAAAGGAATTGAGAGAGATGTAGTGGATTTTATGTCTTAGTGTCTAGAATGTCAATGTGTAAAAGTTAAACATGTGAATTTCACTACATTATTTTATCGACATGACATACCATAATGGATGTGGTAGGTGATTAGTATGGAGTTTGTCCAAGGTTTACCATTATCACAAAATAATCATGACATGATCTTGGTAGTATTTGACAAACTAAGGTAGCTCACATTATACCAGATGACTTGACTCATGATGCACATACTCTTGTGAAGAGATTCCTAAAGGAAGTGTATTAGCTACATGGTTTTTTAGAGAAGATTATTTATGATCATGATTTCAGGATGACTTCTAGATTCTGTTTGACTCTAAAGTCAGCTCTGGGTACACAACTAAACTTTAGCACTACATATCATCTATAGACTGATGGATAGACAAAGTGAGTTAATCTTATTTTGGAAGATCTCTTTCATATGTATTACATGGATCAAAAATATAAGTGGTAAGAGTGTCTTTCATTGGTTGATTTTAATTACAATAACTAATACCAATTATCTTTGAATATTTTGAGGAATTGTATAAAAAAAGGTGTATAACACCAATTAGCTGGAATAGGTTATATGACTTGGTAGTTTTTTTTACCTGAGATGCTTTCACAAATGGAAGAGAAAGTTAGGATAATTAGGCAAAGGTTAGATGATTCCAAAGATATATATGAAAGCTATGTTGATCTGAAGAGAATAGATAGGTAGTTTTCTATAGGTGATAAAGTATTTAATCAAGTTAAGCCTAAAAAAGACTGATTAAATTCATGAAGTCAATGAAACTTTCACAAATATATATGGGACCCTTCAAGGTTTTACAAGTGGTCAACCATATAGTGTATAGGATTGCATTGCCACTAGCTCTTGCTATTTTGCATAATGTCTTCCATGTGTCTTATCTTAAAAATTATATGGCTGATCCTTCATATTTGTTCGATTGGGATGCTTTGTAGGTTCTATAACCCAAGTGATCATGGTATAAATAATTAGAGTAATTGACACTCGTAAACTACTTTTACATAATAGAGATTGTCATAGTACAAGGTCCTATGGGATCAATATTCTAAGGATAGTTTTTCTTGAGAGGACTATGATGAGTTTTACAAGATTTTTCAACATTTATTTGTTTGAATTGTATCTACATACTATGTTATTTTTGTTGAATAATATTTTTAATTCATAACTTGTGTTTGAATAAATGTCATTGAGATGATGAACAAATTTAGGGGGAGGGTGTCAAATATTTATTTATCTATATCTAAATAACCTATTTGATCCATGGATTATTATGATTCATTTGTTGATTAACTACTATTTTATTAATCTTGATGACATATGTTGATTATGGGATAGTTTTTTTTTGCTTAATTTACATGACTAGTTTATTATGAATTAATAGTACTTTTATATTTTGTACATTGTGATCATGTTTATACAACATTATTTTTATGGTTATAATGATGTTTTGGGCTAACTGCCTTCATTATTATGAGGTGGATGTAGGACAAATTCTTCCCTTAGAGTATGATGGAGGGAGATTATCATTGAAGAGGGTGGTTAGATGGAGACATTAGGGGTTGATAGAGAATGAATCCAGAAACCCTTACACACACCACTTAAAATATCATGTTTCATAATTAATTATTTGATATAGATATAATATCATGTTTTGTCTACTTTTCTTTTAGGTGATTATTATTATGTTTTTAGGTATAATCTTGATTAATGATGATGATCGTATGATTTTTTGAGTTCTTTCACTAGTTTTGTTATCATACTACTTTATATTATATAATGCATTTGTTTGAATGAATGAGTGAGTTGGGTTATGTTTTACCTACATTACTATGTTTTATGTATGGTTGCACAATGTTACAATATGAGGACATATTCCATTTTTTTTAATTATCTATAAGGTTTAGATAATAATAATAAGTAAATATTATTGTTGTTGTTGTTGTTATTATTATTATTATTATTATTATTATTATTATTATTATTATTATTATTATTATTATAAATCTATATGTTAAAAGATATAAATATCATTTTTTTAAACTACCTTTGTATTTGATTAACTATTGAACTAAGTTTTGTTTTTAAATATAATAAATAAAAATTATTATTATTAAATGATTTAATAATCATTGTATATATTTAGGGGATAATATAGACATGTGTAACTATAATCTAATAATGTCTAAAAGTATTATCATGTGATATAATCTATATTATATATCCTTGGTTGAAGGTTATTACATGGGAATACTTTGGTCATCGATAATAAGTTAGACTTTACATGGAATATAGATTGAAAATAAATTAATTAAGGTATAGTGGTTTGTGATTATTTGTTATCATGCAGATTTTAAAAAGAATATAAAATGATTTTTATGGAATAGATAGAAGACTTGAGATGAATACAATTACTAACAATCCATTGAATTTTTTTAAGCTTATCTTTTGAGGAAAATATGAAGGCTACTGTGTTTTCATTGTGATGAATTCTTGTATGTTTTTAAGTGATTTCTATATGCATTTAAACAACTAGTTGAAATGGGTGTCAATGATGGAAGAAAAAGAATGAAAAATAGTAAGAAGAGAAGGAAAATGGTGGGTAGACACACAACTCATAACATAGAGGAGAGAATTTCATAATGTAAATGAGGTGAAAAATTGAAGGAAAGGGTAAGGAATTTAGTTGGTTTCTTTGGCAAAGACAAGTAGGTTTTATATTTCAATTCCTATATGAATAATGTAAGATTTTCTCAAACTAAGTATTGGGTGAATAGTTTTTATATGTTTTAAATCTATAGACTTTGAGAGGTATGTGGAGCCCTGTGGATGGCTTGGCTTCCATATAACCCAACCTTCAACTCAAGGAAAACATAGGGTTGAGGATTATGCCATAAAAATGCCTTAACTATTAAATTTTATGAAACTTCTCTTAAATTCTCTCTTAGTTTGAAAAAAATTGTACATTAAATAGATAACTAACCTTGATGGATATATATTTGTATATATAGGAATATATTTTTATATACATTCATGAACTAGATTTAAATGGCTTTGTAGTGATAATGAGTTCATATACATTTATATGTATAACCCTATTCTTGACTGTGTACATATACATATATGTGTATATATATGATATTTGACTATGTGCTTATACATTTTAATATAAATCTATATTGTGAATTTCTTAGGATTTTATGGAGGTAGTTGTATTATGTTGTGAATGTACCTATATATATGAATTAGGGCTTAAGACTCTATTGTATTGATTCTGATACAAAGACCTATAGGTTCAAAAAAATATAGTTATATCATTAATTGTTTAATGAAATTATGTAGTGTATATAATAGTTCATACTACTTTGTAAAATAAGTTGTGTTATTCATCTTAAATAACCTAAGTATGGTAGGAGGATGACTATATCTAGATTATGTTATGGTTTTATATGAAGATCAATCCCAATTTTTTTATTAATTTCATAAGTTTTTATACGATCTTAATGTTTTAATAACTATACCCAAAAAGGGATGACTATGTATTCTAAACTAGTCTTTTAAATAATATATTTTTTAAATACAGTCAATTGGGAGATTAAGCATGAGGAACTATTTAGATAAAGGCATTCAGACTATTTCATGTGATTATATGGATGACCCATATGGGTTTAGTCAATAATGTTTTTGGATTAATTATATGCATTTGACTTTATGAAATATTCAAATTGATTGAACTATGAATGTTTTTGCTTAATTGAATGGAACATATGATTGGATGTATGTTATATTTGGATTTTGTTAAAGTTTATATGTTTGTTTTAAGCAAGTGTAAATCTATGGAAATTATCTAGTTTATAGAAAGGGGCTATGGGAATATTCTATGGACTAGATGTACACATTATAGTATATGGAATAATCTAAGTCATAGACAATGTATGTCTACTTAGAATATTCCATATCAAAATCCAAACAAAGTGAAAATCCATAAAATCCCTCTTTCCAAGGTCATTGGAGCATTTAAATAATTTTCACACATGTCATCATGTTATAAAGAGGTCAAAATCTTGATTTTAATGTTTTAGAGGAGAGTTTCACTCAATTATATGAACTTGTGATCTCCTCTTAATGAAAAAAAATTATAAGTGTCCTTTAAGCTCAAATTCATGAAATACACATTTGTGTTGTAGTGGTAGGTCCTATAAATCCCAAAGTTAATTCAAAACCTCCATCACTCTCTTCACAAGCTTACAAGGGAAAAATTCAAGTGGATGGTATTGAATGAGGAGAGAGAAAGTTGAGTCCCAAAAAATTTTCCAAAGGAGGGGACCCTAGTAATATTCAAATTTGTGGTTATATTTTTCATATTCATTCCTTATTATTTATGAATAAGTGCTAAGCATGATAGGAGGTCACTATGCCTTGTGCATTCAAGTAAGGTTTGATGTTGTTTATATTTATTCACGTCAGATAAAATTGGAGGAGAATTATTTTGTGATATTTTTTCAGAGGTCAAAAGATTCCTTTAAATTCTAGTTTAATCAGCCAAATAAATTTAATTAAGTGCCTTCATCAAGGAGAAAGTGTCTCAAGTATATGGAGTTTTAGTCACCCCTGCTACAAGTGTTTGGTTATTTTGAAGGACTTTCAATTTTAGAGGGTCTAATTAATTTTTTTCATAGAATATCATTTACTCTCATATGACTTATGTGTTTTCTCTCTCTAAAAATGGCACTTTGTAGATGATCCTTCAAGAAGTGTTGTGTCTTAATCTTTGGGAGAATGGTTTATGTATTAGTAGTATTCTATAGGACATAGATGTAGTTTGGCTAAAATGGAAATGAGAAGTAAATTTTATGAATGAGAGAACACATTTAACACTATAATTCTAAGAAATTGAGAGTGAAATGCAAAATATTTACTCTCAAATAAGGTTATAAAGTGTTTCAATCACTCCCATAAATGTATATTTTAAAGTAAACATTCATGGGGTCTAAGGTCCAGGTTGAGAGTGTTAAAATAGTGAAAATACCATGAATTACCATTTAAACACTCAATTGAATTAAATAAAATTCATGACATCATCAAAAGTCATGAATTAATTGTATGTATAGTCCATACATGTGGATGGACACATTTTAGGATGACATAATGCTTATCCAATAGATCCATATGCTTATTAAGAGGTGATAAATAAATGGGACAAAATTAGACATAACATTTAAAGTGTCATAAGGTTTAAGAAGTGGATTAGCATCCTATGCAAGAAAAATAGAGACCTAGAAGTGATAAACTTATAGGTACTCTTTTTGGACTGAGAGCTAATTTACACAAAGGTAAAATTGATTGGAACATGACACATAATTTCAAGCATAATATAATAAAGTATAGTCTAATTAAACACCTAAGTGACTTGATATCTAACAAGGGTTAGCTAAACTGAGTTCACAAACCTAGGCACTCATACACCAACCTATGGATGCAAATAAGATGTAAGATGCCTAAAAGATGATATCAAAGATTGAATGATACTTTTAAGAAAATGTAAGTGAAACTTAAATGATGGTTTTAATTTTTTAAAAATTCCATGATGGGGTGAGTAGACCAATCCTTAATCTCGTGACAAACTTTTTCTAATGACTACCTATAGGCTCACATAGAGAATGTCTGAAGGTAGTCTAGAATAAGTATATGCTTTCATAGATGTAGGGTTTGGTAAAATTCAAAATGTTATGAAACCTAATTAATGTGGTTTTCATATCTAGTTACTTTCAATAGATCTATAAACTCCTAAGAAAATAAAGATTCCAAGGTCTGACACTTATAGTTAGGTTTAGAGAAGAGTAATAAGGAGACTATATGTTTGTGGAATCATGGTGTCTTGAGAGGGAAAAGTAATTATTAAATTTTTTAAATAATATAATAGAGTCATTTATAGGTTAAATATTGGAAATTAAATTTCTAAAACCCTTAATATAGTTAGACCACCTTAAAAACCATCTATAGATTACAAGATGAGCAAGTTGGTTTCAAGGTCTAAGAGAGGGAAGAATGTAGCAAAGATTAATGTAGTTTATATGATGTGGATGGAAAAAGTGATCATGTTATTTTAGTATAGATATACCTAAAGTCTCTCTATATAAATATTACTATAAAAAACTGAATCTAACACTATACACATAGTTCATCTCTATCTACAGGTTTATAGGCTAGTCCAAGCTTGAAGAGAAGATAAAATACATAGTGTTTAAGTCGGGTTTTGGTGAACGAATTAAAAAATACATAGATTATTTAAATTTAAAATAAATAAAAATGATATCATGAAAATATGAATGAAAAAGGATCTTAAATCTTTCATACATTGTCAAAATGGTCTCTACATGTATGCTTGCCCTCATGAAGAATATTTACTTGTTTTGAGAAAGCTAAGGTTTCAAAGAAGGTATAAGGAACTGTAGAAAACTTTATGATATTTTAATGGTGATATTATATCTCAATAATATCCTTAGACTTAGTAAGAAAGGGTAAAAACACTGAAACCATGTTTAGGCCTATAGAGTCTAACTCACAAATAGGTAAATCTAAATAGAAGTCATGAGAAATGTGATTGTTTGAGAGTTAAGTGATGATTTCAAGATTGTGAGAGGTTAATTTAAAAATAATAGACCATATAATAGCATTAAAAAATAATTTAATTAAATATAAGTAAAATTTGACCTTTGAAACCACCTTGAGCTTCTCTTACGGGAAGACTATAGTCTAAACACCAAATTTTAATTACTTAATGAGGCCATGATCTTGTGCAAGGAGATAAATATATTTTAGAGATGATAAAGGGGCTTAAAAAATTCAAAATTTTGGTGTAATATGTTATATTATATCCATCACATTTATGAACCAAACTCAAGACTATCAACCACTCCATAATGGCATGTTTGCAAACCAAGAGACAACTTCTTGCACTCAATACCATATAGACATGATTCTTTGGAGCCTAATATCTTAGGGATATTTGAGGTGGATAGTAAAATTTATTTTTTTGTAATTGGTTTAAAGGTTTATACATTATTTTTTATGAACAATCTTAAATAGATAAAACTACTCAAAACCCTCCTAAAATCCTAGTAATGACCAGTTGAGAGACATGAGTTCCTCAAGTGCATTAAATGACCTGAGTTGCTCATGAAACCTCCTAAATATTTTTGAGGACTCAAAATAGGTCCCAAATGTTTAATTTTTATATACATGTAGTTATACATACTACATTAAAGTCACTTATTTTAAATGTTTTTTGAAATGTGTTAGCCATACCATATACAATATTCCAATACAATGTACAAACATAACATCATAATGTAAAAGTATCTAAGCATAAGTAGGTAATGTAATATGTATGTTGTGATGAATAATTTTAAAAGGGTGTGAATAAATACATGATAAATGTGTATATTATCAAATATTTGTAATTACCTAAGGTGATGTGGCATGATGTCCATCACAAAACTGAAGTAGAAAGGGGAGATACATGAGGTCCTTCATGGCATAAAAAAATGGTGTGAGTGTAACAAGAAAACAAAAGTGTTATGGTTAATAATAATACAAGTAATAATACATACATAACACATGAGGCACACAAAATTAGTCCAAGGGGATAGAATACAAAGGACATGGGCAGTGCCACTAAATCTAAGATAAAGACATACAAGGACATGTTCAAATGTCCACATACACAAGAAAAAATCAATTTGGATTACAGCCACATTTAAGGAAATGTTCAAATGTCTACATATACAATTATAAAATAACACACAATGGCCATGGGCACATGTCCAAGTTATATAAAATATAAGTGGTGTAGAGCCAAAGAACAATGCTATATTTAAATTCCCTTGAAGATGGAATCATAGCAAACACAATCAAGTCTAATATAGGAAAACTAGAAACAAAATAATGTATAACTGTATAGTAAAAAATATATGTAAATTTCAAGATGTACATATGATGAGTATAACTAGTGATAGTCAAAAAAATCTAAGCATGATTAGTAGCGATAAATATCAAGATATATCAATGCATAAACTATAATGTATAGAATAGAAGGATGAAACCTAGTAGTGTAAATTTCATATGCATTACCCTCAAGTGGATATATGAATCAAAATAATAAATATAGATAAGTGTAAATTCCCCTAGTGGGTAGAAGATAACAAGACCAAATCAATGTAATGGATTAGGGTCATGCATGTAATCTGTATGCACTCAACAAGAATAAGTGAAGCATATGTGTATGATAAAATTGACTATACTAAGATAGCTAAAAATATTTAATGTTTTTAAAGTATTAAAAATTTAAACCTAACAATACATATAATCTATAAATTTTGTTTTTTTGAGTAATATTTGAATATTTTTATATTTTGATATTTTACATTGTATTTATGTTTTCTGAATATAATCTATGTACAAGTAAATGAAAATAAATTATGTTCAAAGATTAAGAAATATAAGGAAATATGATAAGATTAAGAATATTACTAATTGATGAGTATCATGGGATACTCAGTATCATTATGGCCTATGTAAAAAATAAGAATGGCAATCTCTCATGTAGTGTGATTTCTATGTTGTAGTTGAATGTTGTTACAGTAGGAATCTTTTTTAAGTTATTATTTCAAATATTGATTATGATTTTTCCATTTGAAGGTATGATTATTATAGACATATTCTGTCATGGAGGCTCTTTTGATAGAAAGCCTTATTTGAGAATGCTTGTTGGTTAAACATGAAATTGACTTTTCAATTAAAGCTCTTACACTTTTGTTAATATTTCCTATGTATCTGGATGTTCTAATTTGATAAAATGTATCTATGATTGATGTGACTTAGGATTTTAAATTAATCACAAACCTTTTTGACCTACATTATCAACTACTTGAATAAGAGTATTGATGGCTTAGGCCTATTTTCCCAAACATTGACTATGATAATCATACTATATTAGATATTTATGACCAAAATTATACTACATTGAATGTTGAGCCTCATTTTGGAGAGGTATATTTTCTTGATTTATCTATTATTGTTTTATTATTTATTTCTATGATAGTGCTTTGGAACCTTTTATTTTTTTGAGTTATGCTTTGGTAATCATTTTTGTATTATTTCTGAATTTGACACTTTTTTATTTGGTATATGTGTCATTGTATGTGTGGATTATGTGTCACTATGTGAGTCATATATATCCATTATCCATTTTATTTTACTTTTTAATTATAAACATGAATCTATGTGATGCCCATTCATTTTATGATATGCAAAAAAATATTTGGATCTCCTCATTGGGTGTAGAGTAGGTAGGTTGATAAACATAGCTTTAATCATTTCCATTAGTGTCTTACTTTAACTCTTATTTGACCTTTAAATTATTTTTAAATCACTATTTATATATTTAATTTTTTGTGATTTTATGTTTTGATATGTAACATTGTTTACCACAAATTGACTAGTTGAAGATGTATAAACATGATTTACACTATTGTGCCTTGAAGGCATTTGCATTACAAATTGTTTTTTCCAATGTTGTAATATTTTCATTTAGTGGTTGATTTTTATTTTGTAAAATTGTAAGTATATTTCTCATACTAATAATTTGAGCATACAGAGTCCCACAAGTGTAAACCCTAGTTGTTTCTAATTGAACATCTAGGAACACGCCTTGTCATGACGAAATGTGAATAAGCTGAGTATGGGGAATAATGACATTGGTATATGATGGTTAATCTTGTGGAAGGGTGATAAAAAGGACTTGGTTAGTGGGAATGTATCTACCATCCTTATGGATATGATGAGGAGAAGGAGATTATTTCTTTCACATAAGATATGACATTTGAACTTGAAACATAGTTATCAACTTATGTGCTAAACCCTATATCTGTGTATGCATTTGCTTGTTAATGAAAATACATATAGGATAAAGATAACATGATATGAGATATGACATATATTTCAATTGATATAAATCATTATCTATACATGTGTTTATGTCTTTTTTGAGTTCATTCAAAATTAAAAGGGAAAAGCATGAAAATGAAAGTACTAAACTTTGTAACAAAAAGTGATTAATTTGTTTTGTCATTATGATCATGATTATATGAATTAGAAAATATAAGAATATGAAAACTGAGTATAGATAGAAAAAGGATACAGACCTTAAGTGTGTCTAGTTTTAATGTTTTCAAATCTATGGTTTATTTGCAAAAATTAAATTATATTTAAATAAATTTAAACCCTAATATGAAATTGATTTAATTAGCTAGTTTGTCTAAAAAATAATAAAATCAGAAGTATGCAGCACTAATTTATTTCAAAAAAAACATAAAATTAATGCAAACTTAGTATTTTAAGTAATATTCAAAGTAATTCAGGTTCACCAAATGATTTAACCTTTTTGGGGTTTTATGATGTAAATCCTATGTTTAGATTTAAGGGCTAAGATGTATAAATCAATAAAATAATATGAAATAATTGATTACTAATTTATTATGGATTTTGACCTTCTTTGAATTTTTAAAAATATTAATGAATATTCTTCAATGGAGACTTATCTAGAAAGTGACTATCAAAGATGATCTGGGTTATCAAAACTAAGCTCTAGACAGGTATGAGTATCATCAATAGGGTCTTGGGATCTATTTTCATACTAGATAGTAGTTCCCCACCGAGAAAATAGAGCCATTTTTATATAGTTTCCTCAAAGTGGCATTAGTTTCCCCTTTGTAGGACTATTTCCATTTTATAGAAGCATCTATACTTATGTTTTAAGGCCTTGTTGTTATGTTCAGGAAATTAGGAACTCTATGTTCTGCATAGAAAACTTGATTTAGTGTGAAAATATTATGCCTCCTTAAAGTTATGGCTTGAAAAATAATTATTTTATCATTAGTAGGATAGGCTAGACATCCTCAACACCCCACTATGGATATATTTTCCTACATACTAATACTCCCTATAGGGATCAAGCCTGATGTAGTTCTCCCACCTAGTTCTTGATGCAAATGTAAGTGAATTCGATAATGAGAGTGGACATGGATTCCTTTAATATTCTTAAGCTTTGAAATATTTTAAATATAGATTTAGGGATGATGTAGATGTTAATATGTAGAATTAGGGAGGAATAGGGATCACACACCTTAATTTTTCTCAACTTGCATTTTTTTTAATAGGCATCTATTTTCCATATACTGAATAAAAGTCAAATAGACTTGCATTTATAGATATCTGTAGCTTGTGTGGATAATAAAATGTGCTTAATTTAACCTTAAAAGTGGCATACATTTGAAAAATTATCCATTCAAGGTATTTATGGAAAAGGACATTAGCGCCCAGTTGGGGACACTAGTGCCATGTGGTTGTAGTGTCCCAAATGAGGTGCTAATGTCTAGCAAGAAAAGTTTTTAGCAAACTAGGTCAGGATCTGAGAAATCTATCTTGAGATAGTGTTTTTCCTAATTTTAACTTTATATGGTCTACACAATGACTAAAAAAGTGTGGCAAAGGCTATAGGACAAGTCTATAGATAAGCTAGGAATATACTAACTCAAGCAATACTATTAGCATCCAAATAACACTTTTAGGTGATTACACATGGAATTTTGGTTATTATAAACACTTAAAACCATTATATTAGTTTTTTTAATTAATGTGTAAATTTAAAATTAGTATCCAATTTATTTTGATTGACATTATTTTCATGTTTATAGGAAACACAAACAACATGGGAAATAAACCACGACAGGGGAGAACTATTGTTTCTATATGTTGAGTGTGTTATAGTGGAATATTATTTTTGTGAGAATATATTAAGATGACAAAAACTCCTTTGGTCTTCTTGTTCTTAAAAAATGAATTTTTATGCTAGGTGATATACTTAATTTTGCATGATATAAGAAACATTGAAAATAAATTAAACTCCAATGTAAAATATTTAAATGGTAAGTAAATTAAAATTCAAAATATAAATTTTACTAATTTTACACAAATATATATATTTTTGAATCTAAAACTTTAATCTCATCTAGTTAAACAAAGTGTGTTTACATATGCCAAATTATTTTCCATAAAAAATAAAAAATATTACACAAAATGGAATAAATAGGTGTATTTTATTATTGATCCTTCCTATTAGTTTTCCACCAAGGATGCATATTTAGTAGATAAACAATTTATAACATGATTCTATTCTCTAAAGGATAGAATTATTATTCAGTTTACCCTCTTTTTCCTAATGATGGGATGTGACTAGGAGCATTGAATAACCCTCTATTTTTGAAAGGGCCACTTCGATCCCTATTGTTGAAATGTGATGTCATAACATAATATATTCTATCATGAGCATGTGGAATTTCATGTGGCTTAATGAGAAACCTAATTAAGTAGAGCATGTTTATCTATACCAATTTATTTTCAATAAAAATTTATAAATAATACACAAAAGGGAAGAATTAAAAAATGGACAAAAAATAAAAATATAGGTTTGTTATATTTTTATATTGGATAATAAACAAACATAAGAAAACCTAGTGTGTTTATATTTTACAAGACTGACACACTTAAATGTTATTTTAATTATATCGGTTAATTGATAAAAATAAATGATAGTGTAATTACATTAGCTAATGGATGAAAATAAATGATAATAATTTTTTTTCTATAATAAACTCATGACCACAAAATAAAATATGTGAGATTTATTTTTTCTATCATGTTTTATTGTATTGGTCAAATGGTAAATATAAAATATAAAAACTTGTGACCTCTTTCTATAAGAGATGAACAAAGATCATTTTTTTAAACGATCAATATAATATCTTTTAAAAGAGTGTTTTTAATAATTTACTATCCTATATCTAACATACCAGTGTGAGGGTTTTGAGTAAATATATGTTAACGATGTGAATTGATCGACAAAAAATAAAGAAAACATAGATTGAAGTTCATACATATATACATATAATGTATTTTACACACACACACACACACACACACACACACACACACACACACACACACACACACACACACACACACACACACACACACTCAAGCACAGGTGTGTGTGTGTGTGTGTGTGTGTGTGTGTGTGTGTGTGTGTGTGTGTGTGTGTGTGTGTGTGTGTGTGTGTGTGTGTGTGTGTGTGTGTGTGTGTGTGTGTGTGTGTGTGTGTGTGTGTGTGTGTGTGTGTGTGTGTGTGTGTGTGTGTGTGTGTGTGTGTGTGTGTGCGCGCGTGCGTGTGTGCGTGTGTGTGTGCGTGTGTGTGTGTGTGTGTGTGTGTGTGTGTGTGTGTGTGTGTGTATTTATATATATGTATGTATATATGTATATGTATTTATATATGTATATATATATAACTATAACTTACCTAACTTATATCAAATTTCATTTTGGAGAGCAACTTATCATGTAAGAATTTGGTAAGTATTGATTAAATATACAAATTAAACTTTACTATCAAATTGATGATTATTTTTAAGTGGTATTATGATTTCCAAAATTTAATTTTGTATAATAAGATTTATGATTTCAGATCAAGAAAAAAAAAAGAGACTTAAAGTTGTGTTGTTGATTATTGTATCTTCAAGTGAAAATAAGAATAAAAGTTGTAGGCCAAGGAATAAAATTGACATGAAAGATAGGGATTTTAATGAACTAGAGAAATAAGTGGCTAGGACCTAGGTGTTGTATGAATCTCTAGTGGATCTATCAGGTCCATACACCTTATAGGCCCCTAAACTAGAGGATAAAACTTTGGATGTGATTAGTTTAATGAAAAAATTAGTATGCCCCTTAGAGTTAAGTCTTAGGAATAATCACATAAAACTTATTGTGATGAGAAAGGAACTTAAGGACATTCATTAGGTCATTTTACTTGAACTGGTTTACTAGCCAAGTGTTGATCAAATTTGATGTGTAGGTCAAATTGGAATGCCTATAGGTAAAAACTTTGTTTTTAAGTGTTTAAGGGGTCTAATTATAAGTAATGAGGTGTATTATAGGTTATTTTTTGTCATTTAATGTTATATTATCATTGGTTAATTAATATTTTAGTTCATTTATCATTTGAGTCATTTTGGGTTCATAAATAGAGAATTTAATAGGTTGTGTGACCTCTTTGGTAAATGTGAAGATTAAAAAATATTATTTAACATCCCATATGTCCTAATATATCTTAATCAACTGTAATAATTGAAAAGTGGTAGGTTCTTTAGAAGAAAGGATAGTTTTCTCAAGAAAAAAGGAGAGTTTGGCACTTGTACGACCCATGGGGAAGTGTGACACAAGGGATAAGGTCATGGAATAACTATTAAACATACTCATATCCATATAATTTCTTGACATGCTTTAGAAGTTCTAAAAAATTACCAAAATAGTTCTACTCCTTTTTCACCCTGCTAGGCATATAGAACCAAACTTGAAGTTTGTACTTGGTATCACTAGGAGAGGAGGTTTTAGATCAAGTTCCTTGGGGAGGTTAAATTAAACTTATAGATATTCATTTAAATTATTATATTTTTAATAATCGTTTCATGTGCTTTATGAAGCATCCTCATGAAGTTGATTATGCTTTTATGCTTGTTGTTTCATGTACCCTATAGATTTTTCTCCATTTCAGGAATGTTTGTACAAACTATATGATGATATTAGTTCTATAGGATTTTGGGTCTCTTATATAATTATATCCATTCTTTTTTTAAAATTTAATGTTGTTTTTGTATGCAAATCATCTTATGTTGCACGAAGATGCACTATGTTGTGTTACAGGTAGGTTTTCACCATTTTTAGATATTCATGCTTAAAAATGACTTCAAAAGGTTTTAATAGGTCCTTATCCATGTTTTCATTTTTTTCTTGATTTCGTTTACCTTCTCAAGTTCATTCTTATAAACATACCCTATGAAAGTGCAGTCATAGCTAGTATACATTCAGTTTGTTATATGATTGCCACATATAGTCAGTTGGACGAGTTGTGTAGGTCTCTAAGACATGTCCATGGAGGATATTAATATCCTTTAGAGGTTAAACACATCACCTTATCAAAAAAAATAAAGTGATATTTTCTAAAGAGTGAAAAAGGAGAACTATTGTAGTCATATGAAACATCCTCACATAGTCACCATGAATATGCACCTATAGGTGCCATGAAGGAAGAATTCACATTAAGGAGAAGTATTGACACTTATTTAAGGTGTTTTATAACGTGAATAATGTATTTATAGGTATGAATATGATTTAATTACTCATTAAATTCCAAATCCTATGCCCATTACACCAATCCTTCTCCCAATCTACTTGTTACAACTCATCTCCATCTCCAGGTAGCCTAATATAAAGCAAAGGAACCATTTTGAAGTGTTTAAATAGATGATGAAACTTTCTTTGAGGCCCTAGTGTTCAATAAATTTCCATGGTAGGCCTAGTTTCAATGTAAAATTATAAAGTAAAGGTTTCAAACCATGCTAAAGGGTTAATTGACTATGTTCAGTCCTATTTTTCCTAAAAGTGCAAAATAGAGTTCCTAGGGGTTTTGTTGATTTCTTGTAATATGGTTGCAATGACTTTTGAGTCATCTATATAATTATCTCTTGTATTATCCACATAAAAAAGAGACATTATAAATTTTTAGGGTATAAATTTAGTGGAAGATAAAAGTTTGAGGGCCCAAAGTTGTGTTTTTATACACTAAATTTAGTGTTATCTATAGGTTTGAGCCATAATAGACCTTTTTTTTATCCAAGTTGGTAGTATGAATCCTAATTTCATGAAGGAATTTTTTTTTATGGTTTAATATATACTTTATGATTTAAAATTCCACTCAAAGAGAATGATGAATTTTTTTTTACTTCCATATACACCTTCATTTTGTACACATGCCTGGTGAGCATCTACATCTAGCATATGATTCAATTTTGAGAAGGGTTTCTTTTATTGCATATATGAGTGATAAGGTTATGTTTTATTTTTTTTAAATGTATTTAATTATTACTCAAAGGTTTCAATTTTGTTAACAATAAATCATTATGATCTTTCAAGATTGTAAAAACCTATAATGACCCTACACAGTCAATTATAGGTGACTATAGGTAGGCATTGAATTAAGACAATGTGTCAAAAGGATGGTTTAGACTAATATCAAAGTGGATAATGAGTCAAATCAATTATAAAACACCATAGGAATTAAAAAACGTGTTATAAACATTTTTTTAAGGCCTAACACCTATAGTATGCACCTACAACCAACTATAATGGCAGAGATAGATAGTGAACATGAAAGGTGATGACTTTTAAGTTGGTTTTTTTCAAACAAGAGTGAATAAGTCCAAACCATTTTTAAAATAACTCAAACCTTTAAATTATTTTTTATATCCCTAAATTCAAGGTCAAATTATGAAAACCCACCTATAGGGGTTACCATTGAAGAGGAAACACAGAGGTACAATCAAACTACCTATAACTGGTTTTGAGGACAATCCAACTTCAAAGTGTGAGATGAGCATAACTAAAAATGAAATAAGTGATGGATGAATTTTTGAAGGATTTTGGACCCTATTATCAGGTATAAATCATATAAATCTACTATAGGTATAGTGGTAATAGGTAAAACATAGTCAAAAGTAGTACTTAGACTTGATTAGACAAAGTATGGATAGGTATATGTGGGAGTTTAAGTGTTATGCATAATTGAATCACATTAATTATGGTCATAATAATCTCATTAAACTCTCACAATTTTATATTGAATAGATAAAGAGCTCTAATAACGTATAACATAGTCCATAACCTAAATCATGCACATAGTTTGTTAGAAACGCAAGTTTGTTTTGGGTTTTTGAGATTTTTAAAGGTTTAAAAACCTAACCAAAGACTAAATTTTTTTATATAAGATACATAAAACCTAGATAATATCCTAAAATTATCACTATTGTATAATTAAATAGGATAGTTCCCTTGATTTTGTCTCAGATAGGAGGCACCCTTTGGGTTTAAAGTAGCAGGTTTGGAAGAATGGGTAAGAGGGGCAAAATAGAAGATAAGGAGGTCCTTAAAAAATTTATGTAAGGATATATGGCACATATAAAAATCATTTAAACCAACCATAGAGTAATGAATCCTAGTAGGGTGATAAAAAAACCCAAGGTGGTAGTTATGCCTAGTAGACAAGGTTTAGGCCTAGAAGCCAGATGAGGGGTCAGCTTACTCTCTAACTATGGGAAAGATTTATAACTAGTTTTAACTTGTTTATATGGTTAATTTGGATGTGATTAATCTTTTTCAAGGTATAAAAAAAACAAATAATCCATTTTCTCCCAAAATAAATATTAGGCTTGTGTAAAAGATGAAAACAAGCTCAATAAGAGAGGTTCAAATGCTCACATCTTTCATCAGGCCTTGCATGGAAGAAAAAGAAGTTTGGGGAGGTTATTAGGAGTCTTTAAGAACATGTTAGTTTAATTTTTATGCAACTTCAATATAATAACTTTTTGAACAAACCTTAAAAGTAAAAATAGGCTTAAACCCTTCAAAATCCTTGCTAGTGACCAAATTTTGGAAATGGATTTGGAGAGCTACTCTAATTGAATTTTTTCTTATTATGATGATTTAAAATTTCAGGAGACTTAGTAAGGCTACTACCCATACATTTGAGATTGACGAAATTATATCAACAAGGTACAAAAAAGGCTTTTATTGATAGTTTTAAACATTGTGAAAGTTGTAAGAGCTCTCATGAAATGAAAATCACATGGGAGGTAAGATTAGGAATTAATAAAAATACTAGTGTTAGTTTCATTACTTGTAATAAATCCTAAGTTCCTCAACCATATAATTCATCTCAACTAGTCAAAATTGGCATAGTGACCAAGCTATTGAAAATGGTGTAAAACTTCAAGTGAGATAATTTTAAGGTGTGTCTTATGACTCTAAGTAAATTAAGTGTATTTTTATGTTTAATACACTCCCTCACACATATTTTAATGAAAAAATTAAACAAAATTTGAGGCTAAATGTGCAGGGTGAATGAAGGAAGAGGTTTTTGGACTAGAAATGATGATGGCTCATTCCTAGATGATTCTATATGACTAGGTATGTAACACATACACATAGAGGCATGTTGAAATCCTTCACATTAATTCCAATCATCATACCTATTTTTAATAATTTTTGGGATGTTTAAATAGGTCCAAATCATGAAGGTAATTTTCTTATCCAAAATGAGGATTTTTGTGCCACTTTTCATGAGTTTTATGACTTGGATAGATAATTGTACTTCTAAACCTTGCATGGTTCATACCATATCCTATTCTCATGAAAAATTAACTAATTGTCTCATCTTTAAAAGTGTCGTTATGACCCTTTAACTTCTCTCTTCTTCTCCCTCTCTCTCTCATGTTCTATAAGAACTACCCATTTTGGCCTTTGTAACTTATGTTCCACCTAAGTATGGTGAAGACCTACTCATTTGCATACCTCTTGATCAATTAGACCACTAATTTTTACATATTTCATGACTATTCTTAGTGTCTTCATTTGGAATGTTTTATTTTTCATAAGTGATAACTCTTATTTCCTTAGCATGATGGTTTAATTCTATCATCTATTTATAGTTGGAAAGCTTCTTCTTGCAGGGCATGGAAGTGTTCTAGGAAGTGTCAAGCTTAAGTGAGTTAGTATATTCACTAGTGAAATTAAAATACTCTTTTATATTCCTCCTATCCTAAACATTCATCTATAACCTAATAATGTAATATTGATGTGAGAAGATGCATATTAGAGAAGTGTTTGTTTTGCTAGTCTCTTGGTTTCAAGTGTAACATGTAGCTAGTTGAAAGTCATCAATATATTTAGTGTATCACATCCCTTAGGATATTTTTATTTCATTTATCTCTCTCACTTTCACCCATAAAAGTTTAGGTTTAGTATTGATCCAAAGTGGTTCATCAAGGTAGCTAGCTCTACGTACAGATTCACCTCATAATTAGACTACCCACAAGTCTAAAGGTCTTTCCATTCTGCCACTTGGATGAGGAGAGATTAGACATATTATCAAAGATTAAAAATTCATGTGAAAATATTTTTTATCATGCTTGATGGGACACTTAATCCAAGAGTTTGAAATATTTTTGGTGTTGTCTTCTAATAATAAACCTTTAGAGCATCTATCGAAGCTCAATGGTGAATCTGAAGATACATCAACTAGTCAAGTATCCTAGGTTTCATTTTGAAGATTGTTATTAATATATTTATTTGTGTTATTTATTTTATTTAAGTTCCATTGCTGATTTT
Organism: Torreya grandis; assembly: GCA_037957365.1. Taxonomy (NCBI): domain Eukaryota; kingdom Viridiplantae; phylum Streptophyta; class Pinopsida; order Cupressales; family Taxaceae; genus Torreya; species Torreya grandis. Next base: position 9,225 of record JARHVA010007948.1, on the reverse strand, counting down.
AGTGTTGAGTTTTGTTTTACACAAGTTTGTGATACATTTCAATCCTATGGCACTCCTTATCAATAAGAACAAGTTCTTAATCATCCTTGTCATGATCCTTATCAACTTCAATATGATCTTCATTAGCTCAAATATGACCCTTGTCAATATATTTATGAACTATATCAGACCTACAATCAGGCTCCTCAATGTCTTGATTCTCCTAGTTAACCTAGTCACTTCTCAAGTAAATCTATTTCAACTTTCAAGAAAACTCTTTTAGGGTATGATAAGTATATGTTAGATCTTTATAATCTAAAGGTATGTGGTCAAGAAGTTCCTAGTAATCTTATTCATAAGGTGAGATATGTGTTAGAGTTGGTCAAAATATAGTGGTCACCTATTGAGAGAGCCAATTGGCAAAGGCTCATAAGTGAGATGCTAGATGTGAGTGGCTTGGTTTTTTCCTTAGAGGATAAGATAAAGATTTGTGATAGGAAACCTCACCAAACCTATCATACTTCATATCCACCTCCACAAGATTGATATAGTACTATTTGACCCCTATTCATGAGCCCAATCAAGCTTACCAAAGTCATCCTATTCCCCATCATTTGGAAGAGAGACATGAAAAGATAAACCTTATTTTTCAAGCTAATCTTGATAGGTATATTGAGTTGGCCAATAAGGAAATGAAGCATTCAATATTAGCAGAAAATGAAGTGGAATTAAATCCCTCAGTTTCCTCTCACATTACATCTCCATCTCAAGGAGTGACCTATAGATTTGAGATTCCAAGTTGGAGACAAGATGGAGAATCCAAGACTAAGGAGATTCCAAGTTCCATGAATACTTAATCCACTCCTCAAATTGCATCACCACCTCAAGATAAGACTTGTGATCCTAACATCCTAATATAGAGTAAGATAGTAGAATCATGGGGAAATAAAGAGGATAGAAGAATTTTTAAGGAGTGTTAAGTTGAGAATGAATTTTATCCTTTGCAAGTCCCTCCCACCCTTAAGAATATCCTTGTGTTCCATGTTAGCCCTCTTGTATTCCTTATGCTCAGGATGATTCTTATGAAATCCTAGAGAGAATTTTCCAAGATAACCTAGCCCATTAAATTCAAGAGTTGGAATCAAGGATGAATTTGCTAAGCTAAGCTATGATGGAAGGATTAGACCAAAAAGAAGATCTTATGCCTAAACACACCCCATATAACTTGCCTCAAGAAAGCTCCCAAGTTGAATTAGATGTGAATGAAGTCATTGTCAAGTGTAAGGAAGATAACCAATCTATCTTATCCCAAGGATTTCCTCTCCTTCCTCAATAGCTCCCAAAAGAATCCCTTATAATGAATTCCCAATCTGATTTTGAGCCCTATGTTCCGCCTACACCAACTAGTTCCTTTTGTCTTCATCCCATCACCCTTTGCCTTAATGGAACTATAATATGGGAACCTAAATAGGATAATTTGGTTAAAGAGAGTTAAAAACTCGTTATTGAATAATGTTAAAATCCCTAGCATCCTCATTGGGCTAAGTCATGTGATTTTATTGTGCCTAGTCTTGGCATCACCAACAAGGAGATGGAGATGGAAGATCTTGAAGACTTTGAGAAGAAAAATCCTATCATGATAGTGGAGATACAACTTCAAAGTCCTCAAGATGTCCTAAATGATGAGGAAGAGGTGATCCCTTATGTTGAGTCTTTTTTTTTGGTTGATGATGAATAGTTCCTTCCTTGTATTGAAGAGGAAATTTTGGATGAAGTCCTTTTGTATTCTAAGGAAGAAGATGAAGGAGCTTATATTATTTTCCCCCTTCATGATACTAGTCAAAAAGAAGATGAGGCCTTGTGGAAATAGTTTTGAAAAAAAATTCTATGTGTTTTATTCTCTCAAGGGGTCCACTATTTCAATAGATCTGATTAAAAGTGATGATGTGAAAGATGACATTGTCCAACATGTCATAGATAGGCAAAAGCAAAGTTCAGATCAGCCTTTGGAGTTTAAGAAAAGTTCCATTATCATAAATATAGTATTTAATACATTGTATGTCATCCTTGGTAAATTTTAAGATTCAAAAATATTATGTCACATCATGTGTGTCCTAAGAGGTCTTAATCAACTGTCATAACTAAAAAGTGGTAGGTTCTTTAGAAAAAAAGATAAATGTTTTTGGTAAAAAAGTAGAGTTTGAATTTTTTATGACCCATGGGGAAGTGTGAAATGTGGAAGAAGGTCATGGAATTAATATTAAGCTTCCTTATATCCATTTTAGTGTTGAAACTCTTTAGAAGTGCTAAAAAAGGCCCAAAACTATTTTTCTCCTTTTTCACCCTTCTAGCTATACAAAACTAGTCTTTAGGTTTGTACTTTGTACAACCAAAAAATGAGGATTCATATCAAACACCTTGGGGAAGTGAAAGTATATTCAAATATATTAATTTTAATAAAAACATTTTGAATATTGGTTCCCTATGATTTATAAACCATCCTCATGAAGTTGATTGTGTTTTTTTGCTTGTTGTTTCATGTACCCTATAGGTTTTGCTCCATACAAACCAACTATTAATATTTGTTCTAGATTTTTTTGAGTCTCTTATATAATTATCTAAATTATTTATTTCATTTTTCATTATGTTTTGATATGAAAATCATCTTATGTTTTAGGAGAATGCACTATGATGTGTTACAAGTAATTTTTTCACCATTTTTAGATCTTCATGCTTGAAAATGACTTTAAAGGGTTGTGATAAGTAATTATTCATGTTTTAAATGTTTTATTTATTTAATTTACCTTCTAAATTTCATTCTTCCAAACATACCCTATGAGGGTGTCATCATAGCTAGTATATAGTCAATTTGTTATATGACTACCATATACATTCATTTGGATGACTTGTGTAGGTCTCTAAGACATGTCCATGGATAAATATTTATAGAATTAATAGGTTTAATAAATCACCTTAGGAAGAAAAGGTATATTATATCTTATAAAAAGTGAAAAAGGAGTATTTTAGTCATATGAAACATCCTCACATAGTCACGATGAACATGCACCTACATGTGTGATGAAGGAATAATTAAAGTTGAAGAAAATGTTTTGATAGTATTAATATGATTTTTTAATCCATTAAAGGAAAAAAATTATTCCCATTACACCAATCCTGCTCACAATATGCTTGTTACAACTTATCTCCATGTACATGCAGCCTAATAGAGAGCAAAAGAACCATTTTGAAGTGTTTAAATAGATGATGAAACTCTCGTTGAGGTCCTAGTATTCAATAAAACTACATGGTGGGACTATTTTTAAGGTTAAACGATCAAGTGGAGGTTGAAATCAATGATAAAGGGTTATTTGACTATGTTCATGCTTATTTTACCTAAAAGTGCAAAGCAAAGTTCCTAGGGGTTTTGTGGATATCTTGTAATATGGTTTCAATGGCTTTTGAGGCATCTACATGGTTATGTCTTGTGGTATCCACATAATATAAGATAAATGAAAATGTTGGATTCTATAAATTTAGTGGAAGGTAGAAGTTTGAGGGCCCAAATTTTTGTTTTTATACATTAAACTCATTATTATCTATAAGTTTGAGCCATAATAGACCTTTTTTCATCCAAGTTGGTAATATGAAACCATGTTTCAGATGGAATAGTTTTACATAGTTTAAGATAGCATTAAATGTTTAAAAGGACACTCAATGATAATTATGTAATTTGATTTTCTTCCAAACACACCTTCAATCTCTACATAGACCTGGTGAGCATCCATAGCCAACATAGGGTTCAATTTTGAGAAGGCTTTCCTTTCTTACATATATGACTGTTAATGGTATGTTTTATGTTTTTAAAAGTGATTTAAACCTTACTAAAAGATTTAAAGTTTCTTAAAAATCAATCATGATGATCTTTCAAGCTTGTAAACACTTATAATGACCCTACAGTCACTTATAGGTGACTGTAGGTAGATAATTAACTAAGCCAATGTATCAAAATGATGGTTTAGGCTAAGATCAAGGTGAATAGTGAGTTAAATAATTGATAAAAACACCATGGAAACTTAAAAATGTGTTTGAAGAATGATTTCAAGGCTGAAAACCTTCAGTATACACCTATAGCCAACTATAATGGCAAAGAGAGACAATGAACATGAAAGGTGATGAATCCTAAGTTGGTTTTATCCAAACATGAGTGAATAGGTACAAAAAATTAGTTATTTAAATTAAACCATTAAATTAGGTTTTTTATATCTACATTCAAGGTCCAATTATACAAATCCACCTACAGGGGTTACCCTTAAAGAGGAAACATAGAGATACAGTCAAACTGCCTATAATTGGTTTTTGGGACAAGCCAGCTTCAATGTGTGAGGTCATGATGGGAATAAATTAAATAATTTATAGAGGAATTTTTTAATGTTTTCATAACCTATTATAAATTATAAATAATAAATATCTATCTGTAGGTATGGATCCAATAGTTTAAACATAGTCAGAAGTATTACTCAAGCTTTACTAGGCATGGTATGGGAAGGGATATGTGGAAGTTTAAGTGTTTTGAAGACTTTAATAACATTAATTATGGTAATAATAACCTCATAACACTATAAAAAGTGGATATTTAATATATAATGATACCTAATAATTCATAACATAGTCCATTCCTTAAATCATGCACATAATATGCCATAAAAGGTGGTTTGTTTTGGGGTTTTGATCTTTCTAAGGGTCTAAAAACCTAACCAAGGACTTAATTTTTTGTATAAAATATCCTTAAAAACTATATACTATATTAAAATTATAATTACTATCTGAGTAAATAGGGGAGTTCCCTCTTTTTTGTCTCAAATAGAGGGCACTTTCCTTTAGGCTTAAACTAGTAGGTTTGGAAGAATGCGTAAGAGGAGTAAACTATAGGATAAAGAGATCCTTAAAAAATTTATGGAAGGATATATGAAACCTATAAAAAAAAATTTAAACCAAGAATAGAGAAAGGAATCCTATCGGGGTCCTCAAAAATCCCAAGGTTACATTCAAGCCTAGTGGATAAGGTTTAGGCCTAGAATCTAGATGAGGGGTAAACTTAATCTCCATATTTGGGAAAGGTTCTAACCAATTGTAACTTTTTTAAAAGGTAAATTGGGATGTGATTTAGCTTTCCACAATTAATCCATTTTTGGCCCAAAAGTAACATTAGGCTTATGTAAACGGTGAAAACAAGCTTGATAAGAGAGGTTCAAATGCTCACATCTTTCATGAGGCCTTGAATGGAAGACTAATAAGTTTTGGGATGTTAGAAAGGGTATTTAAGAAAATTTTAGTGGAATTATTCTACAACTTTAATGTGATAAGTTTATGAACAAACCTTAAGATCAAAAATAGGCCGAAACCCTTCAAACCCCTTACTAGTGACCAGTTTATGGAAATGAAGTTGAAAATATATTATAATAGATTTTTTTTTAGGATGATGATTTAAAATTGTATTATAGTTAGTTAGGTTACTTCCCATACTTTTAGGTTGTACAAAATTGTACCAATAGGGTACAAAATAGGATTTTCTTGACATTTTTGTGCATTGTATAAGCTAGAGGAGGTTTCAAGATATTCCAATCACATGGGAGGGAAGAATAATATCAAATATAACTATCCATGTCATTTTCATGAATTTTAATAACTCTTAAGTGCCTCAACTAGTTTCTTCATCTCAGCCAGCCAAAATTAGCATACTAACCAAGCTAGTGAGAAGGGTGGGAAACTTCAAGTGAGATAATTTCGAGGTATGCCTAATTCATCTAGTGAAATATAGGGTCCTAATAGGTTTCATAAAATCACTTCCATATATTCTAATTTATAAATGATGCCAAATTTGAGGTGAAGTGTGTAGGGTGCATGAAGGAAGGGTTTTTTGGACTGTAGATGATGATGGCTCATTCTCAGATGATTCTAGATGACCAAGAATAAAACCAATAGATGGAGATGCCTATATGAAAAACTTACCTTCATTAAAATAATCATACCTATCCCTAATTAGTTTTTGGATTAAAATAGGTCCAAATCATGAAGGCAATTTTTGAGCTAGAATGAGGAGTTACATGCCACTTTTCATGAGTTTTATAACTTGGATAGACACTTATAGTTCCTAACCTTACATTTTTAATCCCATATCCTCAAATCATGCATAATTAACTAATTATCTCATATTTATAACTTTTATTGTGACCATTGAACTTCTCTCTTCTCATCTCCATCTCAAGTTCTATAAGAACTAGCCATTTTGGCCATTTTAACTTATGCTACACCTAAGTATGGTGAATCCATACTCATTTGAATACATTTTTATAAAAAATACTACTTATTTTTACCTCTTTAATGGCTGTTCTTAGTGTTTTAATTTGGAATGCTTGATTTTGCATAAGTGATAACTCTTGTTTCCTTAGCATGGTTATTTCATTCTATCATCTAATTTTAGTTAGAAAGCTTAATGTTATAGGGCATTAGAAGTGTTCTATGAAATGCCAAGTTTGAGTGAGTTAGTATATTCACTAGTTCCATTAAAGTCCTCTTGTCTTTTCCTCTTATCCTAAACATTCATCCATAACCTCATAATCTAATATTGATGTGAGAAGATGCATATTAGATAAGTGCATGTTTGGTTAGTCTCTTGGTTTCAAGTGTAACATGAAACTAGTTGGAAGTCATAAATATATTTGGTGTATCATAATACCTTGGGATAGTTTTCTTTTAGTTATCTCTCTCCCTTTTCCACACCAAAATTTTAGGTGTAGTAGTGATCCAAAGTGGTACATCAAGGGAGCTATCTCTACCTAGAGATTCACCTCATCATTAGGCTACCCACAAGTCTAGAAGTGTTTCCATTATTATACTTGGATGAGGAGAGATTAGACATCTCCTAAAAGGGTTTAAATACAAGTGACAATACTTTTGGTCATGAGTGGTCAGAATCTTAGTCTAGGAGGTTAAAAAAGTTTTGGTGTTGTCTTCCAATAATTAACCTTTGAAGGCATCTATGAAAGCATCAATAGTGACTTCAAATATACATCAGATAGTCAAGCATCATAGGTTTCCTTTTTAATATTGCTACAAATATATTTATTTATTGTCTTCCTTTGAATGAAGTTTCATGGTTGACTTTAGTGTTGAGTTTCATTTTACACAAGTTGGTTAGAGATTTCAAGCTTATGACATTCCCTATCAACAAGAATAATTTCTTAGTCAGCCTTGTCATAATCCTTACTAGCTTAAATATGATCTTCATTAGCGATAATATTACCCTTTTAATTATCTTCATGAAGTGTATCAGACCTACAATCAGCCTCCTTAATGTCTTACATATAGTCAACCTAGTCACTTCTCAAGTCAATCAATTTCCACTTTTAGGAAAACTCTTTTGGGGTATGAGAAGTATATTTTAGAGATTAATACTCTAAGGGGATGTGGTCAAGAGGTTCCTAGCCATCTTATACACAAGGTGAGGGATGCATTAGATCTAGTCAAAAGAGTGTGGGAAGCTATTAAGATAGACAATTTTAAAAGGATCACAAGTGAGATGATAGTTGTGTTTGGCTTGGTTGCTTCCTTAGAGGATAAGTTAAGGATTCATGAAAGGTAGCCTCACCAAACCTATCAACCTTCATATCAACTTCCCTAATTTTTCTACCAATCCTATTTAACCCCTATTCATGAGCCCAATCAAGCTTACCAAAGCCATCCTTTTTCCCATTAATTAAAAGAGAGAGTTGAAAATAAAAACCTTATTTTTGAAGCTAATATTGATACAAAAATTGAGTTATCCAATAAGAAAATGAATCAGTCAATGTTAGTAGTAAAGGAAGAGGAATTAAAGCCCTCATTTCCCTCTCACATTGCTTCCCCATCTCAAGGAGTAAACTCTAGATATGAGATTCAAAATTGGAGATAAGGTGGAGTATCTAAGCCTAAGGAGATTCTAAATTCATTGAACACTTCATCTACTCCTAAAATTACATGACCACCTCAAGAGAGGACTACTAATCCTAACATACTAAGATGGAGTAAGATATTAGAATCATGGGGAAATAAAGAGCATATAGGAATTGTTAAGGAGTGTGAAGTTGAGAATGACGTTGATCCTTTATAAGTCCCTCCCAACATTATTTAAGAACATCCTTGTGTTCCATGTTAACCCTCTTGTATTCCTTATTCTCATAATGATTCGTATGAACTCCTAGAGATAATTTTCCAGCATAACCTTGCCTTGTAAATTCAAGAGTTGGAGTCAAGTTTAAAGTTGCTAAGTTAAGGTGTGATGGAAGGATTAGACCTAAAAGAAGATCCTATGCCTAAACACACCCCATCTAAACTCCCTCAAGATAGTTCCTAAGTTGAATCAAATGTGAATGAATTGATTTTCAAGTGGAATTAATATAACCAAGCTATCTTATCCCAAGTTCTACATCCCCTTCCTTGAGAGCTTCTACAAGAATCCCCTACAATGCATTCCCAATTTAAGTTTGAGCCTTATGTTCCACATCCGCCAACTAGTTCCTTTTCTCCCCCATCCCAACATCCTTTACCTTGATGGGAGTATGGTATTGGAACCAAAATAGGATAATTTGGTCGAGAAAAGTTTATAACTCTTTCTTGAATAAAGTGTAACTCCTTATCAGCCTCATTGGGCTAAGTCACATGATTTCAAGATGCCTAGTCTTGGCATCACCAAGAAGGGGAAGGAGATTGAAGATCTTTCAGACTTTGAAGAAGAAAAATCAGATCATGACAATGGAGATACAACTTCAGAGTCCTTAAGGGATCCCAAATGATGAGGAATATGTGAACCCTTATGTCGAGTCTTCTTATTTGGTTGATGATGAAAAATGCCTTGCTTGTTGTTGAAGAGGAAATCTTGGATGAAGTACTTTTGGATTATAAGAGGATGAAGGATCTTATATTGCTATCCCCCTTCATGATGTTGATTAGAAAGAGGATAAGGACTTGTGGCATCAATTTGAAAATATTTACAATGAGTTTGAGTCTTTAAAAGGGTATACTATTTCATTAGAGATGATTACAAGTGAGGATGATAAAGATGACATTATAGAACATGTCATCGATGAGAAAAAACAAAGTTCACATCAAAATTTGTAGGTAAAGACAAGATTATATTGGCCTCAATCTTCTAAGTAACAAGAAACCATTCCTCTTGAAGCCATGCCTAAAAAGAAGATGAAATTTGAT
>JARHVA010007947.1:555000-581663 GCA_037957365.1 Torreya grandis | reverse complement strand
AAAGTTGTTAATAAAATTTTAAATAATGAAACATACTATGTCCTCTAAAAGTATGTAGCCAATTGGAAAAAAATATCTGTTATTCTTTGAAAGTTAATGATAAAAATATATTTGTAAATTATGATGTGTTTTATAAAATTATTTCTTATGCCCTTAATCTATAGTTTGGATATATGTGGATAACTTTTGGTATGTATCAACTTCAACATGATCATTTTATAATTAATAGGTTGCATATGGTTAAAGTACACACTAAAATTTTATTTTTTGACTAGTTATTTGATACATTCTTATTGTGTTTATGTATTTGTGGATAACTTATTTATATTAGGCTATTATTGGAAAAAAAATAGCATTTTATGGTTTTGATTTAGATATCATGATTCATCTCCCTTGCATCTCCATTTAATGCAAATCATAAATAAATTATAATACCACCATTAATTTTAAATTATATAAACCCTACCAAACAACTTTTTTTTACCTTGAGGTAAGGCTTTAATGTTTCCTAATATGTCGTAGAATATTTTTAAAGGTTTCATGGTCTCCATAACTAGGATTGTACCACTACATCCATGATCTAACCAAATGTGTACCATTATGATCCTATTCAATTTTTAAAGGGTCCCTAAACCCCATTATTGTGTATCCTTGGTGCCTTGTGTCTCATTTTCTATTATAAAAACATATCATATGTTAATAAGTTATTAATATTAATTCATTAAGTCTAAATGTACAATAGTGAATTAATGTGGTTAATGAAAGGATAGAGAAGATAAAAAATATTCATAGATGAAGACACTTTTGTATAATTTGATAATCCATATTTTGAAGTGTTTAGAGCATCTCCTATGTATCATAATTAGAATTGAATAATCAGTGAATGACATATATGATATATTACTTATTTTCATCTCATTTTCAAGGATAACGCTAAGGGTTAGGATCTTCATATTGTGCTCAACTCCATGTTGGACTTCATCGATCATGAATTTATGACATGTTAAAAAATAGGGGTGTAAATAAAGTGTTTTCATCATTATTAAATTTATTTCTAAAGTCCTTGTAAGGTGGTTTGAAATGAATATGGCTTGGAAAGAGGGAGAAATGTTTTTGGAAGATATATAGTGAGTTTTGTCATTTTGATCATGTTTTTTTGAGTTTAATAAGTAAATGAATGAGTTATTTAGTTTTATTTCATCATCTTTTTACAATTAAGAGTGTACTCTATTTCAACATAATCTTACACTATACTAGATATCACTGTTTTATCACTTTAGTAGAAAACCACTATGCTTTTAAATCAAGCTAGGAGTGGAGCACTATGATCCCAATAATTTTTATCTATTAGTGAATTATGTGAAAAAAATACATAGGTTACTTATGGATCATTTTGGGTACCTATTTTTACCACATTTATGCTGTCTAATGGGATACCTTTTTAATATTTTTTTATATGATTATCCCAAAATCCATCTATTTGTCAATTTTATTAATTTTAATAAAATCCATTTATTGAAATTAGTTTTTTCTTATAGTTGTCTTTTATATACTATTTGTATATTTTAATTGTATATTTATTTTTAAGGTTTAATATAGTGTGATTTACTTAAATTCACTTTACCATATTACATTTTGGTTAATTCATATGCTCATTTATATCTTCTATGGTTAAACTTTATCTATATTTTAAAACCAAATCTAAATTTTTTTTGGGGTTTTATAAACCATTTCCATTTTATTACCATTATATTAGGGTTGAATGATCTACCTTTCCTTATATAGGCATCTATCACCTATTTAGGTTCTTTTTAATATATCTATTATTTTTAGGGTTGAAGTATTATTTTTATTCATCATTAGCCTTACCTCTTTGTGTGTTATTCTAAACATTGATTTATTTTTATTACTCTATCATTTCTATTGTAACCTTTAACGTTATATATGTATCTGTATTAAGACACCTACCTAAATTATATTTGAGAACCATACGTGGTAAAGTGATATATTGGGCGAAAAATGTACTTATAATTTATAATTTCTATTGATTGATACCCGTACTCTTTTGAAAAAATGGGAATTGTTAATTATGGTAATGTATCTTTTGTTGGTAAACATGTGGGTAATAATAGAGATGAAATACAAGAATACAAATGATTGTAATAAAAATAGTATGATTGATAATGATGTCTTTAACAACATTTTTGAGGATACAAAAATATATGTACATTTGAAGTAGATAAATACAATATCAAAATATTCACTTTATTTATGTATCATGTTCTAAACCATCCTAGCTTAATATAAATCATTTTATACAATGTTAAACTTGATGTTAAAAGAAAAATCTAAGTAAATGATGGGATTTACCTCATTAATGGTGAAGATATAAAGGTTCTGAAATGCGCATAACTTATATTTTGATTACAAGAGTTACACATATATAGAGAACACTATAATTGCTCTTCAAACTACTCATTAAATTAGGATGGTTTTTTTAACTAACTTAGATTCTCTCCTATCATCATCCTTAAAACTTATCGCACTAATCCTATGTAAGTTCAATGAAAAATCAATTTATAACAATATTATAATAATGTTACGACTAATTCCTAACATTCCCCCCTTTAGTTCTAACATGGGATGGGGAACTACACATCTAGATTGCCCCCCCTAAATGTGGACATCAGACTCACCTGATAATGTGTCCAAATACAATAAATCAAACATTTTCCATTGGAGAGGATTTTTATTACAAAAGCTTAGAGATACAATAATATTGAAAATACAATTATTGTTGAAAACTTATTTAACAATAGATGATTGAGACACATATAATAGCATCGACTAAAAACAAAAAAAACACTGACTAAACATTTTGACAATAACTTTAACACTTTTGATCTTTAAATAATATAAAAATGACATTAAATAAAAAATAAACATAACCAAAAAAAAATCAACCATTGAAACTACACACCACCTAAAAAATAAAAAATATGGAATTAAAACAAATTTATAAAAATTAATAACAATAAAACACTTAAAACAGAACCAAAATGTCATAAAAGAAAATGAATTAAATAAATATTAAAATTAATTGTAAAAGGTTCTACATGACACCACAACAACAACAACAACAATAATAATAAAAAAAAAAGAGATAAAAAAATTAAAACAAAAAATTAAATATAAATCAAAACTATAAAACCCATGGGCTGTGGAATATTGACTAGCATTTTCTGTTGAAAAATGAAGATCAGATGGATTGACTGGTGGAATGGTGGAAGACCGGGGATAGTTGAGTTTCCCTATTCAAAGGGGGAGACTGAATATATAGATCTGCAGTTTTTATTGGAAATTCACTGAGCTATGATAAGAGAATAGAAATTATGCAGAATCCTAGCTTTGAATCAAGATAAAAGGAAACCGTCGATAAAAGGTGATTGGACGCAGTCCGTGCAAAAAATAATGCATCGATGTAGTTCGATGGTGATCCGGAAGATGGATAGATCCAATCATGAAGGTTGATCATGGGCTTGAGTCTCTGAAGGTCGATCTGAGTTTCTGTGAAAATCTTAGAGCCCATGAATGCCATTCCAAGGCCATGTCATTTGAGAACAGATCTGCAGCCATATTCATAAGAAACCATGCCACGGAGTTGTGAAAGACATGAGCTCGAAATAGGAGCGATTTCGTAAGGAGGCAGGCTGAGCAACCCTTGATGCAATATTTCTATGGCCTGGTATTGTCTGGTTCAAATACTGCAAACTATAAAAATAGAGACTAATATATAAAATATATTTAAAGAATTGATTTATCATCGGAATCTTGTCATTGGGAATAGAACATAGTCTTCACTGTTGTCCCAATGTCAAACTTGATGAATGGCCCATCAATTGGAAAGAGCAGTGGATGTGGTTTGCACTCCAAAAACTCTTATGATGAATAAGGCCATTTTTTTGTCAGAGAGATTTTATAGAGAGAACCTACTTTGATACCACTGATGAGATTTACCTCATTAATGTTGAAGAGCCAAAGGCTTTGAATGTGCAAATCACAAAATAATTCGATCAATCTCAATAACTTATATTTCTATTACAAGATTTACACATATATAGATCACACAATAATTGCTCTTCAAACTACTCTCACTAAATTAAGATGATTGACCTAACAACAAAGATTCTCTCCTATAATCATCCATAAAACCTCTCACACTAATTCCTATGTGAGTTGAATAACAAGTCACTTTATAACAATATTATAATCATGTTAGAACTAATTCCTAATAGTAAATAACTCATAGTTAAGGACATCCATTTTAGGGTTATTCTAAAATATTTTAATACTTGTAAGAATAATCAACCTCATAAGCATTTTCTTTATATTCTTTATAATATTATTGCATATAAAATTATGTTTAATTTTTTTCCTAATCCTATTTCTTATTGTAATGGTTGTGTGTCTTTACCTTTTCAACCACTTAAGAAGCTTCCTATGTTGCTCAATATTTTTGTCAATCTCTTCAACATGTTCAATAAACTTCATCTTTTATTAATAGTGTCTACCGTGTATTTAACATTTCCATTCTCACTTATTACAAAATATATTTATTCCCATAGTTAAGGACATCCATTTTAGGGTTATTATAAAATATTTTAATACTTGTAAGAATAATCAACCTCACAAACGTTTTCTTTCCATTATTTTTCATATTCTTATGTATAAAATTAGGTATAATGTTTTTCCTAATCCTATTTCTTATTGTAATGGTTGTATGTCTTTACCTTCTCAACCACTTAAAAAGCTTCTTATGTTGCTCAATATTTTTGTCAATCTCTTCAACATGTTCAACAAACTTCATCTTTTATTAATAGTGTCTACCATGTATTTAACATTTCCATTCCCACTTATTACAAAATATATTTATTCGAAACCATAAAGTTTATCATATATTTTAATTTTATTTATAGATATATATCAAATGCAAAATAATTAAAATGGATACACAAGCAACCTACACGAAATAACTATAACCTAAAATAATAAGAAATATTAATTAAAAATAAAATAAATTAGAAATAAAATACTTTTGTTATGGAGAGGAGATATTTTATACCCAAAAAAATTATATATTTATATCTACCATTGAACAACATAAAATCTGTATCCCCTCTCTGTCTCTCTCTCTCTCTCTCTCTCTCTCTATATATATATATATATATATATATATATATATATATATATATATATTCCTCTATGTGTATCACACACACACACACATCAATATGCATATACACATATGGTGATGATAATGTTAGCACAATAGTTATAGTTGAAGCTAAGGTTTATGACTATGGTATGGTGATGATATAAGTCTACTAAAATTTTAGATCTAATGATGATATTTTTGTGCAGGTAGTAAGGTAATTTTGAAACCGATGGCTTATATTAGCTGACCCATGAAATGTATTGCCACAAAATGCACAATTTTTTTAGAAAACATAAAGAATGTTTGGGGAGGCAGTCTAACATCCATCCTATGTTGAAGAATCCTCCATAAATAGGTACACTATGAAGCCTTTAGTCCAAACCAAGTATATTCCCTCAATTTATTTTAAAAGGGATCTATTAATGGAATTCCTTGAAAAATAATAGGAACTCTTAAATCAAGCAATAAATTTTCAGTTCTCCAATCTTTGGCCTTCTCTCCTAGATTTGCACATAGAAGTGGAAGGTAAACTTCGTGGAATTATCTCATCAAGGGTAAAATTCATATTATATCTTAAGATAAGGGTTTTTTATACTATTTTTCAATGAATAAAAGGATAAAATGCATTGTTTTAATAGTTCATGTGGTCTTAGAATCAAAACATTCAGTTGCTCATGCCTAGTTTCAAATTTTTGACCAACTCAAAGACACATTTGATGTTAGACCAGTTTCAGTGAGTATACCTAATTTATCTCTAAAATTTTGGACAAAATATTATTCTAAATCCATCGGAAACTCTTTGGGTGAATATGTTTCACTAGACTCTAATACTATAGGCTATAACCATCCTACCTTTACCCATATTTTGGCTAATATAAAATTTTATACAAATATGGTTGGGTTTATTTAATTGAACATCCAAGATTTTATATGAAAATAATCTCTCCATTATGAGAATTTGAATTTTAAATGTCAAAAATCTTTCTAAAATAGTATTTATCTTCAACTTATAACTCTACAAATCGTAACTCTACAAATCATAAATAGGGGATTTTACTGGTGTAACGATGCCATTCTTGAGCATAATATTATTAGAAGTGATAATGAGAGTAGAGATTCTTATAAATATTTGAATGAATAAGACTCTAAGAATGATTTTCTAGACTCATCTTCAAAATCCTCTAAACAAATTATCCCTAGTGGGGTGTAGCTAGATGTTAAAATACCTATTCGAATCTCCCATGCCATAAAACATGAAATTCTCACCATTGTAATTATTTTCAAAATATTCAAACTTTGTCTTTGTAAATATTTGAATGAATCAAACATAATTATAAAATAAATAACCAAAATTTTCAAAACATGTAGTAACATGAACTATTTTATTACTTCATGTGTAATTAGGATGACAACTTTAGAAGGCAACTAGTTTGCATTATGATTGGAGGAAGAAATTTGTTTAGTTTTTACTTTCAACTAACGATGTTATTTATGTATATTTTCTAAATATAAAAAATTGAAGTAATAAATATTTTTAGAGTTTAATTTACCATTGTTATGGTAACCCATCAATATATTTATTATTTATAATATGATAATAATATAAAAATGGTTATAACAAAAAGATTGTCAGTTGGTATTGGAAGTACATTCTCTATCTGGGATAAAAATATGGCTGAAAACTATAAATTAGAAATGTTAGTGAAGTATGTCTATACAAAAGAATTAATAGAATAACATATATAAACATCAAGGCAAGTTTAAACCTCAACTATATGCAAAATTATCAAAAAGTGGCCTTTGCAACATAACATCTTTGAGAAGCTAAATAGCCCTAGAGGATCCCTACCCTAAGGGTGGATTAAGGGAAACCCACCCATCCTTGGTGTTATCTAGAGAATCCAATGAAACTATAATTCCCTAACTAGGATGTGAATACATGTAAATTCCCATGAACTCACCACCCTGTGCAAGTGAAGGCCATAAAGATGGACTATAATATTAATTTTTGTGTGATGACACAATCCATCCCCAATAAGGAGGAGAGAAGGAGAGGAGGAGAAGTGGATACGAGAACGGATCTGTCAATAGTAAGACAACGATGGAGTCATGCCTCGCAATGGTAATACTAGTCTAACTTTACTCATGGTATAAGGTGCACTCTTGCTAAGGTTGAACTGCTCCTAGAGATATTGAAACTCATATGCCAATTTCACTATTGAAAATTATATATATAAATAAACATATGAGATTATAGGTAATTTATCTTTAATATAAAATCAAATACAATGTTATTAATTATTGAAGATATCGTAACTCATATACTTCTATATCAGAACTAGAATTATAAATCTTAGAAAAATTCATAAAAATGTAATATATGCCAACCATTAAAAAATGATCTAAAGAAAATCCAATCTCCAATTGATAAGCTCTAATTGAAAAAGCTAAAATAAACTTTGAATTAATTGATAATATTATTGACCTCTAGGACATGTCTAGAACATGTGTGTAAAAGTGTTAGGTGTAGAATATGCAAGGCATTTTCTGCTAAGATTCCCAATGTGATTGAGATGCTCTAAAAAAATAAAAGACTCGAATAGAAAACACACAAATGAAAGTGGGAAAGTTTGGTCTTAATATTGTTATTCCATATCCAATTAATTCTAGCAAGCCACATTTTGGATTTGGATTTCAAGTTCTATAAATTGATAAGATTACCTAGAGTTAATGGAATCATATTTTAATAGCAAAGACCAAAACAAAAATATTTAAAAGAGGTGTCACAACTACACCAACAATCCTTCCAGAAACTTATTATAAGCTGAAAATTTATTTTTTGGAACATGCCACATGACATCCACTCTTTAATATGTAAGATAAAAGGTGAAGACAAGATTCACAACTTAAAATTCCTTGGTAATGTAGGCTACATAATTAAATATCTGGATGAGACAAGATCTCTAATACAAGATCGCTAATAGTAGAAAGTCTTTTCCTAAAAAATTGAAGGGCTTTTATACTTGGTGTTATAGTAAGAGGAAGACTAGTACTTGTCGTCATATGAGACCTCCATAAATTATGATCATTGAGTGAAGGATAAATTCTGAA
This sequence comes from Torreya grandis, assembly GCA_037957365.1. Classification (NCBI taxonomy): domain Eukaryota; kingdom Viridiplantae; phylum Streptophyta; class Pinopsida; order Cupressales; family Taxaceae; genus Torreya; species Torreya grandis. The sequence goes on along the minus strand of JARHVA010007947.1, from coordinate 573,337 downwards.
CCCAACACCAACCCATTTAAGATGAAGCATTATATCTTCGATGAGCTTTTCAAATGCTTTTAGATAAATTAAAAAAACTGCCTCAATTACACCCAAGATAAAAGTAATCAAGTAGAATCCTATGCTTTTCTAATAACTTTGTGCATATTTAAATGCTCTAAATAAATTAATACAATATAGTTAGTACCAATTAGAATATTCATATTATTAGGTGTGTGAGTGTGTATATGATTTGGATTAACAACTTAATTATATTAATTGATTAAAACTAGATAAACAATATTTAGATATTCTAGGTAGTGAATAAGAGTTGTATTCTAAATAGTAAGATCACAAAATTACTAACACACAAACACAAAGACACATACACAGACACAGATTTTTTTTAATATTATTTTACTCTAATAAGAGTAAATTATTTATCATCATTGGTATCAAAGTTGGATGAGAGGTTTTTGAATAAATCTTTTAGTTTCATTATCTTTTGATGTAGTGGCCTATCTTACAAAGGTCATATATTGCGATTTAGGAAGTTGATTGAGTTTTATTTATTTAACTTTTAGAAAGAGACATTGAATAGTTTCATGCCTCTACAATCTATTTTAATCAATTATTGTTTATTTTGATAAAATTTTAAGACCAAAATCAACCATAAAAAAATAGAAAATTATATTTAAATTAGAAATAACAATTTAAATTTTTTTAAACATGTAAAGAATAAAAGATACTTAATATGTCCATCCAAAATTAAATTGTAAAAAATAATTATAGTGAAAATTAACAAACTCAATTAACTTTGAATAGCTTATTGCTTTTATTAATATAGAGGCTTGGCAATGTTAAAGTTCAAAACAAATTAGTATTTTAGATTTATTAAAGAATTTGCCATGTGATCCGAGTAGACGAACTATGTTCAAACCTTGGACACCATGACTAAATTAAGGCGATTATATATGTCCTAATTATAAATAAATCGGTCATGTAGTGGCCAAGCCGAGAATGGTGCATAATTCAGCATGCTGAATTTGCAAGGGTATTAGAAACATGCTCCAAGTATTTATCAGAATAAGAAATAAAATGACTTTGTGAACATGAGTTGAAAGTGAAATATAATATTGAGCTTCCAGCCTAAACAAGAAGCTTCTAAACATCTGTGAAATATTGTACGTGCGAATTTTATATTGATTTACAAATGGCGTGCTATTAACTCTCTGTGCTGTTAAGTACACACGTGAAATTATCGCAAGCGCAATTAAATCCCCAACGTGCAATATTATCGTAAAATAGGAATAAACAAATAACATTGCACGTCCATAGAGAAAGAAAAGTGTTACTCCTCGGTCCTTTCAGACGTGATCTTAATTTTTTTAAACTTTCCTATCATTTCAAACCTGAACCTTCATGAATACATGATTCAAAACCAATTTTAATTCAGAGCCATAGTCAAATCATGTTTTCTTTCCGTGAATTAGTTTACCAAAACCTTCCTATGTGTATTGGAGTGACTGGGTTCTATTGATTTGAAAGAATGATATGTAGTATTGGAGTGACTGGGTTCGTTACGTTAATTCTTAGTCAACGCATGAGACATCTCTGAGGGCCTATAATGAGTAGTAACAAAAGGTTGTATTGACTATGGAGAAAAGAGACCTGCATAATTGTAATTGTAGACATAAAAATAGTCAATTATCTTGTGTGTTTCAGAAAAGAGATTCATAATTGTAATTGTAGACATAAAAATAGTGAACTATCTTGTGAGTGTGTATATGAGTTATAGTAGAATTTGATTTACAGTTTACTCGTTAAGATTTGATGAGTAATTATAGGTATAAGTTGAGATATTCTATAAAGTGGATTGAAGGTGTATCCTAAATGGTAGGATTACAAACTATCTAATACTAATATATATATTTTGATATTAATATTAATTTATCATGATACAACCAAAACTTTCTTATAAAATTAAAAAAAAATTCCTATGTCTCACTCCCTTAAATACCCCTCACAAACCACTTAACAGAAAGAGGAATGATTTTCATGTAGATATAAATTATGACAATGCCTCCTTTATCCTGAGGAAGGCATCAATATCCAAAGAGACTTCAGAAATCTTCTTGTATTTTTAAGATTATCTCAAATAATGTCCCTTAGAAATATAGGTAGCTTATCATAAAACCATTTTTAAGGTGCCAAATAGAAGGAAGAGTAGACATGAGTGGCTGAAATAATTTGATTACAAATATCAAAATTTCCAGAAAATGAAAGAAGTTCGGTGTTCCTATACATAATTTTATTCTCCACTGTTTCATTCACATACTGTCACAAATTGACGAGATTTACATTACACGTAAAAAGAAATCTTAGGAACGTTAGTTTCTCCCCATTTTTGTCTATTTTTAATAATTTTATTTGAGAGAATCTGAAAGGTTAATTATGCTTTATATATAGCACTATGTTTTTGTCCCATTTAGGATTAGACCCAAATCTTCACAGAAAATGTTAAGGAAAACAAACTCTTTGAATGAGACCTCCTTTGAAATCATCAGGGAGGAATCATCTACAAAATGCCCATGAATTTACTAGATGGTAGAGGTCAGGAAGGGAAATTCATTTAATCAATCAAGGCATGGGTACATCCCAGCGCAAGCATTAGCCAAAAGATTTGGCTACAAAAACATACAGAGTATGAGTAAGAAGGAAACCTTATTGGATAGAGATAAAACCCTCAAAACCATCAATCTTGTGGTCATTGATGGTGAAACAAGTAGACATATGAGAAGATAGTCTAAATATCCGAAAGTTAAAACTTTTCAAACCCTAAGGCTTTAAGCATAATGAGATAATTAGTCACTCAATACAATCGCATACTTCTTCAAAGTCAGGCTTAAGGAATACAGTCCTCTATTGAAAGGCATGCACCAATTTCATTTCTTCTAAGGTAGCAATGATATTATTCAAAACGTATCAACTTTTCGTAAAGATCGTTTTCTCCAATTTAATAATTGCAGGGATGCTGCAGAAAAGAAGAATCACCAAATCTATGGAAATAATTTTGTAAGAGATACCGAGAAAGCTGACAAGCATCCAACTTGTATTAGGTTTTACTTCTCTCATATTAGAGATAAAAATAATCTTGTCTTGGTAAATAATATCCCTTACATATTATATTTTTTAGGTAAGGATTCTCTCTAAACTTAAAGCAATGTAGCCCAAAAAAAACCACCAAATGCAAATTTATAATTTAAAAGGGAAACCATCAACTCTTAGTGGCTTATCATTAAGCGTGCTACCATCATCATAAAACTCATCTAAGGTTTAGGATTATCGAAAAGATTTTGAAGCAATGCTTGTGCGTAATTCCACTATGTTTTCCTGGACTTAGAACATAAAATTACAGTGGTCGAGAAAACCCAGGGAAATACTAGGCAGATTAATGAGGCTACTATCCGCAGTTTTGATAATTTTGAGTTAGTCTTTCGTCTACGTTTAATTGAATATTTAAAGAACTTTGGAAAAGCACTCTTAATCATTATCAGAATTAGAAAGATTGTTCCATTGTGAAGATGAATTGAAATGGAAATATAATATAGAGCCTCCAGCATAAATAAGACGTTTCTAGACGTGCGAGAAATTGTAAGAGGAAATTTTATATTAAATTTTAAATCGTGTTCTATTAATTCTCTGAATTGTTAACTACACGTGAAATTTTCGCTGTTTTAATTACTTTTACAGTGAATATGTTGAAGTTTGACTTTGTTCAATATGACATACTGATACAAAACATATGGAAGTGTGTCCAATGAACTATGAAACAATATTTGGGTAATGCTACATTGTGGAAGGAAGCTTGTTTGCATTAGGGACAATGAAAGAAATTTGTTTTAGTTTTCAATTTCAGCTAACGCTTTTATTCATTTATAATATCTAAATCTAATAAATAGTCTTATAGTTTAATCTATTATATCATTAGAACTTGTTTGTGTATTTACTATTAACGTCAAAATAATATTATAAAGATGGTGAAAACAACAAGGTTATTAATTTTTATTCATGATCCATTAAACATTGTAGGTAAGAATCACGATATAGAATAAGAAACAAGAAACATCGAGTAACACATCTCTATAAAATCATTAACATTATACCAAAGAAAAACCCCAAGCAAAGTGTGAACTTCAAGCAAATGCAATAGCAATACAAGTTAGTCATGATAATAGATCATCTTTAAGAGATTGATTAGTCAAATAAGAGGGATCTCAGGAAGTTGAATCTAGCGTAACCCACCCATAATTCATGTTTTTTATAGGATCCACCGAAATTATGATTCCTCAAATAAGAGGAGGTAAGTAAATCCCCATTGGCTCACTACCCTAAATAAGGGGAGGTCACCAATACATACCATCAAAGGGATTTATACGCAGTGATGGGATACCTCCTCCCACTAAGGAAGAGGGGTGAAGAACTAGCTACAAGTGTATCTTCATCAACATTTGGGTGTTGGTGGAAAGGTACCTTGTAGCAATAGGGGTAGAAAAACTTGGTTCATAGCATGGGGTGCACTCCACCTATGGTTCAAAATAATCTAGAGATATTGAACCTCCAAATCCAATTTCTCTTTTTAATCTATAATATGAAGATAAACCTATGAGTTTAAAACAACATTATCATTAATATAAAATTAAATATAAGTTTATTAATTATTGAAGTTAGCTAATGTTTTCTACGTCCATACCTAGAATAGAAATATAGATACGGAAAAAAGTCTTATAAAAGATATGTATGCAACTCATTCAAAATTATCTGCAAACCAAATCCACTGTCCACATGAGAGGATCTACGAGAAAAGGATGAAATAAACTATGAGTATAATAATTTTGTATCTCTAGGACAAGTTTAGGACATATATCTGGAAATCTAAGGTGTATAACATGTAGGTAATTTTGGGTTAAGAATCATGTTGTCTTTTTTATGCTCAACAAAGAAGATACCATGGTATAAAGGACACCAACAGAAGTTGAAAATTGTGGGCTCAAGAATACCAATCCATATCTGTTTGAGTTTGTAAAACCACATTCTAGGTGAGGATTTCAAATTATATCTTTTTTTAAGCTTGCCTAGAGCTGAGGACAATGGAATCATTATATTATATAGGAGACCAAATGAGGAATTTTTAAAAATGGTGGCACCCACTACCAATGCTTCCACCACCAAGCTATAAGTGGTTTCAGACACATTTTTAAGATCATGACATTGGCATCAACTCTTTGATATATGATAGAATGTAAATATGAGCTTAAAAACTTTCACTTCCTTTGTAAGGTAGGTTACACAATCCAATCTCTATATTAGACAGGATATTTATCAATGGAAATGCCTTTTCCAATTTAAAAATGAATGTGTTTTATACCTATTGCTTCAATAAGAAGGTGGCTATTACCTCACACTATTGTGAACCACCATAGATTATGATCATTCAAATAAATACCAATTATAACACCATCACCATCCAAAACATATGAGGTGAGTTGTGATAACTTCAAAGGCTTTAGACAAGTTTTTAACCTCAATGAAACACTCAATATCAAATGGATCATATGTAATTAAAATAATGTATAATCATATGCTTTTCCAACAATTTTTCCATAGAGTACAAAATATTTTGTAGTAATTATATATTTAATGTAATTAGGTGTATGAGTGTGTACATGATTTGGAGTAACAACTTGCCTATATTTTAGTTTTAAATAATAGATGAATAATTATAGTGATAGGGTGAGATATTATAAGTAGTGAATAGAACATGTATCCTTAAAAATGGGATAAAAATATAATTAATACTTTTGTGTGTGTGTGTGTGTGTGTGTGTGTGTGTGTGTGTGTGTGTGTGTGTGTGTGTGTGTGTGTGTGTGTGTGTGTGTGCACGTGCGCGTGCGTGTGCGCACATGTGCATGTGTGTGTGTGTGTGTGTGTGTGTGTGTGTGTGAGAGAGAGAGAGAGAGAGATGGAGAGAGTGAGTGAGTGTGAAAATATGAGTTGTAGAAAATGTAGGTAATTTTGGGTTAAGAATCATGTTGTGTTTTTTATGCTTCACAAGAAAAATACCATGATTTAAAAGACACCAATAAAAGTTGAAATTTTAGGATCAAGCTTGCCAATCCATATCCACTTGACTTCGTAAAGTGACATTCTATGTGAGGATTTCAAACTCTCAGTTTTTAAGCTTTCCTAGAGCTAAGGACAACACAATAGTAATATTATAGAGACAACCACATCTATGATTTTTAAGAATGGTGTCACCATTCCACTACCAATGCTTCCACCACCAATCTATGACTACTTTCAAAAACATTTTTCTAGAGCATTACATCGACGTCAAGTGTTTGATATATGAAAAATAAAATGTAAATATGAACTTAAGAACTTAATATTCCTTTGTAGGGAAGGATACACAATCCAATATCTATATTAGATAAGTTTTTTAACATTGGAAATGTTGTTTCCAACTTAAAATTAAATAGATTTTATACCTAGTGCTTAGTAAGAGGGAGTTTATTACCTACCACTATTGTGGACCACCATAGACTATGATTATTGAAACAAATACCAATTTAAAATTGATCATCATTCTACACAATTTAGGTTAATTTTGACAACTTCAAAGGCTTCCAAGATGTTTCTTTACCACAATGTAACCCTTAATTATAATTCAGTCATAAGTAATTAAGAGAGTGTAGAATCATATGATTTTCCAAGAAATTTTTTTTAGTGAGTATGTTGGAGATATACTAGTACAAAATATTTATATTAATTGTATCATTCAAGTAATCAGGTCTATGATTGTTTACATTATTTGAAGTAACAACTCACCTATAGTTTGGAGATAAATAATACATGAATAATTCTAGTGATGGGTTGAGATATTATAAATAGTGCCTAGAATGTGTACCTGAAAAAGTGGGTAATATATATATATATATATATATATATACTTTTTAATTTTGATATTAATAGACTTAAACATTGGAATAAAATATAATCGTAAATAAATTCCAAGTGGCTATGTCTAACTTGTCATTTTCATCCCATTAACATGATATCATTTTTTGCCAATCAAAGACAAACCTTTTGTAACACTCATTATTCATTGACTTGAATGAGAAAACATTACACTAAATTTCATATGCACTGATAACTATTGTATTGAAGATGTAGTATATAAACACTCATACACATAAGTGAATATGTACTAGAATAAATAAATAATTAGTTATTATATGGTCCTTAACATGGACATGCCTAACTCACATAGAGATGATTTATGAGGATCATGTTAGATAAGTAATACATAGTCATTCATTTATCAAACACATGCTTTACTCATAATTATGCATGTGTGTCAAAAGTGCATAGTTTTATCAGACTAGAAAGGTATTTCAAATATTGATGGATAAATTATAAAGATTCAGAGAACTAAATTACTACAGAGAAAATTGAATAAGGTCATTTGGACTTAACAATGTGATAACCAATTTATAAGCTTAAGGATTTGTTCTCAACAAACCCTATTTTAGAATTTTTTTACATGAATAAGGATTTCCTTATTTTCTCAAATACATCTGTCAAAGGTCTATGTTGAGTTCTAATTCCAGATGGATAGGTTATTTTTTATGAGTTGAGGAAGGTCAAATATCATGAGATTAATTATAATATTCAAATTTTATAACTTATTGTAGTGGTGCACTCATTACAAATGTGTATGCACTAATTTATTACCCATAATTTTTTACCTAATACCAACCACCTAAACTTGACACACATAATCTCTCAACAAAATTAAAATGTTGGACAATGTCGTTAAATGGTGTTTTTGTCCAAGTATGATTTCTATATTGCATACATAAAAGGGAATGTGAATAAAGTGGAAAATGCAATTAGAGAAGGTCTTGTGTACATTCAATGTCTTTTTTGAAAGATAACATGAGATACCACATTTTAGAATGTCAAAGTAATGATGCCTACTATAAATAATTTATGACAACACTACCTCAATTACTAATCTTATTGAGTTATGGAGCTAAAAGCTTCACTATTGAGCTCATGTGGAGGTTGCTGGGCTTAACCAGTAACAGGCATTGGTAGTATCACTGACATTGGTCAGGCATAGATCAAAACTAATCAACATCGGTGAGGAATCGATTGACGTCGGTCATATGCAGACCAACAACGATCGGCATCGGTCACCTATGTGTGTGCATTTACATGCATTTTCAGAATTAGATTTGTTATAATTTTAGGAGGACAAAGTGTTTACATGTAAAGACTAATTTTAGTCTTGATTCTGTGTTTCTAATTATTATATGCCTTGGATCCTATTTAAGAGATGCATGGGGCATGTATTATAATTAAGTTGTAAGCAAGATCAATTAGATCTGTAAGGTGCAAGATCAAGAAGATCTGCTGAAGGGAAGGGAATAACAACTCGGTTATTGAGTTGATTGTAATTGATTGAGAGAGAGAGAGAGAGAGAGAACTCTTGAGGGAGAATTAATGTACACCCAAGAGGTGTGGGAAGAGTGATTTTTTTTCATTGTATTTCCTTCTAGAAGAGTTTAATAGAGATTGGTTGTTTCTTGTATCTCCTCTTATTTGCTATTTCATATTTCTAGTTACTTATTACTTTTGGTTTAATTCCATGCTTAGTTGCTTATACAAAAGTAATCAATTGTACTCAGTAGATCCTAACAAGTGGTATCAGAGTGGGGTTAGTTTTTATTGATTACAGGTTCACTCACAAGATTTTCTGATTGAGTGGGAGTAAAGTAATGGCAGAAGAAAGTAAACTAAGAATAGAGAAATTCAATGCAAAAATTATCAATTATGGAGGATGCAGATAGAAGATTATCTATATCAGAAAGATCTATACTTACCATTGGGTGGAGTTTCAAGTAAGCCCACAGATATGCAAGATGAAGAATGGAATGTTCTTGATAGAAAGGCTCTTGGATCTATAAGGTTGAGCCTGGCATCTTTTGTGATTTTCAACTTATCATAGGTAAAGACAATGGTAGAGTCAATGGATACTTTGGAAAATTTATATGAAAAACCCTCATCTTCAAATAAGTTATATCTTATGAAGCAATTATTTAATTTACAAATGCAGGAAGGTGGATCTATATATAGTCATCTTAATGATTTCCATGAAATTGTAAATTAGTTAAATTCAGTTAAAATAGTTTTTGATGATGAAATTAAGGCTCTCTTAATCTTATGCTCTCTACCTCAAAGTTGGCATAGCTTGGTAATGGCAGTTAGTAATACTGCAACTACTTCAAATATCTTGAAAGTTGATGATATTGTTAGTGTAATCTTGAATGAAAAAATTTATAGAAAAAGCACAGAGGAAACATCAGGTAATGCTTTAAGTATTGAAAGTAGGGGAAGGCAAAGAGAGAAGGGCAAGCAAGGGAAATCAAGGTCAAAGATGGGAAAGAGATCCAAATCCAGAAATAGAAAAATAACCTACTAGAATTGTGGGAAGAAAAGGCATGCAAAGAAAGATTGTTGGTTGAAGGATAAGAAAGAAAATCTGCATGAAGGTAATAAGGAAGCAAATATTGTAGGTATTGTTGCACAGGATGCTCATATATTTTCTTTGGATAGTCAAGTAGAATCATGGATTTTAGATTCTGGTGCTTCTTTCCATGCAACCCCAAATAGAGAATTTTTCAATGATTATGTCCATGGAGATTTTGAAAAAGTCTATTTAGGGGATGATGAGCCTTATCAAATTGTCGGCAAAGGAAAAATACAGTTGAAATTGCAGAATGGCAACACATGGGTGTTGAAATATGTCATGCATATACCCATCTTGAAGAAGAATTTGATTTTTGCAGGAAAGTTGGGTTATGAGGGTTGCACAATAATTCTCACAGCTCAATAATAGAAAGTTTTCAAGGGTGCACTTGTATTAGTTAGAGGTAAGAGAGTAGATACACTTTATCTATCTACTTGTGTTACTAATTATTCTCCTTCTATTTTATCTACTTCAGATGTAGATGCAAAGATGTGGCACTATAGGCTTTGTCACATGAGTGAGAAGGGAATGCATGTTCTTAAGTCAAAAGGTAACCTTTCAGATTTGAAAATCATAGATCTAGATTTCTATGAGCATTGTATTTTTGGGAAATAAAAGAAAGTGAGGTTTCTCAAAATTGGGTCAACAAAGAAGAAGCACAAGTTGGAGCTTGTTCACACAGACGTATGGGGACCAGCTCAGGTAGTTTCTATTGGAAGATCACAGTATTATGTTTCTTTCATTGATGATGCTACAAGAAATGTATGGGTTTATTACATAAAGAGGAAATATGATGTTTTTGACATATTTAAGAAATGGAAAGCTTTGGTTGAGAATGAAATAGGTTTGAGATTGAAGTGCCTTAGATATAACAATGGTGGTGAGTACTGCAGCAATAAATTCAACACTTATTGTTCTATGAGTGGAATATGCAGGGAAAGGATGGTTCTAAAAACAACTCAACAAAATGGAGTTGTTGAAAGGATGAATAGAATAATAATGGATCATGCACAGAGTATGAGGTTGCATGCTGGTTTGCCCTTAAAATTTTGGGTAAAAGCTGTAGATATTGTAGTTTACCTGATTAATAGAGGACCTTCTACTACACTAGATGGTGGAATTCTAGAAGAGGCGTGGATAGGTAAAAAGGTAGATCTTTCATTTCTCACAATTTTTGGTTCTGAAGCTTTTGTGCACATTGATAAAAAAAATAGAAAGAAGCTGGATGGTAAATCTATGCGGTGCACTTTCATTGGCTATGGTTTTAGAGATTTTGGATTTTGGTTGTGGAATTTAGAAACTAATAAAATTATTAAAAGCCGTGATATAGTTTTCAATGAGAAGGTGATGTATAGTGATCAGCTCAAGAGGCTAAATATTTCTGAGTAGGGCAATCTTGATTTGGATGAGGTTTTGATTCAAAATGAGCTCATGGATAAAAATCATCACTCATAGGAAAACACAGATACTAACGTCGATCAGAAAGAGACTGACATTGGTCAGGTAGGAACTGACGTCAGTTAGGTAGAACCAACATTGGTCGAGTGCAGATCAAGAGATGACTAGGATCAGTCACTGACAGAGAATTTGGGCAGACAGCACGCTGTAAATGAGTCTCAAATGCCCATGAGGAGGTCTGTAAGGGTAAGTAAACCTCTAATTCATTATTCCACTTCTTTATACTATGTGTTGCTCACTGATGGTGGAGAACCATAAAGTTTTGATGAGGCAATATAAGTAGAATCCAAAAAATAGTGGGAGCATGATATGAATGATAAAATTGATTCCTTGGAAAAGAACCAAACATGGGATTTGGTTGAGTTTCCAGCTCAAAAGAAAGCACTAAAAAACAAATGGGTTTATTGGTTAAATGAAAGAGAGAATGGACAAATGAGACATAAGGCTAGGTTGGTAGTAAAGGAATTTGCACACAAACTAGGTATTGCTTTTGGTGAAATTTTTTCTCCTATAGTAAAGATGACTTCTATTCAGATTGTTATTGAGGATTTGCACCTTGAGCAGCTTAATGTTAAGATAGCATTTATTCATGGAGATTTGGATGAAGAGATATATATGGATCAGCCAGAAGGTTTTAAGGTCAAAGGTAAGGAGAAACTTGTGTGCAGGTTGAAGAAAAGCTTATATGGTCTTAAGCAAGCTCTAAGACAATGGTATTTGAGGTTTGATAGGTTTATGACAGAGCATGGCTTTACTAAATGTCAATCTGACCATTGTGTTTATTTTACTAGATTAGATAATGGTAGTTATATCATCTTGTTACTATATGTAGATGATATGTTTGTTGTAGGTTCACACATGCAAAAAAATTACTGAGCTAAAGGTAAAACTAGCTCACACATTTGTCATGAAAGATTTGGGAGTAGCAAAGAAAATCCTTAACATGAGTATTTCTAGATACAAGGAAAATCATAGTTTGATTTTGTCTCAAGAGAATTATATGAATAAGGTGTTGGAGAGGTTTAATATGTAGGATGCAAAACCAGTAAGCACACCTATGGCTGGACACTTTAAGTTGAGCAAAGAATAGTGTCCTAAATCACATGATGAGGTTGAGTACATGAGCAAAGTTCCATATGCTTTAGCAGTTGGGAGCTTGATATATGCAATGGTATGTACTAGACCTAATACTGCCCAAGTAGTGGGAGTTGTCAGCAAGTTTATAGCCAATCCAGGAAAGGAACACTGGAAAGTAGTTCAGTGGATTCTCAGATATCTGAGAGGGACTAGCAGTAGGCATTTATGCTATAGAGGGTCAAACACTTCTCTACATGGGTATGTAGATTCAGATATGGCAGGTGACTTGGATGGCAGGAGAAGCACCATAGGATATGTGTTCACTGTTGGTGGAATAGCGGTTAGCTGGATTTTAAAGTTGCAGAAGGTTGTTGCCATGTTTAGTACAGAGGCATAATACATTGCAGTCATAGAGGCTAGCAAGGAAATGATATGGATGACTCGATTCATGGAAGAGTTGGGAAAGGAGCAAGAGAGTTGCAAATTGTACAATGATTGTCAAAGTGCAATTCATTTGGTAAAGAATTCAGCCTTTCATTCAAGAACCAAACATATATAGCTTAAGTACCACTTCATTAGACAGGTATTAGAAGATGGACAGTTGAAGCTGAAAAAGATCCATACTAATAAAAACCCTGTAGATATGTTAACAAAGCTGGTAACAAAGGAGAAGTTGAATCTTCATTTAACTTTTATTGGTCTTCAAGATTGAACTTGAAGATGGAGAAACAAGCCAGAGAAACAAGATAGAGGATGTTGTTGTACAGGTACATGTGTAGCTGTTTATCTCTAAGCGAGAGATTGTTGAGTTGTGGAGCTAAAAGCTTCACTATTGAGCTCATGTGGAGGTTGTTGGGCTTAACAAGTAATCAACATCGGCAGTATCACCGACATCAGTCAGGCATGGATCAAAACCGACTGACATCGATCAGGGATCGACTGACGTCGGTCATATGCAGACTGACAGTGACCAGCATCAGTCACCTGTGTGTGTGCATTTGCATGCATTTTCAGAATTAGATTTGTTCTAATTTTAAGAGGACAGAGTGTTTGTATGTAAAGACTAATTTTAGTCTTGAGTCTGTGTTTCTAATTATTGTATGCCTTGGATCCTATTTAAGAGACCCATGGGGTGTGTATTGTAATTAAGTTGTAAGCAAGATCAATTAGATCTGTAAGGTGCAAGATCAAGAAGATCTGCTGAAGGGAAGGGAATAACAACTCGGCGATTGAGTTGATTGTAATTGATTGAGAGAGAGAGAGAGAGAGAGAGAGAGAGAGAGAGAGAGAGAGAGAGAGAGAGAGAGAGAGAGAGAGAGAGATAACTCTTAAGGGAGAATTACTATACACCCAATCGGTGTGGGAAGAGTGAAATTTCTTCATTGTATTTCCTTCTGGAAGAGTTTAATAGAGATTGGTTGTTTCTTGTATCTCCTCTTATTTGCTATTTTGTATTTCTAGTTAATTATTACTTTTGGTTTAATTCCGTGATTAATTGCTTATACAAAAGTAATCAATTGTACTCGGTAGATCCTAACAGATCTAAATATAGTGATATCTTGAGACCCTAACCTTAATCTCAAAATCATAAGTTAGTGTGTACTAACATCATTATATGAAAAATATATTATTCATATTATTTTGATAGGATTAATTATTGATTTTTCATAAATCTACTTCACATTAACGAAACCATGTCATTGTGTAAATGTATACAACTTTTTAAGGATTAAATTATAACATATTATTACTATACAAATAAAAAAATCATAGTTTAATTTTGTAGTACAACATAAGGATACTACAAAAAATGCCATTGTGCCTTGTTATTTTATCTATTTATTCAAAACTAATTAACCTTGTTAAGAATATGCCTAGATTTTGGGATAAAATACAGGTATAAATGTTGGTGTAACTTAAGATATTACATTGTATTGTTTAGTTTAGTTCGCTTAACTTTGCAGTTATGTAGCATCGGTTAGATGCATTGGATAACTTGGTTAGGAGAAGAGGAGTTGATGAACCCAGATGGATGCGAAGGACGTTGAAGAGTGGTTATTAGTTAGTGGTGCAATTGATAGTTAAACTGCAGGTTATTCAACTGAATAACTTCTTTGTAATATGTATATAAACACCTGCTGCTACTCAATAAATGTAGCATTTAATTCCTTCAATGGTGTCAGAGCCTTGCCCAATCCTTTGTGTGATGGATGAATAATTTCTTTAAGAGGCGTAACACTATTTTGTCTTTGTTATCCTGATGTATAAAAGCTTGTAATAATTTGTGCCAGTGTATATTAGCATATGCTTATGTTCAGGGTTGGCAACTGCAACCCAAAGTTATTTGATTTCTGATCTCCTCTCGGATTAACTCAAAGAGGCTTCCGTAACTCGCTCTTTACACTTCAAGCTCCAGGGTGTGTTTTTCATTTGGTGCAGGCTTGTAACGACTCAGTAGATCGGTCTATACAGACCATCGAATCTTGAACTCCATACAAAATTCTGGTGGGTCACAGGATAAACGTTTGGATAGGGTTCTATGTGCACACAATAAGTTCTTATTGATTGAAGATATTTCAGGCCAAATTCAGATTGGATCGTGCAATTACAAAATTATTACTAAGTGGACATCATTGTAAACTAAGTGCAGAAGTGGAAATACAATCAGAACCATCCATGGCTTGCTAACTGCACTACGATCTGGAACGTGACACTGCCACGCTCAAACGAGCTTAGTCTGTATTTTTACCTGTGCGTAGACCAAATTCCTTTGTAACATTCTCATCATATTCTATGTTGACGTGGCGTTCATCCTTATATGTATCTTCTGGTAGCTTGCCTAAGATTTTTCGAAACGATACACCTCAAGCTCTACATGCAGCAGATCGTGACAGCCAACTGATTTGAATTTTTCATAGCTTTAAAAGTTCGGAGTCTACTCTTTTATTGGTATTGTTTTATATTTAGGTAGGAGTCTCTTTTTTGTGTTATTTTTCTGCATCTATGACGTGTCATTAGTGAATGTTCTATCTCAAAGTTGAAAGTCAAACTAATTTTTTTAGGTCAATTTGTTTTAAGCCCAATATAGTATATTTTATAAGTCATTTAGTCTCTTTGTTATTATTCTTAAGTTATTAAGGAGTCATAGTCTTTTAGGTGTGTCGCTCAAAATCATTAAGCCATTTTATGTTGATATATTTGTTTAAAGTCATTTTATAAAAGGTAAAATTGTTTTGTCATCAATTTAAAAAAATGGGTCAAATCATTTTGTCAAATTGTTTGTTTTATCATATAGAGTCAAAAAAATTGTGTGGATGTAATATCACTTGTATGCAACATTCATTGAGCATCATCAAGATATTTGTTGAGTGGGTAATTTCTACTAGAGGTTGGAGGAAAATTGGAGTCCTATCATGAGTCGCCTAAAATGGGATCACATCATTGCTATGGTGACAATTTTTGGTGTGTTTGTTTTTATGTTTTGTAGTGTGTTTTTCAATAAAATATTGAGCATATTTTTTCAGTTTGGTACGTTCTGAAAAAGAATGTTGTGGGGAGTAAAATCAATAAAGTAGTGCATGGTTCTTGGAAAAGGGTTTATGGTAATCTAATAAATCACTTAAGTGTGTAAAACAATTGAGACCTCTGGCATCCTCCAGGTTCATGGTTAACCTACAACAGAAAACCATATGGGTTCATGGTAATCCAAGAAACCATTGAAGGTGTTAGCAGAGAGATGTACTCCTATCACTTCCAGGTTTATGGTAATCCTGCAAGAAAAAATCAAGGTGACACCAATACCTTGAACCCACAAAGATGGCATGCCACCTCAGAAAGTAAGCAGGCTATGTAGAGAGTGTAAATCGTTTTACCATGTTTGGAATAAAGGGAGGACCACTACCAAGAAATACAATGCTTGTAAAAACAATGTAATAAAGGCGGGAATGTCGGCATAACATAAGATATTAGATTATTTTATTTAGTTTAGTTCACTTAACTGTGTAGTTATGTAGCATCAATTAGATGCATTGGATAACTTAGTTAAGATAAGTGGTGTTGATGAACCCAGGTGGATGTGAAGGACATTGAAGAGTGGTTATTAGTTAGTGGTGTGGTTGATAGTTAAATGATAGGTTATTAAATTGAATAACTACTTTCTATCATGTATATAAACACCTAATGATATTAAATAAATGTAGCATTCTATTCCTTCAAGAAACTTAATATAAATGGTTATGTCTAGCTTATCATTTTCATTCCATTCACATATAATTGTTTTCCACTAATAAAATACTAGCCCTTGCTACTGTGCTTTCTTCATTGACTTGAATGATAAAAATTGAAATAAATTTCTCATGCACTTATCATTATCATATAAAATATATATAATGTAATCACACATATAAATAAGTGAATATTGTATCACAAGAAAAGGAACATCTTCATATAGGAAAACCTTAACCAACTAATATGATTCCATTATGAGTTATTGTGACTGTGGGTGCCACAAATTTCATCAATTTTCCTTTCTTGTCATTCCATTAACATAGTTTTATATTGGAAAGTAAGGTTATTGGATGGGAAAACTAAAACGTAACTCCGAGTTAATGCATTGTGCACCCTAATTGGGAAATTTAAAAGTTCAGAGTCTACCTACATATAATTCCCTTATTCTATTTTGATATTTATGGGTGCTGACATGCCATTCCCTATTTATATTCAATAATTTTAGGATCATAATCCTATAACTCATTATCAAGAGCATCATAGAGGAAGGCACTTAAAATATTTTCAAACTGGTTACCTCACAAAAAAATGCATTCTTCATATTATTCAATCTCAAATCGTATGTGATCTAAAAATTGAAGGATAACACATTTTTTTTAGGTTTATATTTATCATCTTTTCTCTCCCAGAGATTTATTTGTTCCCAGATTACCTAATTTCAATAAATAAATTAACACTTATCAATTTGGTGTAAGAAAATTTCACAATTGTTATTGTATATCTTACTATATAAAAGAGAATTGTGTGTCTCTATAATATTTTGTAAAAATTTAAAAATGCTCTTTAGTAATTTATAAGTTGTGAAATTATATTATTTTAGGATGTTCGTGAAATTTTTTATTATTTATTTTAATTATACACATGCATTTTTCATTTTTTGATCTTATGACTATGTCCACTTGTTGAGTGTAACCAGCCAGTTTGTTCAAGATAGAATGTTAAACTAAATATACCATGTAGTTACACTCAGTTCAAATATAATCCCTTTATTTTAAGCATTCATAATATTATGGAGAACATATCTATGAATATATTTGATAACTTTTTTCTATTTTTCCATAAGTTTGCACATGTTTATCAATGCCCCTTATTTTTCAATGGTAATTATGTATCAATAACACTTGTTTATCAATGTTGATTATTTATCGATGTCCTTTGTTTACCAATTCCTATATTTGATAATGGTTTTATATTGTTCCATAGGATTATAGACATCATATATGACATGCATTTATATTTTCAATATTAAATGAGCAATGCGAGCTATAAATATGCAAATGTTATTTATGGTTTGAGAAAATATGTTAGAGTGTGTTCACATTGTTAATTTTTTAATAACATAAATATTATTAGTTAAACAATATTACATAAATAAGTTTTTGTGGGGTAATTATTGTTGTGAATAACAATATTGTTATATAGGGGAGTTTTATATAGTTAGATAGTTATTCATGTGAGATTTTATAAGGATCTTAGGATCCCCATATATAGTGTTTGTACTTCCTATATAAGTGCCTTGTAATGCTTCAAATGAATAATATAGAGAGAGAATATTATAATGTATTATGTTTAAATTTCAGTACATCTTATATCAATGGTGTTAATAATCTATAAATCTAAACTAAGCTCATTATCTGGTATCAAATCCATGTTTGATCCATATCTAAGTTGGCTATCATGGGAGAATAAGAAATTTTACAAGAGTAGTGTTTTATTGTTTTGCCCTGAGTAATGATAATTTTGTGACTATTTAAAATTTATGAATTATATCTTGGTGTTTCTATTCATATATTGTGATTATATTGTTTCATACATATCCAATCGTATTTCTTGGTCAATTTTATAATCATGTCTTCCCAACTCCATGTGCATGCATAACAATTTGCACAATTGTTTTAGTTGTTTATTTTTGAAACATGATTTTGTCAATCAGTTACCATA
>JARHVA010007947.1:512500-550000 GCA_037957365.1 Torreya grandis | reverse complement strand
GGATTATACTAGCAAAAAATCTAGCTGTAAGTATTTGTGTCATGGATGCTAATTTTATTTTAAAATATATCTATTACTGAAGAAGTAACAACTTAATTTGATTATATATAATAACTTTTTCCATATGCACCCAAGAGTTGGGGACATGGTTTTCTATGGTGAAGAGATTGAATAATTTAGTGGTATTAAATGTACTTAGGATCCATACATTATTGGTGCACTAAAGGATTGCGTAAAAAGGTTGTTATTTTTGGGCCTAATCCATGAACTTAGTCATAAAATGCAGTCTAACATTGTCCATGATAAAAAATTATGTTATTAAAAATTTAGACAAAGAGGGATGATTTCATGATCAAATATGATATCTATAATATTGATGGAATGATGAAAATAACATAATACAAATTAGAGCCAAATGATGAAAATAGTGTTAGATCATTTCTCACCAAAATTTGTAAAAATGTATTTTTATAGGTAGAATTTGATAAAATAAGAGCAAAGGATCAACCATTTATCTTAGGCCCCCAACTTCCTCAACAATTTTAGTAGATGTTGAAGTTGTAGATAATATTATATATTTCCACGTATGGTACAAATACATATAGGGTGCTTGTTGATCTTCAAATTTGAAACTTTATCTATGATAGTGTATATGACATACATTTTTTTTTTGTGATGTACTTAATGTCATACACATTTCATTTATTTTATTATGTTCATAATATAATTAACATGGCATGGTTGTTGATGTTGAGGGATACTATTCTAAACCTGAGATCATGGATGTGGAAGCTAGTGGTAAGTCCACATTGTTTCATATTAGAGTGGAAACTAAATGTTTTAATGGTATATGACGTTCACGCATAAATCATTTCATAAAATTAGTTGTTACAATAGTTTGTATTGAGTATGCATAAAAGATAAAATACATTATTTTAACAATTTATTAAGAATAATAAAAATTGAAGAGATATACTACATGATATTAATAGTTATTATAAATATTATATAGAATATAAATCTCCAAAGATGAAAAATAAAATAAAAACATGTAAAAAATTAAATAATATAATTCCTTTTTGACAATAGATATGTTATTGAGGAACCATCCCCTCTTAGCATTGATAGGTAGACTAGGAAACTTAATAGGGAAATTCATGTTGCCAAATATTTTGATTTATGATTGGACTTCACTTCAATTACCACTGAAAATGTCTTAAAATGAAACCCATGCATGGATATGCCAAAAAAAAACATTCATTAATTCCAATCCTTAGCATTCTTTAAATATCTTCTCAACATTTAATAAGACCACGATATTACAAGAAGACTCCACATAGACTTATCATCATTTTATAGTTGAAGGACTATTTTAGATAATCTAGACTTATGTCCCTAAACTAGATGGAAGATAATATTTTAAAATTAATATTTTTTTATGTTTTATGTAGTTGCACATAGAGATTATGGAAATAATGTGAATATATTCCCCATTTATTATATTGAAAAGTATTTAAAATTATAAAATTTTAAATAATGTAGGAATATTCTTGATATTTGTTTTTAGTTGGGCTATAGATAATTTCAAATCATCTAAAATATTTCCTATCTACATATTCTAAGGAACATTAGTTATGAAAATTCAAATAAAATACCACCTTAGAGACCAGACAATGATGTGTAAAGGAAAATTTCACTACTTATAAAAATAATTCTATATTTGGAAAGGTTCATTTTGTTATACGACATGGTAGGGTATGTATTTATAGGTAAATTAAGGATTAATACACCCATGTAAACATCAAATTAAAGTTCATTATAATTCTCCTCATGGTTAATGTATTTATATAATTAGCTTCCATGAGACTTGTACTTGGATTTTGATCTCAAAAGTTATGTGATGTGTAAATATTCTGAAAAGAAGTTCATTGGGAATTAAGGTACAATAAATATTATGAATATTCATAAATTTGTAATAAATGATAATAATGATGAGAAACATATAATATTGTGTGATACTCATGTTGGGCTGGTTGTATCGAAAGGTGCACCATCACTAGATCTGATAAATTATGTTCAATAGTTGTTAAACACCTACATATGTCCTATCACCAATATAGATGCTCATGATCCTTTCCTAGATATATCTAATATTTATAACATAATATCACATTATGTATCTATGATGTCCATAATACATTGTTATTTTCACCTTTCAAACGTGATGATTACAAAACACTACCACCATTACCTCTCACATATACCAATGCTAAAGGCATATATAATTTCCATTGGTTGGACATAATATAATTTTGATTAAATTCAATTTTAATATTTCTTCAATTAAAACCTCATATTTTAAATTAAATTTATTGTATGTGTAAGGATATAAATTTTAATGTAAAGTTTTTTGCATCTTCAATGGTAATTATAGACCTAGATCAAGTAAGAATTGGCATGATATGGAAAATCAATTTAAATTTAACCATGTGAGTGAAGAGATGTATATTTACATCATTTTTTAGTTAATAAGTTTGAAAGTGTATGTAGGATACTATTTCATGAACATGTGTCCCTTCAACAAGAAGAGAAAAGGAATTGAAAATCGTTGATTTCTAGACAAGAATTATAGTGAATAATATCTTGATAAATGTGAGAATCTATCAATTTAGTAATTTTTTGTGAAAATATCCAAGGAATTAAATTGTTAGAAATAAATGTTTTAAATAATCAAGTGTCATTTAAGATTATTTATATAATGTGTTATTTATTATTAATTTATCCTTTTAATGAATGATGTGAATTACAATTTAATGGACTTTTTAGTTTATTTGGTTTCCTATGTTCTCCCAATATTTTTTGGTTTAATGGTAATTAATATTTGATGATTATTTTTACATATAAAAATAGTCACTTACCCTTATAATGTGTGTACATAAGTTGTAGTATTAAATAATGTATAATGTAGTTCTTAATGTTTAATGATTAATTGTAGGCATAAGTTGAGATATTATAGAAAATAGATAGAAGGTGTGTCTTAAATACTAAGAAAAACAAACTAACTAATAATAGTATATACACTCTGATATTAATATTAATTTATCATGATACAACCAAAAAAATTCCATAAAAAAACCTACATAAATGAAGTGTTTTAAAATTATTTTCCAAACCTCATTCCCTTCAATACCTTTTACACTCCACTTGATATAAATAAGAATGATTTTCCTGTAGATATTAATAAGTTTCTTACCTCCCATATCAAGAGGAAGGCATAAAATATCCAAATAAACATCATAAAATCTTCTAGAATTTTTAGTATTATCTCAAATAATATCCATAAGATATATAGCTAACTTATCATAAAATTATTTTTATTGTGCCAAATTGTAGGAGTAAACATAAGTGACTGCAATAATTTTGTTACAAACATAAAATTTTCATGAAAATTAAAGAGTCCTGGTATTCTTATACATAATTTTATTCTCCACTCTTTCACTCACTTACTACCATATATCAATGATATAATTTGTTACACTGAAATAGAATGCTTAGGAACATGAGTTTCTATCTATTCTAATCCATTTCTACTAAAATTATTTGAGACAATATAGAAAGTTAATTATGTTTTGTATATATTACTATGTTTATGTCCCATTGTATATTAGATCGAAAATCTTCACATAAAAGGTTAATGAAAATAAACACATCTTTGAATTTGATCTTGAGCTCTAAATCATGAGGAAAGAACCATCTAAAAAATACCTATCAATTTAAATTATGGTGAGGTTAGGAATAAAAATTTAACCAATCAGGGCATGGATATATCCGTGAACAAGAAATATCCAAAATATTTGGGTAAAAGAACGTACAAAGAGAGGGAGAGAGTTATAAGGAAATTTTATTCTATAGAAATTAGATCCCCAAAACTATCATTCTTGTGGCTATTGATGGTAAAACAAGTAGACATATGAGAAGAGGGTATAAATAACCCAAATATAAAAATTTCTAAACCCTAAATCTTAAAGCATGTTGAGGTAAAAATAACTTAATACAATCATATGATTTTTCAAAGTCAATCTCAAGTAATAGAACTCTCTAATTAAAGGATTGCACCCATTTGATTCGTTCTAAAATAGTAATGATATTATTAAAAATGTATCAAATTTTGATTGACATTATTTTTCCTAGTATAATAATTTCATAGGTGTTGTGGAAAGGGAGATTCATCAGATATTTGATAATGATTTTATGAGAGATACTAATAAAAGTGAACAATATAAAACTTGTATTAGGTTTTTTATCTCTCATAATAAGGATGAAATTAGTTTTGTCTTGCTTAGTAATATATCCTAAATAATATATGCATAAATCTTCTCTCAAAACCTAAAGTAAGTTTAGCCCAAACTACTAAAAAGTGTATTTTTATAATTTAAAATTGAAACCATCAACTTATTGTGGCTTATCATTAACCATATTGAGAACATCCTAAAGCTCATTAGAGTTTTAAGGGTTATCATAAATATTTTTATACAAAGGAATTAATTTGGGAGGTATCATGTCCTAACATTTAGGTAATTCTAGTGCATAATTCCATTATGTTTTCCTAGACATAGAATGTTATAAATAATTATATTAGTGCTCACATTAACAAGTGATTAATAATATTATTATTTGTAGTTAATTGTTAAGTTTGTATTATGTAATTGAGGTTGTACATTTAACCCATTATAATAGGGTTGTGGGGGAGATATTAGAGATAGACATAAATGAGAAAATAAAGGGATTAATAAAGAATCTTATTTTATATCAGAATTATCCATATAAATGTAATAAGCTCTTACATAATAAAATAAGTTATTGTGATCAAATGAATTCTCTCTGTTTTACACATTTTTGAGCCTCTAGTTCATCACTATTAATGGGATAATTCCAATCAGTGGTATCAGAGTTGGTTCCTTGGACCTCTCTAAATTTTACTTCACCTTATTCATGATAGAGCTGAGTAGTGTAGACTAGGTGCCAAATCTCTTCCATCAAATAGGCCTTTCATCATGCTTAATTTTTAACTAACAATGCAGACCATGTGAAATTTCAAAAATTAATAATTTGATGATATATATATATATATATATATATATATATATATATATATATATATATATATATATATATATATATATATATATATATATATATATATATATATATATATATATATATATATCTTTTATAGTTGGCTCCACTCATTGTAGAAGTTTCTAGAATTCAATCTAAGCACCTATCATACAATATCTATCAAAAGTTTGGAGTAAAAGTATGCATAAAGAAATGAGAAGAGCCAACAATGAAAATCAATCTTCAGATGCAAACCAAAATTGAAGGATCCAATAATGTAGCTCTCCATACTGTTTCAACACTTTAATGTCAATATAATAATAGGCCTAGTCAATATCAATATAACAGGCATATTCATATAATATCTTTTTGAAGAGGCCTATTCAAGTTCACCTCTTTAATGGGAAGGAGAGATATGACATTAAATTATAATAGTGATATTTGGAACTTATATGGTGCTTTTATTAGATTGGTAAATTGTCTCTTTGGATGAGTTGATAAAGGAATGCATGGACATGGTTTTGAAATTACATGCATTATTATTATTATTATTATTATTATTATTATTATTATTATTATTATTATTATTATTATTATTATTATTATTATTATTATTATTATTATTAGTTTACCAAACCTTGAATAGTGTATTAATTTAACTCTTTGAATTATAATATATAGTGGTGGTATACTTATTCTTGTTCACTCCCAATCATATGACTTCTCTTTCCTTGATTATGTGTACAAATATATGATTGATGTAATCTTTTTCAACACAATGTACTCATGTATGAAACAAAAAATTTTCATCAAGATATAATTTTATTATTTTTCTAGAATAGGACTTGTAATCTTAGATAACATCATAATATAACTTAAGACATATTTTATGATAGGATACTTATACTTTAATTTCAGTTTTGAAATTTTAAAATGTCAAATATTATCATAGATATTGACTTAAAAGTGTGATAGAAATTTATCATCCAAAGTGTTGAATGTGTGTACTAATTGATATGGTATTTCATAAAAATGTTTTAAATCTTAGTATTTTAAACATTTTTAAAATAACTTAATTAATAGTATTTCATTGGACACATAATCCAAACATGTGTGAAATGATCTAATATTTTGTATATGATCAGCCTTTACATCATATTATGTAAGCTTAGGTGTGAAAAATATAATAGGTAGAGTATATATGACTATGTGTTGTACAAGCAGATTGTGTAATAGAATGCTAAACTTAAGTACCTGATGATATTTAGAATCACCTTGTTGAAAATGTAACACCTTAATTTATAGAGAATAAATCTTGTGCATAAGGGATTGTACATCACGAGAAGAAGACTTTACACTAATCAAATGTAGTGATCTTAATGACTAAGTAAGAATTTACATATTAATCTATTGAATCTCTTGAACAACATAGTAAATGGTGTTACAATAGTTGTATCTAATGATTTTAATAAAGGTAAAAAGTCCATAGGATTGGAGGTTTTAGGGATTTAGCTTCCATCTAGATACCTCAATAATTTCGTCCCTATCAAGTTTGATAAATTCATGTTTTATATCCTTATTATTTAAAGGTAATCCTTTTAAATTTTATTCATTTGTGTCATTAAGTATAATGCATTATTTTCCATTATGGTATTATCAATGGAAACTCAAAATATACTACTTGATAATATCTTAATGTATTATTATGTTTAAGATATTTATAAATACTTATGATAATATCAATGCAATGAGAATAAAAAATTGATACATTTTTCCTATTATAAAATTAACGAGTTCTAAAAACCCTAAGATAACATATTAGAATATCAAAAATAAGTACTGAAACCCTACAAACATCTATGGTCATGGTATTTTGATGCTCAATCAATAAACTAAGTCACAAACAGAAACCCTATGAACATGGATAATCATGATTAAATATATATATAATTTTTTTTTTAATTAAGAAAAATTAAATTCTCAAACCCTAATGGAAGTCCAAAAATAGAAGGAAACCTTAATATAATGTTAGGGTTTTTAACAAAGTTGAATAACAAGCAGTTTCATTAATATATTTTATCAAAATTTGGAAACTAGGAAAATATAATTACCTTAATTAAATAATCTGTAATGTAAAATAAAACATTTGGAAGTTAATAAATATATAAATATAATAAAGTTGTGAAGTTTAAAGGTAAAATAATTTTGGAAAATTGGAATGTTGAATACATTGCACATAAAAACATAATATTATATTGTCATATCTTTTCACAATAACAAAAGGCTATTGTATCCATGGAGGTAGCAGAACAACCTCCTAGAAAATAGGGATATAATAACTCAGAATAATATGATAATAACAAAATAATGAACCCAAAAAAATAAAAGACCAAAAATTCTAATAGGCCAAGATCTTGAAACAATTCCTTAGAAATTGAAACCTATTAATTGCTTGAAATAATTACAAACCCACACCATGCTTAAATAAGCCTCAACTAAGAATTTAGAGTTAACATGCAAAAATTCTAAATAAAAGCTAACGTCTAAAATTTTAAATATATATATATATATAGTAGCTTTTATTTTTAGTAAGTCATGCATGCAAGTGCATGCATATCTAAAAATATCCCAAAATACTCTAATAACTAAAATTAGCCTGTGGGATGAAATTCAAGTGAAGTATAATTTTAGTTTTACAAATATATAATTAATAAAAATAGAAATGTCTAGAAAAAAAATTTACTAAATTTTTGGACCCTATTTTTTCTTCATCATTCTCCTCCAGGTCAAAGCAACTTACCTCCCATAAGTTATCTTAATTGTACTAATACCATTTTTCTTTGTCAATCTTCTTCAGCTCCCATTCTATAATCCAAGTGTTGTAGGCTTGCTGCAATCCTTCCCACTGGACCAAATACCTATTATAATTCCCTTGCATTATGCTCATTGTCTTCATATACAAAACTTTCACTATTTTATCCTTCTTTTTGTATAGAACTTGTTACTGCTAATTTACTTCTTCATCTTCATCACCTTCACCATCTTATCCATGCAATTCATATAAATTTGAAACATTAAATACTAGATATATATCAAAATTTTGTGGTAAACTCACCTTATAATCATTGCCATTGATTTTATTCACAATTCTACATGGCCCAATTTTATTTTACTTTGATTTATTAAATGTGCCCTTTGGAAATATTTCTTTACTCAAGTAAACCATTACCAACTCTCCTTATTCAAATACCTTGGATCTAATTCTAGCATTTGGTGTTGGTTTATATCTCTTATTACTTTCCTATAACTTTCTTCCTACTCCTTGAAACTATTGCATAAGTTCTATAAATGCTTCGGCATCATCACTAATTCAATCTATAATTGGCAATTGTACCAAATCTAAAACATCCATGGGATTTCTCCCATTATTTTTTTGAAAAGATGACTTTCCTCTTGATCTATTCACTAAAATTTTATTTACAAACTCAACTTTGGTAAATCCAAGCCCCATTGCCTTGGTTTCTCTCCACCTATGTATCTCAATAAATTTCTCAATCACATATTCACAACTTCTATCTATCAATCTATTTGTGGTTGATATGCACCACTGAATTGTATCTTAGTACCCTTCTTCTTTCATAATGTCCTCTAAAATGACTTATAAATTTTGTGTCCCTATATGAAGTTATAGTTTTTGGAATACCATGCAATCTCACAATATCCATAAAATATCATTTTTCAACTCTTGTGTTGTCATTGGTTTTCTTACATGCAATAAAATGAACCATTTTAGAAAAAAAATTCTACAAGAATAAAAATTGAATCATTACCTCTCTGTGTGTTTGGAAATCCCAACGCAAAGTCCATACTCAAATCTATCTATGGTCCTCTTGGAACTAGTAATGACATGTATAGTCAAGTATATTGTGCATATCCTTTAGCCACCTAACATATTCTTCACTTTGAAATATACCTTGTAACATCTCTCTTCATATTTGACCAAAAATACTTTTCTTCCATCGAAGCTACTATCTTCATCTTACCAAAATGTCTAGCTAAGACTCCACTATGTAATTCTCTTATTACATTGTCTCATAGAGACCCAACTAGAATGCATAATTATTTCCCTTTCAAGAGATAAACTTCTTATATAAGATACTCAACTTGAATAATATATGTCCCACATGTTAATGCATTCTGGCACTAGTTAACTATCTTGTCAAAATATGGATAAGTATCATATAATAATTTAGTAGCTTCAAATTCTATTACTTAACTCACCATAGTTGCTAATAATTCTACCTTCCTAATTAATGTATTAGCTACCTGATTCTATTTTCCCGATTTATGCTTCAACACAAAAGTATAACCCTAAAGGAAAGAAACCCACTTTGCATGCCTACTATTCAACTTCTTTTATGTATTAACATACTTCAAATACTCATTATTTGTATATAGTATAAACTCCTTGGGCTTTAGATAATTCCTTCAATGTCTTAATGCTTGTACATTTGCATAAAGTTCATCATAAGTAGAATACTTTGTTCTTACCTTATTCAATTTCTCACTAAAATATGCTATTGGTTTTCCTTCTTGACTCAACACAACACCAATTCCCATAAATGAAGCATCACAATCAACCTCAAACACTTTTTTAAAATTTGGTAATGTTAAAATTGGTATTTTTATAATCTTATTCAAAACTTTTTGTGGCCGATCTAGTCCATGTAAATTCCTTCCCTCTCATGCAATCTATTATTGGTGCCACAATATTACTAATTTTTTTAATTAATTTTATATAAATATTTACTAAACCATGGAAACTTCTTACCTCTATAATGAGTTTTGGAATAGGCCACTCAACAATTGCCTTTATCTTTTCTTAATCTATTTTCACACCATCAGCTGAAACTACAAATCCCAAAAACACCAAACTATTCTGTATAAACCTACACTTCATCAAATTTGCATAAAACTTCTCCTTTATTAACAAATACATTACCATTATCAAATATTTTAAGTGTTATTCATTAGTTTTAATGACTATCAAAATATCATCAAAATAAATAACCACAAACATACCAATATATTCTCACAACACTATATTTATCACCCTCATAGATGTGATAGGTGCATTTTATAATATGAATGGCATCTCCATCCACTCATATAAGCCATCCCTAGTCTTAAATGTAGTTTTCCACTCAACCTCTTCATAAATTTGAATTTGATAATAAGCACTCCTTAGATCAATCTTGGTGTAATATTTTGCTCCTGCAAGCACATCCATCATATCATCTAAATGAAGAATAGGAAACCTATAATTTGATATAATTTTATTAATTTCTCTAATATCTACACACATTCTCCATCTTCCATATTTATTTAGAGTTAGTAATGTTGGTGTTGCACATGGAATCATACTCTTCATTATCACTTTATTCCTTAGTAATTCATTAACATGTTCATTTAATTCTACATGTTATGTTGGAATCATCCTATAAACTACTTGATTAGGTGGTGTTGTCATCATTTTTGTTTCTTCATTATTTGCTTCTAGTACATGACAACATCACACTAACTTCATATCTTGAATAAATTCTTTAGTACAGAGCATGATTTTTGTCTTCTCTTCCTATTTAAGAGGTAATAAAAATACCTTACTACCACCTTTCCAAAAATTATATGTGTTCTTTGCTCAATCATGAACTACTTTTTTGTCAAATTTCCATGGTTTCCATAGTAACACATGACATGCATCTATCAGAATAATATCACACCATATTTCATCATTATAACTTTTTCCTATATAAATCTTGAATAATCACCTTTTATCTATTATAGGTTCATTCCCTTTCTTAAACCATGAAATTTGATAAGCATTAGGATGTTTTTCACATTACAGATTTAGTTTATCAATCATTTTTTTAGAAACCATATTTTCACAACTACCACCATCTATAATTACTTTGCATACCTTTCCACCCAAAGTACATCTTATTTGAAAAATATTTGATTTTAGCAATGAATCACCACCTTATTTATTATAAACTTGATCCTTCCTTGTAATGATCATGGTTCTTCTCATCATGAGATTTTCTCCTACATCAACTGGTGTAACTTCAATATTTTGTTCTTCTATTTCAGCCTCAACTAGATTTACTCTTGGATGATCTTCTTGCATCTTTTCTTGATCTTAATAGTGTAGAAACTCAAATGCTTTTTTCCATTCTTCTCCACATCTATAATAGACATAAGATCTACACTAATTTAGTGGCCATCCTCTAGCACCTCCATAACCTCATTTTCTCTGAAATCCTCTTCCTCTTTGTTGGTGTTGATACCATTGCCTATTATCATCTTTCCTTTCTGCACCACATGGCGATTCACATTTATTGGCATTAAAGACACCTATGATGGTATTAAACCCAACTCATGGCATTACTAGAGGGTATCCACATATTTTAAGACCAATAGAAGTCCTTCTCAAATTTTGTCTATTTTGTTTTTCTTTTACCTTCAAGGCTAATTGATAAGCTTCTTCCATGTTAAGTATTCTATGCATGCTTAATTCATCTTGAATAGAAAATTTTAAACCATTTACATATCTTACATCCATCTAGTCTTTTATTTCATCATGCTCCACTTATATATAAATCTTAGAAAATTCATCTATATACTCTTGTATACTGTGATCGGTTTGCCTTAAATTTTGAAATCTTTTGTATAGGGTTTGTGCATAGTCCACCGGGATAAATTTCTCCCTCGGATTCTTCTCCATATTTTTCCATGAATTAATATTTTGTGTACATTTTCTCTATCAAATTTTCTATAGGTGTTCCCAACAAATCATTCCACGACCTTTCAATTTCATGCATGCAAACATTACCTTCTTGTCTTCTCTCATAGTCTTTCAGTCGAATAAATTCACCATGCTATTCATCTAATATATAAACTCATCTAGTTTTAAACTACCTCCATAATATACAACATCAACCTTGATTCCATCATCTCTTATTTTTATATCCCAACCCATCCTCTTTTCTATTGATGTTGGCTACTCTTGTTGTTCTTCGTCTTGCTAAATTTCTTCATCATGATCTATGTCTTCCTCATCACCACCTTATCTTCTTTGTTGATTGGTGATAACTTATATTAATTATTTAACTTGCCTCTATAGTTATTTTATATTTCAATTCATATGTGCAACACATCCTTGTCATCTTGCCATTCTTCACTCCTCAAAGATTGAAACTTACTCTAATACGAGATAATAAACCCAAAAAAATATAAGACCAAAAATTCCAATAGGCCAAGATCTTGAAAAAATATTCAAAAATTGATTCTTATTGATTACTTGAAATCATTACAAACCCACACCATGCTTAAATAAACCTCAACTCTGAATTCAGAGTTGACATGCAAAAATTTTAAACAAAACTAATGTCTAAAATAAAACTTCTATTTTTAGTAGCTGTTATTTTTAGTAAGTCATGCATGTAAGTGTATATAGCTCTAAAAATATATTTAAATATTTTAAACATTAAAATTATCCTATGGGATAAAATTCAAATGAATTTATCTTTTAGTTCTAAAAATTTACAATTTCTTAAAATAGAAGAATATTAATAAAAAATATTAAACTAAATTTTTACACCCTATTTTTTCTACATCATAAACCTTACAAAAATATAGGTAACTAATAGATAAACATTATAAAACACACTAATGTGTGTGTGTGTGTGTGTGTGTGTGTGTGTGTGTGTGTGTGTGTGTGTGTGTGTGTGTGTGTGTGTGTTTGTGTGTGTGTGTGTTTGTGTGTGTGTATTAAATCCTAACATTCAACCCCTTAATATTATTAATTCCTAGGACCCCCTTAATTTAAACATGGAAAAAAGGTTTTACACTCTCTATGTATCCTTACCACCTATGAGGTGGCATGCCATCTTTGTGGCTTCATGGTCTTGGTGGCACCTTGGTTTTTCCTTGCAGGATTATCACAAACCTAGAAGTGACAGGAGTATATCTCTCTACTAAACACCTTTGGTGATTTCTTGGATTACCACAAACCCATATGGTTTTCAATTGTAGGTTGACCATGAACCTAGAGGTGATAGGAGTTCTCAACTATTTTATACAAGTTGATGATTTCTCAAATTTCCAAAATCTATTTTATAATAACCAATAATTGATTTAGTGCTTTCACTCCCCATAATGTTCATCATCAAGAGGTACTAAATTAGAAAACAATTATTAGCAATTTTATTAAAAACCATAAAATATAAAATAACCAAAAATGAGGATGAAGTCCTCATCACGTCTTGTAGCCTCTATCCATGATCATTGACACTCAATCTCACATAGTGGAAATATTATCCACTGCCACTAGTGATCATCATTGGCATAGTTAATTTGGTGTGGAGCAGACCACACTAAAAAAATAGAAAAATATATCACACCACACAAACTGTCACCATAGCAATGATGTGACCCTATCATAGATGAGTCATGATAGGAATCCAATGATCCTCTAGCCTCAATGTATCTTCTAGCCTCTAGTATATTATTGTTTATTTAATGGGTTTGGGTTTGAGGCTCAATTTTACAATGATGGATATTGTGTACCAATGATATTATGTTCATACAATTTTTTCGATTGTATATGACACAAAAAATATTTTGATAAAATGATTGGACCCACAAAATGACTCTTACTATTTTTTGATATTTTGAAAATTAATATTGAACCCAAAATAATACTAAACTTATATAAAATATAAATAATTTACCTAAAAATACTTTGACTTTCAACATTGAGATACAACATTCACTAATGACACATGTCATAGAGTCCAAAAATAAAATAACATCTAAAATTGAGACTCCAACCTATATATAAAATGATACTAATAAAAGAGCAGACCTAAAACTTAATACACTCATTAAACTATAAATGCTAATATGAAAAATATCTAATAAATAATTATTTTATAATGATATAATTTTTTTCTAAAACTCAACTTTATGACTAATGACTTTTTACATTTTTGCTTAAACAAATACCATGAACTAAAAAAAAGTGTTAGTTATTCGTTAGATAATTTGCATTGGAAATAATGAATAAAAAATGTGGATTGCATGCATCAAATTAAATGAGCATCATAAAATTTGATAGAAACACAAATCTTGGTAATAAAAATCTAGTGTTTGACAAATCACTATACATCAGCATACAGATAAGTAGAGTGTAGACATTCTCAATATTCTTTAGCAGATCCTCAACCATGGATTTTATCATGGAATAAAATGAACTAAAAAAAGTAGGTGTATCTTCTTCCTTGAAACCAATCCAGCTACTGAATAGGTGGCCCTTATTTTACTCAAAAATATAATTGGTAGCTGAATTAATCAAAATAAGGCCATTACCAGATCTTTTTGTGTCAAATTTTTCATTCCCTCTCTTGATTGTCTTGATTTGTAAGGCAACCACTACCACATGTAATCCATTAATAATATTGGATGGATTGAAATAAAATATAATTAACAAGCATATTAATTAAAATAGGGACAAATAGTTCTATCATGAAGATAGATGGATGCTAAACACAAAATTGTGGTAATCTAAAATATTGCATAGAAGGGGCGCTGATGAATAAGAATGGATCTCTCATATAAAAGCTCATAATTCCATATGGAAATCTAATACCAGATTTTTGATAGACTGGAGCACTGAATAAATTTCACATGGAAACTTAATATTATATATTTCATATCTTTTCATGATAACAAAAGGCTATTATTTATCCATGGAGGTATCATAAAAATCTCCTAGAAAATAAAGATATTTTAACTTAAAATAACATTTATAGCATCAAACCCTATCAGAAAATAGGTAACTAATAGATAAATATTCTAAATCACACTTTTTAATAATGTTACAACTATTAAATAATTATTAAAAAAAATAAAAACCTTAGATATAAGTGTAACTTGTGGTCTATTCCTATATTTTAGAATGAATTAATGATGATGATTTTTCTTTGATTACATTATAATTGTGTAAATTTATTTATTTTTTTAAATTAAGGGTAACATAAGGTTGCATGAATATTTTTTAGGCACAACACTTATAGGATGCCCACAAAAATTGTAGGCTTCCACCTATAGGTTGCCCATAGCCATTGTTGGCTTCCATCTTTAGGGTACCAATATAAAATGTAAGCTTTCACTTACAGGTTGCTCATAGCCACTATAGATTGCCTGCAGCAACTATAGGTTTCCACCTATAGGTTACTCACATCCACTACATAGAATAAAACTATTATTATGATCAGATCTTAAGGACACATCCAACTATCATGGAAAATAAATTAATGATTTAGAATTACCATACCTTTTTTATGAACTCTCCACATGCAAGGAAGCTTGAATGTGCTATCAAAGATGAGAAAGACAAGGACAATAGGAAGGAGATAAAAAGAAGTGAAATAGTAAAGTAATATACATTTTCCTTAACCTAGTTAGGCCTAAAATAAGTAATTTCAGTTACTAACCACCTAAAGGTTGATTGGGAAAGTTCCTAACTGTTTTTATTTTTTTGTAATTTAGTGTTTTTGGTTAAAAGCTAATAAAATTCCTTTCGTATTTAATGGTAGAACGTAGATAAGATTAGAAGTTTGATAGAGGATAGAAGATTAGTATAATTATAGAAATCATTACATTCTAAATATTGTTATCTTTTTGTAGAAATATTTAAATGCTACATATCTGAATAATGAGAAGGTTAATTTTTTAAGAAGTTTTTACAAGTCTCTTGGAGAAGGATTAGAAGTTAATTCTGAATGAGGAAGCACCCCCTCAGAAGGAGTTACAGTGAATATCCTAACCCTCATTAGTTAAGTATGTTGTGTAAGTTAATTTCATTATTAGTTCAATTATATAAAATATGATGCATATGTAACTCATAAGTGTGAAGTATTTTTGTAATTTTGTAATAATAGCTTCATAATATAACTATTTGGTAAATTTAGTAAAATATAATTATACTGTAACTAGCAAACAAGATAATCTATGTATAAATAATGCATATATAGTGCTGACATCCTTGAAAAACATATGTATCTTGGGTTGATAATTAACGTTAATCAAACTAAAAAATCTAGTATTAACTAGGTAATAAGTCTATACAACATTTTTTATCATATAAACTAAAAAAGTAAATCATAATTACCTCACATTCAAGTAACTCACTTGAAGACTCCAAATATTTTGAAAGGCTAACAATAATTATTAAATTTTTCAAGTCCCCTTAAAATTATGTAATTATATAAGGGACCAACTGACATATTAATGGTTTCACATGTAATTGCTTTTATAAAAAAAATAACTTGAGTAGTATTAGTGGCTAAAAACACATAGGAAACCCATCAAAATTTGTGGTCTTCTAGTATTGCGTATATTTAATTTTTACAATATTATTCTTCCCTTTTAGTTTTGGATTCATATATAAGACAATAGTTTTTTTTATTAGTTTTAAAATCATTCTTTTTATGATAATGGCCTTATTTTGATTAATTATACCACCAATTGTATTTTTGAGTATGATTAGGGCCACCTACTCAATAGCTAGATTAGTTTCAAGGAGGAAGATATGCCTAATTTTGTTGATTATTTTTACTCTAAGACAAAATCCATCGTTGATGATCTGCTAAAGAATTTTGAGAATGTCTACACTCTACTTATCCGTATGCCAGTATACAGTGATTTATCAAAGACCCAAAATTTTATTACCAATAACATATTAAAAAATCCTCTAACCAATGCCATGATTTAGTTCATATTAAGACACTATGCCAACCAAAAGTAGTTAAACATATTTTCATGATCGTAATATCAACATACACTAGCCCTTATACTATGTCATAGTCATGCCCTAATAAAATACTCTTTAAATCACACACACATGGAGGCTTATAAATGCAAAGATAAAGTTGATATCCCATGAAAGATTTTTACAAAGGTTGGAGCATTAGAATAAATTTATATCTATCATACAACCATCTATTTATTGACTTAATTAATTTTCAATATAATCTATTATTGAAATTATGTTTGTTCATGTTTTCTTAATACATGTTATTATTTTATATAAATTGTACATTCATGTTTAAGTTTTGTTTTTGTGTGCTTCACATAAATTATATTGAGCATAAAACATTTTAGTAAACCCATATGACATAATATTAGGATTACATACTCCCTTTCTTTCTAGTGCTAGGTCTTAATTAGAATTTTATAGATCTATTTTTTTAGGGTTGAATATATTTACTTCATCATCTCTATCCTTAACTCCTTGAATGTTATTAGAAACACTATTTTTTTAATTATTCTATCACTCATGTTATTTATTACCCTTTCTTGTTATATATTCATCCATCCTATGACACGTAAATATATTATATTTGATACACCTAATAGGGTAAATTACAGATTGGGTTGTAACAAATTAATTTTACTTAAATTTCATTGATTAATATTCGTACTCATTTTATAAATCAAATGGAGATTAATAATTATGATAATGTATCTGAACTTAGTACACATGGATAATAACGTGAATTAAAATTATAAGAATGTAAATTATTTGAATGTAAATGCTATGATTGATAATGATGTCTATGATAATGTTTCTGTGGGATCCCAAAAAATTAATAGTTTTCATTTAGAGAAATATAATATCACAAGATTTACCTTATTTACAAACCATGTCCTAAGCCATCCTAACAAACTATGTTCCATGTTATGTGTTAAGGTATATACATAATAAATCTCTTCATAATTAACCTATAGTTAAATACATGCCTTTTAGAGTTAATCATTTATATTTGAATGCTTGTAGTGTTATTTAACATTATGGAGAGTTTTCTTCCATATTTTATAATGTTGTTATGTCTCAAATTACTTCTAATGTTTTTCCTCCTCGTGTTTATTTTACTCATGTTATTACATGTTTATGTTCTCAAACTAGATTTAAGGCTACTTATGTTGCTCATTATTTTTTTGATCTCATCAATATGTTAACAAATATTCATCTCTTGTTCATAGTATTTGAAAATTCCCTAATGTTTCCATTCCTACTTATTACACTAATATTCTAAGACCTAAATTTACCATATGTTTTCATTATTTATTATTTATAGATAAGTACCATATTAAAAAATAGTTAAATTGGATTTAATATATAACCTACTATTGATTTTCAATTG
Source organism: Torreya grandis (assembly GCA_037957365.1). NCBI lineage: Eukaryota > Viridiplantae > Streptophyta > Pinopsida > Cupressales > Taxaceae > Torreya > Torreya grandis. The sequence continues at coordinate 531,617 of JARHVA010007947.1, read as the reverse complement.
AACACATTGTGCACTCAACCTTGCACACTTGAAAGAAATGGAAATCAACGATGGAAAACCCATTAATATGTCCTTGTAGCCAAGGGAGGGTTTGGCATCACAATTTGAAAAAAATGCAAAAAATGCCTCAGAGGCAGTGACAAAGGGTATGGGTAACTCCCTACTACTTTTAACTCTACCTGAACCAAGGTGAGAGAACCTATGGGGTACCTTGCTTACATGGATAGATTTTACAACTCAATATCCATGCAGATTCTTATCACAAGGGGGAAATATAACCAAATCATAACCAAGTTTGTGTACTTCACTTGCGAAGGGTTGTCACATGAAATGCACAAATATTTAATGTCATAAACAAGCTACTAAAGATAGATGAAAGGATGACTACAATCTTCATTTTTATAAAATATTCAACAAGGGATAAATGGGAAATTACAACACAAGGATTTTAAGCACAAACTAAAAAAAACATTTCAAATATGTATAATCTTATATGTGTGCAAGGCAAATAACACTTACGGTATGCAAAGGCTATGTTAAATACATTGTAGGATAGGGTAAGATAGTTTTTTAGTTATCAAAAAGGAGGATGGTGTGCTGGTGGTTTTCAAATGGTAGGGTTCCTTTAAACATACATGACATCACCTATTACAAAGATGTAGGAAAATTAAAATGCAAGCCATGGAAACTACAAGGAGAAATTTGCATCCATTGGTGCCAATACAATACAAATGACCAAATGATCCCTGAAACCATAGAACACACACTAAAAATAGAATCTCAAATACATTCTCCTACTAATTTCATGAACCCAAGGTGCCCTAATGATGTATTCAACAAAATATTTCTAAATCTCTATACAAGAAGGGGTCTATAACCTAGATTTATGCCCAAAATGATAACTAGTAGTGAATATAAAGCTAGATATCTAATCAACATAGCATTTAAAACATCTCATTGCATTTAATTCACAAGATAAAGTAAGGAACCACATGTATTTTCCATTAACTTGAAATAAAATATTACATACATCAATGTTTCAAAATGCTGCCATGGGGATAAGCATGGTGGATTTGCTCCATGTTGGATAGGAGAGACATATAGGAATGCTCTCAGAGCTTGCTAATGGTTGTACAAGCTAAAACCACCTTGACAAGATAGACGAAACACACACAATAGTGATCCCATAATGTGAAGAGCCTATATTAAGAACATAGACGAACACTATGACCAACACAATGGCCAACCAACTTACATAATATAAGACAAGTCTTCTTTTTATACATTTTTAACCTTTATTTTGGGAATGAGAGTTACAACTTCCAAAAGTGCAAAACACCGCTCCAATTTCCACCAATATGCTTCCAACTAAAAAAAACCTTCTACCACACTTGAAATCTTGATGTATTTACAAGGCAAAAGATTCTTTGAACTGCCTCTACAAGAAATGATGGATATTTTCAAAGACCCATTGATTCCTTTGGCTAGAAATGCATTTCACATGATCTGGAAAGAGAATCTTTATGGTGGAGGTCAAATAAACTTTGTTTTCTTGTGCAACTACTTGGAGATGGCCCAGACCACAATCTTGCACAGCTAGAACCTCCTGCACTTATAATGATTACTTTGGGATATTATGAATACATGGCCCTTCGAGTTATATTTCCTTGGAGTGGCCCACCTAGGTCTTGCAAACCTACAATATCCTTCCATGGAGGAACATGGGAAAATGAAGCAAATGAAAATACAATAACTTAGTTTTATTTCACCCTTTTTACTTTTTGGCTCCAAACATGCATTGTCACATTTTGCACTTCGCACTTTTACTTTTTTGCAAATTTTCCCTTTTGCACTTTTTTAACCTTTACATTTGCTTTTTGACAAACATGGCTTTTTGTAATTTACTCCATATTTCCTTTTTAATGCATAAATGCATTATTTGTAATTTTTACCTTTTGGGGAAATCTTGGTCCTTTTATGCAAATTTACACCAAGTGTAATTTGCAGGGTACTTTTCCAACTCACATTTCCCTTTGGACATTGTGCTGGTGCAAAGTGCAAGTAACCTCCCACCTTCACCAAATTTCATAAGCACTTTTGAATGGTGCATTATGGATACCCTACCCTTTTTGCATAGTGCATTTACTATTGAACCTCCCCAGGGAGTTTTAAGTCTCAGTTGCACCCTTTTTAATAACTTGAAAATTTTGGATTTTTCAATTTTAGTCTATTTCTTCTCCCACAAAGCACCCTATAAATAATCTTACCTGAAACCCAAACTTTTCTCAACTTGTCATTACTTGCTTCAATAACTAGTCATTCTCCTTTATACACAATGGGATGCCACATTGTCTACAACACATAGTGGTACCACATGAATTGTTACTGGCATCCTCAACATCAATACTATTGGATTGGGAATATAAGCTAGTAATCCAAACATATTATTGATACAGGCTCCCTTATTTATGTTTCATCCCATAGAATCAATTAAAATCTTAATTGTATGATTCTCGTTTCTTTCTGTATCGTCGAAGGTCTTTTTAAGCCATTAGTCCCTACAAAAAATTCTTATATGAGATAAAAATACAAAAATAGGCAGTGTTGCTTATACATGGAGGCTTGATTCCAAAGCTATTCCTACAGGTGATGTTGTATTGTTATATGATGGTCCAGGAAGAATACTAGTAACAACTATGAATTTTACGGACTGTGACAATCCCTGATTTTGCCAATGGTGGAAAACGTGTCGATTGGCTTCTACCTATTTCCATCGAATGCTGAATCTTTTGACTCCTCCCAAACTCTTATTTTTTGTATTTGCCAATTAGCGTTGATGGATTGAATACTCTGTTTATAAAGTTTGGTGATGAGGGGACGAGTTTTCCATGTCTTTTAGTTTCAACAATGGTCGGATAACCCCAATAACCTTATTCAACAAAGCTTTGGCTTTAGGGTCCTGACTGAGGCAAAGGTGGACCAATTGCGCAGCCTTTTGTGAGATTTTAACAGAAAAGTGGCCCTCCAAATGAGGATCCATAAGACGATACAGCCAATAAGGACGAGCCCATTCAACTAAGTTCTGCTCCTTAATAGACCTGTTCCTGTCTATAGATATCCGACCATTTACCACTTTGATCAGAACCACATCACAGCATAGACATCACACCTTGACATGAAATGTCTTTGGAGATGCACGGCCATGAGTTTCTAAGGATCGAATCAAAACGTCATTTTTAGTATCCTCCAGGTTCATCTTAATTTCTGATTTTCTGTCTCCAAATCCAGCTCGTAGGGCACAGCGAATAGGATGGTCCACACATAGTTGACATAAAAAAGGATAGCACACTAACCTTAGTTGCTCATTTCCTCATGCGTACCTTTCATGCCTACTAGTTAGGCAAATGTGTTCCCACCATCTTGAATTCCTGCTCACTTGCTCCTTGCCTCACGGGATGCGAAAGTCGGGGAGCATGTGGCATGTTGCACCAAATGTTGGTACAAAGTGCGTCTTAACTTCCGCCTCCCACCACATTGCCTTTGTCCCATATGCCTTCGCGGAACTACAACACCTCATTTACACCTTTTAATCCTCGATCTCGTAGAACATGGGAGTGTGGAAGTAGCTTCCACATTTCATGCTGAGTTGGTGCAAAATGCACGGCTAGCTCTCAGCTCCACCAAGTTACATTCCTGTCGACCTGCATACTAGTATTTGCACTTTGCACTTATCAACGTGCAGTCAACGAAATATGTTGCATGCTTTCATTGTGTGGACCTCGAGGATGGTGCAACACATTGCACGTTGCACCTTACGTAGGTGCAAAGTGCATAAGAATATCCGCCCTCCGCTATGCATCTTTACACATGACAGTCCGTGGAACATTGTATCACATTTGCACTTGAAGGTCAACATGCAGTCAACTGGTGATAGTTCCACCAACTACCATCCATGCACTCTTTCTCCAAACTTCGCCGTAGTGCCCTTTTGACATTCTTCCACGTGGGTAGCACCGTTTGAATGATGCGCTCAGTTGCTTGAAAAGGACAAATCCTGTGTGTTCCCTTGGTGTCGCGTGGGATGCCTGACGTGTCATGGCAGCATGTGATGTGGCTACGAATGGTATTGTGTTTATTTTGGGGACCAACACTTACAGAAAATAAGACATTGAAATATACCTAAATAGTAATTAAAAGTAATGAAAAAGAATTGAAATGCATGAAAAGAGCGATTAAAATTAAAAAACCTCATCACATACATAATATTTAAAATATTTCTAAAAGTATGACATAGTAGAAGTTAAATTCAGTAATAATCACGTCAGAGTAGCTAAAACTTTGTATATATGAAAGAATGCAAGAAAATGAGTATAGACACTTGGAGGGTTGGGCAAGGTGCGAATTTAAGGGATATAAAAAAAAGGTATCATGGGAGAGATAGGGGAGTACGTTGTTTCAATATAAAACAAAAAAATCAAAAAATCACAAGGCATTTATTGAATTAGTCTCGTCACCCAAAAAAATGCCTAGATCTGACTTATTTTCACTTAACCCTACCTTGACACAACTTGTCTTGGAGTTTAGAAAGAATCAGATTGAAAGAGTGTTGGAAAATAATACATGGTTCTCTTCTAAAGGCACTATATGTAGATTTATCAATCTGTGGCTAAAATTTCCAATTCTTCATACCTGGGTGCCAAAAAGATGATAACCTATTATTCAAAGTAAGTTGGAAATTTACTCTTGTGTAAAAAGAATTGGTAGTTAAATTTCGCTGCCTAGAGGATAAGGATTTGATATAAAACCAGTGGTAGGAATTGGATCACCATCCCCTAGCAATGAAACCATGGTTTCCACACTTCAATTCCCTCACAAACCCATAAAATGTCATAACCAATTGGGTTTATCTTCCTAGCCTCCCACTCTAGTTCTAGTTTGGCATCTCCTTCAATGCAATAAGTAATACCTTAGGAGAATTTCTAAAAACTAACCTAGCCACCTCTGTGTAATTCCATATGACCTTTTCTAGAATACTAGTTAAGATAGACACTTCCATGAATATTCTTACAAAAATGGACATGAAATATGAATACTAATTGTGGAATCAGTCTTGACTATGAAGGATCTCTTTTCACTACCAATTTTTCTTCTTGATTGGCCACTTATCTATAGACTAAGTAAACTCCAATTTAAAGAAGGAAAAGTCTCAGTGGAAGGAATTGCTATCTACTTATCTTACTGTGCAAAGGGTTGATTCCAATAACAAAGGATCAAACCCATTTTATGAATATCTTGAATCTAATGACCGTAAGGAAATGCATTCAGTTAAAAATGGTACTTCTCAAACAAAGGGAGACATAATGGTAATTTTAAACTCCTTGTCTAAAACTAAAATCTCCAATGGAAGTTACAAGGAATCTAGTTAAATCAAAATAGTCATCCCCTTCTCCCCTAACTAAAAGTGAGATGAAAAGGAAGACTGAACAATGCAGAGTAAAAGGAGGAATTGTAATGTCCCTCATACAGGGATAGTAGAGACAATATGAAATGTTGAAGATTTATTTAGTCTAGTTGGGCAGTTAATAGTATAGGCATATTTTTAGTTGTTTGTTTGCTATTTTTATGTGATTTTTTTGTTCCCTATTTTTCTTTGTTCTTTCATATATAGACAGAGTACTTTTTGTTGGTTCAGTGTTATTCCTAAGGCTATTGTAAGAGACATTGTATGTGAGCCTAAATGATTTATCTTTTTCTCCTTTGTACATGGCTTAGGGTCCTTTTAAAACTCTATTTTTTTTATCAAATAATTTTTATTTTTATTTTTTTTGAAAGTGCACTATCAATTTCATGCATAGCTGAAATGTCCAAAAACTAAAATAAAAAAATATATATATATTTTATTTATTGTCAACCTTAACAATAGAATCATTGAATATGTACTAGAGACTTGGCTAAGTGAGGTTTGGAAAAGTTACTTGCCTACTTAAAATCTTGTAAATCCTCATGGTAATTTATGAGTTTTATAACTATGGTTTCCTTTTTCTCTTTTCTCATTTCCATTCACTTACATTCATTCGTCTGGTAGTTTATGAGTTTTATAACTATGGTTTCCTTTCATCTTTTTATCATTTCCATTCACTTACATTCATTCGTCTTCTAAAACATTAGTAATTTCGATTTATGTTGGATGTTTTCTTTTTTCAATAGAACCAAAATTATTTTGAGTTTTTAACAATGTTAACAAGTTTTAACACTCCACATGTTAAGTGTTTAATATTAATGGTAACACAAATTATATTTTCCATTACATTACTATCATCCTTTGTTCTTTGAGGAGTTTTTATTATAATCTCTTGCATTATGGTGGTATTTAGTAACATAGGAATATGCATTGGCTTCTTAGATGGCTTATGCAAGCATAGTAATCTATGTACTCTTGACATAACTCTTGGTGGAATATTTTAATTCACCAATACACACTAAGATGAGATAGTTTCTACAAGAAATATTATTTTAGAATAACATTCCATTGGCCCTTGTTATTTATGTCTTTATGGCCAAGATATTAACCTTCTTAAGAATATGCCTAAATTTTAGGATAAAATATACTCACAAAACCATTTCAAGTGGGTTTGTCCATTCACATAATATTGTTTGCCAACAATCAAATACTAGTCCTTATTGGTATGCTTTATTAATTGATTTGAATGAGAGAACATTAAATTAAATGATAACTTCTTTATGGAAGATATAGCATATACACACTCATACACATAAGTGAATATTGTATTATAAGAAATAAATAATGAGGAGCAATGTGGTAAATGTGTGAAGAGCTCACAATGTCACACATCAGTAACATGTTAGGGAGGTCATGATATAGCATATACACACTCATACATATAAGTGAATATTGTATTATAAGAAATAAATAATGAGGAGCAATGTGGTAAATGTGTGAAGAGCTCATAATGTCACACATCAGTAACATGTTAGGGAGGTCATACACATTATATGTGTTAGATAAACATTTCATTACTAATCTTTGTCAAGGGATGGTACTAATGGTTTTATTTCGGTAAGTAATTTATATTAGTTTATCTACTCAAACTTTAATAATATATATTATTTTAATAACTGTAAAAAAAAATTATTTTTTCATATAAATGTTAGAATATTCCTAAAATTGTTATTTGAGAATATTTGATGTTGATATTATAACAATCAATTATTATGATAATTCATATTATTATTAGTTACTATATTTATTTTTAATTATACCGATGTATGTCATTAATACTTTTTTATTTTGAATAGTATTTAATTCAATACAAAAAATCAAAATTCTAAAAATTCCAAAACATTAATTAATTGTTGAGCATATCAAATCTTATCATAATTTCTATTCAGGTAATACCTTGTCATAAATGCTACTTGTTTTCATAAACAAATTATTTATTAAAACAAAATTTTGAAATTATGAATGTTTTTTCTATTCTAATATTAATATTACAATTTTCAACTATACTATTAATACGTAAAACTATATATTTTTAAATTTATTTATCAAAATCTTTCATCTTGTATATGACTCTTATTAATCCTAACAATTTAAATCTCTATTATTATATTTGTTTTTTGCTTCAAAGTAAGATCATTAATTTGAATAATTTAATTCTCTATAATATAATATAAATAAATCATTAATTTAAATTTTAACTTTCAACAATTATATGCTAATGAAATAAATTTTTAAGTCTTATTATAAAAATCTTAATGATAATAATATTACAAATTTTATAAAATAAATTCTATAAAATATCAATATTTTTATTTATTAAATTTTATATAACAACATAATATCAATATAACACTAATTTTCTATTCAATTATGAATAAATATTATTAATAGTTTTTAACTTAATCATGTGTTCTAAAAAGAAAATTACTACCTATTAAATGCATGCCACAAATACGATTTAATCAGTTCAATTGTATACAGTGGAATATAAAATATTTTGTGGCAAGACTAATAAGGCACACCCTCCCTTGGTAATTATGAATATGTGAAACGATACTAATATATAATTAGGGAAATCACTCTAAATCTCGCACTCTACTTCCATTAGTATCCTTTTCAGCAAATATGCAGTAGAAGTATGTGGTTTGTATGAGGAATCAAGATCAGATGCATCGGGGAACTGAAAACTTCAGTTTCAGAAAGAAATGTGAAGTGGACATGGCAGGTGAAGCAACCCCTTCTAAGGTTTCCTGGAAACGCTTTTAATCCCATTTTAATTTATGGTTACCTTTACATAATTTTTTAGATGCTTCCATTTAATTCTTAGAGGTTTCTTTCTCATCTCCCACTTCAACTTATACATGTGCAGCTCCCACTTCAGCCTATACATGTGCAATCTTGGATCCTAGTTATTATTTTCACATTTTTACATTCTCGAGCCTCTCTAAAGTCTTGTGTAAATATTGAGATTTAGCTTCCATCTTGGTAATGTTCATTTCTAAAATATGGCTAAGTTATCGCCATAATAAAATTATTGAATTAGAGAAACATGAAATTCCTAGACTAGTGATTGCTCGGAAAGATGAGCGTTCAAACTTCAGTTCAGAATGCGATAAACATAGAGATGAAGATTTCACTGGTTCTGCAGATACAGATCTTATGCATCTTATGCTTGAAAATAAAAAAGAATTGTGCTGTTGACAAGTCATGGTAACAGTGTTATAAGAAATTGATATCAGGTATAACAAAAGTGTTGAATTGAAGCAAGATATGAAATACTGTAACATTCAAAATTAAAACCATATATTCAAAATTAAATCCGTATTTTCACTTATAAATCCATAACTCCCTCATATTCACAGTTATCCTATTAAAATATAATATTTTTTTTTCCTGTGTTACGCTCTATATTATGCATTTGAACTATAAAATTAAATATTTTGCATTACCATATGATATCTAAGCATAGGTTATTAGTTAATAGAATGGTTATAAAACTGTTGAAATACACAAGAAAAATAAATTCTTGCAGCTTGAAAAGAACTCCTACAGCCTTTTTCATGTTGACCATCTTGTTTTCTGTGCACAATCTATCAAAAGAAGAGATCTAGAAAGAAAATGTAATGTGGAATTCACATTTTTAAGTATAAATATTTTGATCTTTTAAAATAAATAAACAATAATACAACATTAATAAATGCTATATGAAATAATATAACCCTATCAAGTCACGATTTCATTATGGTGCAAATTATGAACAAACATATACCTTTATAACATTGAGGAAGCCAAAATATTTTTTTGGGTGCATATGAATCCTTTAGAGATATTCAATTAAGCTTATCCACTATGTTGTCTTTAAATTTGGCCTTTCCTCAATTGATCGAAATCATATAATGACATTGTTAACTAACTATATAGTTTATTATAATAATTAAAATAATATTGTAAAGTTATAAATAATTGTAATTACATTGTTAATTGGTCATATTAATTATTATGTTTTAGTTATCGAGTATAATTATTTTTGTCTCTAAATTTAAGCTTTTTTCAAATGATTGGAATCATTCAATGCTAAATTATTATGTAATTGTATAATTTTTAATAATTATTAAAACACTATTTTTTTTTTAATTATAAAAAGGTTATAAAGGATTTAATGATATGGTTAGTCATATAAATTTAAATGTTGTAATTATCAAACATAGTTAAATTCTTGTCGAATTGGTTAGGTTCACACTAGATGTAGTTTAAATGGTGTAAAATATAATTGTGATGACGATTTGAATAAAAACTCATTCTATATACACTTATTACTCTTTGAAGGATATCATATGGCTTTGATTCATTAACCAATTAAAAATTATAATTTTCATACATAATAAGGGAAACGTTCTAAAAGTCATGCACCCTAACTTTAGAGTCGTGTAGATTTATCAATGTATCACATTAAACATAGAAAAATACCCACTTTAGTATGTCATCTTAACTAATTATAATTAAGTTTTGAAGGTCTAACTCGCTAGATATTTTCTAATATAAATGATTTTATCATGATAGGTCATCTAAAATTTAACCTTTCTAGTACCTTTTCATAACCATAAGAACACCAATATTTATATGTGAAAAAACTATTCATAAATTACAAATAAATATATACATATTTTAAAAATATCATTTAACATACCCTACTCACACTGTCAAAATTAATGCAACCCTAATACTTCTCAAGCTCCCCTAAATATAGCGTAAATAGACCAAAAAAGTTATTCACTTTAAGTTTAGATTTAGTTAAAGCTACAATCCATCTGAAATGTAATAGTTGCTTCTATGCTCCCAAAAAAAACATGTAAAGCTCCTTAAATGGCTAATATCTATGCATATTTTCTTTGTGAATCGATTAAAAATAAAGGTCCATAGTATGCTTGAATGAGAGCCACGATGATTCCACTACCTCCATGGGATTCTAGCTGTTGTGGTCACACGACCTTAATTGTCCATCATTTTTTGAAGCTTTATTATTGGGATCATGGTAAGGATAATTGGTGACTTACTTACATTGAATTTCATATTTGTGTTTTATGCAAGATTTTATGTTTTTTTTTTATTTATGTGTATTAGCCTTTTTAAAAAGCAATCAAATCTCTTTATGTAGTAACCTTGGTGAAATGTGTCTCGTCTTCCTTATCCATGTATTGGTGATAAGTATGTTTGTGAAATTTTATTACTTGAATCCTTTTTTGGGAACTAGTTTTTATCCTCAAAACCATAGATTTGATATCCTTTGAATGTCTAGTGGGTGAATATCATTAAATTATTGCAAATGGTGTTTCGATCAATGCTCAAATAAACCAAGTTGGGAACTATTTCTCCACAAAGGTGATTTATCTATTTAAGAGTATTATGCATGACTTTTGTTTTATAAGTAATAGAGGAGGATACAATAGAATAAAAAATCAAGAGGTATCTAATTGTCTAGTCTTGTTGGGTATTTATCAAAGAGAACACTTAGGGAAACATAGTTGGAATAAAATGCTTTATGATTATTATTGAAATCATATTTATAGATAGGAATTTAAAATTTAAAAATAAGTTTTATAGTCTATGATTTGATGTTGATGATCTGGCTTGAACATTTTAGTATGTGCCTACCATCCTAGTTTATGCTAACCTCTAGAAGTGTTGATTTGTTAATTCAAATAAATTTATTTCTAACACCTCCCCCTCCACCGCCCCCCCCCCCCCCCCCCCGCCCCCCACTAAAATTTATATTGATATGACCTTAAGACTTAAAGACACCATTATTATCACAAAACATAATATATGGTTCTTACATAAATCTATGGATCTTATTGTTGATAAGGTACACATTTACATAACTTCTTTAACTGCTATTTTATTTCTAAACTCTAAAAAAAATTACTTGATGATTTTGTAACAATATATGTAACATGATCTTCAGTGTTGTAGTATACAAGTTGATTGACATCAGTTTGATTCAATTCACTAATATAGTGATGGTGAATCTCTACAAGTTTTGTTTTTGGATGATAGACATGACTATTTTCCAATTAGATTGCACTTTTATTATCACAATATAATGTTGAAGGTTGATTTATTGAAAAATATAAATCACCAAGTATTCTTCTCAGCCATACTAATTCATGATAAATTACACAAGATGATGTATACTTTTCCTCTATTGATGATAATGTATTCATTGTTTACCTTTTTCTACACCATGAGATAACACTTTATACAATGCTGAACACAAGACCAATAGTAGATTTGTGATTATCTACACATCCAGTCCAATTTAAGTATGCAAAACTTGTCAAGGACAAAACATCAAAGGCCAAATATTGTATTCCAAATTTTATAATTCCTTTCACATATTTAAATATTCTATCATATTTCCAGTCAGCCATTTTATGATATGGCAAACACCTTTAAAGTAAATTAACTCAATAAGCAATATCATACCTATTTATAATCAACTGGATAAGACTCTAAATTAACTATATAAATAATGTACCATCTATATTTTTTGAATCATAATTTTTTTATAATTTCATCCCTACTTTAACTATTTTAGTGTCAACTTTGAATTTTTCCATTTTGAATTTGACAAGAAAATGATGTACAAATATGGATTGAGAGAGCATCATCATGTTATTTTTATGCCACACTTGTATACAAAGATAATAATAGAGAATTATAAGAACAACCATCTCACTCAAACACTTTTCTTAATATTTTCATTATTTCATCAATCAAAATGAGAAAAGGTACTTATGATTACTTTGTAATCCACATAAAGTACCACAATTACAATTCCATCATCGCACATTCATAAATACTAGGGTTAGAGGGACTTTTAATAAAACTTTCATGTTTAAATTATTCATTAATATTGGAATACCATGCCCTTGGTGCCTACTTCAGGACATATAGACACTTATTAAAGTTTTAATCAAGATGTTCTTGACCTTTTTTCACAAAGCCTTATGGTTGTTCCATGTAGATTTTCCCCTGTAAATCCCCATTAAGGAATGTAATTTTTCCATCCATTTGATGAACTTTCCATTCAAATTTAGTATCCAATGAAATAATAAGCTATATTGTATTCATTTTTTCAATAGTAGAAAATGTGATGTAGGGTTCATCAATAAATTTGTCTTCATGAATGGAAACAAGAAACACTTACACTCTTACCTCTACAATTTCACCCAGCTCTGACCATAACTTATCTTACATTCTTACTCACTCTCATCAAACCCACATTGAGGAAATCCTTCTCACTTAATACTTCATGGACGTCCTCTTATACTCTCTAAACTTTTTGACCCTTCAACACCAATCCCACTGGTTACCTTCTACCATCTTCTCACTTTGAAACTTTGACTTATCTTTCATGACTCTTGCTCATTTCTTGAGATTAGTTTATTGGTATGTACACTCAATACAAGAATTATATTTTATTATTTTAATAATTTACTAATAATAATATCCTTATTAATATGGTTAGAAATGCGAATCATTAATATCTCTCCCTTAATACATGGAAACATATCCAAACATCTTTACCTATGTTATACATACTCTAGGCTTGTTTCAATATCCACTCTTTACACAAAAGAATCATTGATTCATTTGTTAATTCAATGATTGACATATACTATGATCATGATAGTCTCACTAAAATCCTTATTCCATTTACAAAACTTCTCAAATCACTCTTTACACCAAATACTTCTCCTTTTCATTGATAGGGCTCTCTACTAGCCTTTTTTGATGGTGTAATTGCATTGTACAGATGGGTACAATTGATTTTTAAATAACTAGTCACCTTTTATAATACCCTCTATCTATTTATTACCTTTCAAAATTCTTATTCCCTAACTCTTCCCTTAGACCACTTTTCTAAACACTTTATGCTCTCTATTTAGGTCTTTTATCCTTTTTTCATACACAATCTCTTATAAACCATACATAACCATACTGCAAAAACTGCAAAATCATAGAATATTTTAGGTATTATTGAAAAAAAGATAATAAAAAATTTGGAATTTTGACTAATTTAATCTCTCACAAATCAAAGTTTTAAAAAAAACCCTAACATAAGGTTTGACAGTCTGTGCATAGCCTGAGAAGGAGTAAAATTATGTTTCAAGATTTATATAGGGTTTCATATGAATGTGACTATTAAAAAAGGAATATGTATATCCCATAAAAAAAATTCACTCATAGAATTCCTTAATTTAGGACATTTTATATTTTGTTTATTAATTTCTTTGTTTGATTGAGTTAGGTTACTTGTCTTTTGGCCTGGTTAGATTGTCAATGAACCTTTATGTTTTCAAACACCTTGACTCACTTCAAGAATATTAATAATATTATAGGTAAAGTTCACCAATATGTATATTTTAATATCAATTATAGTTCATATAGTATTGTTCTCTCAAGAATATATGATTAAATTTCCTTATTACATCATAAACGTACAAAGGGTATTATGTAGACTTTTAAAATTAAGTATTTACATATAACTTGTAGATAATCAATATATTATTTATAAACATCCATACTGATATATTAAATCTTAAAGTCTCACAAGGTAATATAAAAACATATCTTGATTATACATTCTCCCTCACTTTGTTTAAATAATCAACTTCATTGCATGTATACAGGAAATAGGCCCTGTAACCTTGAATCATTTGAGAGGTTTTTGAAACTAACATAAAAAATACCTTAAATTGCATTATAAATCATGTGTATACTTATCAAATACACAAAACATTATACAATATACTTTGATTACACTTTCCATCATTAAACATTCTTGCGCAAGGTACTTTCATTACACTTTACAAGAAAATATTATGTTTTTTTATCTTCAAATGAATATAATTATCTTTATTCACTTCTTTGGGGTTATTTTAAATCCCTCCTTTAAATCCAACAACCCATCTCTCTAAATACAACATTCATTTTCAATTTTTATTCCTCTCAACTTTATAACTAACTTCTAACTTTGTCATGTATGTTGAGAAAGTCTAACTACCTTAAGCTTATAACATGACTATTATAAAAACTATTCATGTAATCCAAGTATGCTTGGAAACACCCTTGACCATATTCCATATGGTAGTGACATAACTTACAAGATTAACACTATTTTTATTGTTGATTGAAGTCTCCTACACTTGACTTGAAAATTAAAAACTCAAATGAAGGATTTTGGTAGGAAAAGACCAATGTGATCCCAATTCAAAATTGACAACATTTTAGAACCTAAAAATGATTCCTACAGACCTTGAATGACTACAATTAATTACAAATTACTCAAAACTTTTTAACTAAATAGAAAATTTCAAAATTTAGTGATGCTCCTACATCATACTATCGAAGATCAAAATGAAACTTTCTATGAATGTTATAAATGTTATAATTTTGATACTCTTGTTCAACACCTCTTATTCAATACCATCTCCTCCTAGATCTCAAGGTATATTGGAAACATGTATTCCTCCATGATGATTTATAAGACTTATGATGTACCATCCCTCCTCTCTCTCTCTCTCTCTCTCTCTCTCTCTCTCTCTCTCTCTCTCTCTCTCTCTCTCTCTCTCTCTCTCTCTCTCTCTCTCTCTCTCTCTCTCTCTCTCTCTCTCTCTCTCTCTCTCTCTCTCCATGGATCTTAAAACTGATCATGGAAAACTACTACCCCTTCTCTCTCCTCCATAGACCTACACATGAAGTAAACAAGTAAACCATAACCATTCCTTGATTTATCTCTTGTATTTCACCTTGTTCCTCTTCAAATTATATTTTTTCCTTGGATTATTACTCCTCTTCACCTTGACTCAATATTACCTTCAATGCAAATTCAATTACCATGACGGAGTCCTGATCTCGTATTAGACTCAAGTCATCTGACTCTTTCATTATGTGCTACCACATTTTCTTCTCTTGTATTATATATTCATATACATAAATTTTGTATTCAATTAGTTCTAATAAATACACCTTTACTTGTTGTAACTCAAACTTAAAAATCACTTAAACATGTGCTTCTTCTTCACTCTCTATGGTTACCAGCTCATAGACTTCCTCTTACATGCCAAGCACTCCACTAGATGTTAATGTTCCTTCTTATCCTTCCATCATGAAATTCATTAGCTTCATTGTACTCTCATACAAATGATCTTCATCAATGTTAATATTAGCATACTCATGAAATAGAACATGAAAATTATTACCTTGTGCTTCTTTGTTCTCCTTCAATCTATTTTGACCAAATTTGATTCTTTCATGCTTATCACGAGTCATCTTACTAATACAAACTATCTCTCTTGTTCTTCATCCACTAGTTCACTTTCTTCAGGGTAGCACAAAATTATATTTATATGCTCTGTTATCGAATCAATTTACTCAACCTTAGGATGTTGTTCATGTTTCTGATGTTCTTCATCCTCATTCCACTTTTCACCTATATATACATATTTAAAAAAAATCATTAGTCATAATCATTAGAGGCTTGCTTTCCCCTTTATACCTCCTTCTAGGTTGCCTTACTATCATCTTCATATTTTGTCTTCTCTTCTTCTCCATCAACTTATTGAGAGGCCATATAACTTTCCTCTTGATGCATACACTGAACCTTCCTCTCATTACTTCCAACACTTGATCTAACTTTGTCAAAATATCCTTCATCTCATTAATCATTCTCTCTCTCTCTCTCTCTCTCTCTCTCTCTCTCTCTCTCTCTCTCTCTCTCTCTCTCTCTCTCTCTCTCTCGATTACTATTTTATAAACTTATTTCTCTTTATCCATCTTTATTTCATTCACTACTCTTCACTCTCTCTCTTTACCTTTATTCTCTTCTTGACAAGCCTCACTACTTTCATTCTTGATCTTCACTTGGTCTCTCTCATTTTATGCTCTCTCTAAGAGTCTCTTTCTTTCTTGTCCTCAGCTAGGACTACTCTCTAACTTAAGCTCTCTTCTTGAGCTTCTTTTTTGGACCTCTCACTATCTCTTGTCTCTATAAGCCTTTTTATCTTAAGGTATTTATCCATGTCTATATTATATTTTAGTTAGATTTATACCTATTCACTCTTTCCTTCAACTTGCATTATCATTATCATAGTAAACATCTCAAAGAAACCTTTCCAATAACATATCAAATAATCCTTACCACCTACTCCATCAGAAACTTCATGTACATATAACAAAAAAATGTTAAAACTCAAAAAAAAACCTCATCCAAAATGTCTCATGCTCTGATACTAAATGAGGTAGAGGTCACTAAAAAATTCTCTATGAATGGAAACAAGAAACACTTACACTTTCACCTTTATAATTTCATCTAGCTCTGACCATAACTTATCTTAGGTTCTTACTCACTCTCATGAAACCCACACCAAGGAAATATTTGTCACTTAATCATTCATATACATCCTCTTCTACTCCTCTAAACTCTTCAATCCTTCAACACCAATCTCATTAGTTAACTTCTACCAACTTCTCACTTTGCAACTTTGTGATGCCTTTCTTGACTCTTGCTCATTTCTTGAGATTAGTTCATTGGTATGTAGACTGAAACAAGAATTATATTTTCTAGTTTTTGTAGGTAACTGATCATAATATCCTATATAATATGCTTAGAAACATGATTAATGAAAATTTCTCCCTTAATGCATGGAAACATATACAAACACCTTTACCTCTTTTGTATATATTCTTTGCTTGTTTTAATATCCACTCTTTACACAAAAGAATCATTGATTCATTTATTTTTCAATGATTAATATCTACCATTCTCATTATAGTCTCACTAAACTCTTCATTCCATTCACCAAACTTGTCAAATCACTCTTTACATGAAAAACCTCTCCTTTTCCTTGATAGGGCTCTCTACTAGCATTTTTTATAGGCTTAATTACTTTCTATAGATGGGTATAATGGAGTTTTGAAAAACTACTGACCTTTTTCAATACCTTCTATCCAATTATTACCTTTTATAAAGACTTATTTCCTAAATTTTCATTTAGACAAATTTTATAGGCATTCTATGGTCTATGTTTAGGTCCTTTAGGTCTCTTACCCCTATTATCATACTTAGTCTCTTTTAGACTGTATGCATACATACTTCAACAACTTAAAAATCCTAGAATATTTTATGCCTTGTTAAAAACCAATTAGTAATAGAATTTTTTGAATTTTGACCAGTTTAATCTCTCAAAAAACAAAGTTTTATCATGAGACACTAATGCAAGTTTTAACAATCTATGCATATCTTGAGATGACGTAAAACTAAGTTTCAATTTTTTGAGAGGATTTGATATGAATATGAATGTTGTAAAAGGATTATGTTGATCTAATACACCTTTTTCACTCATAGATTCCTTCATTGAGGCCATTTTGTATTGGTTTACTTAAGTTCTTTATTTGATAGAGGCTTGTTACTCAGTTGTCTATAGGCCTTATTACACTATCAATAGAACCTTTATGATTTGAACCACCTTGAGTCACTTCAATAATCTTAAGAATATTTTAAGGAAACTTTACCAATATTTACATTTCGAGATCAAATCTAGCTCATATAAGATTCTTCTCTAAAGAATATATGCTCAGAATTATATATTACGTCATGTAGGAATGAACAGTATTATGTGAATTTTAAAAATAAATTATTTTCATAAAAATTGTATACAAGAAAAAAATTATTTCTCAACCTCCACACACATTTATTCGATCTTTTAATCTCATAAGATACTATAAAAACATATATGATTATACCTTCTCCCTCACTTTGTTTACACAATCAACTTCATTGCATGTGTATAGTAAATAGGGACTATAACCTTGAATCATTTTGAAGGTTTTGTAAATAACTTAAAAAATACCTAAACTATTATTAAAAAGTATGTGTCTACTTAAAAAGTACCTAAATATCTCAATAACTTGATTTTATTGCACTTTCCATCCTTGAACATTATTGCATAGGTTGCTTTCATTGTACTTTACAAAAAAATACAAAGTTTTATTATCTTAAAATGAATAAAATTATCTTTATTCACTTATTTGTAATTCTTATACATCTTTCCTTCAAATACAAACCCTCAAATTTATAACTACAACATTTATTTAAAAGTTCCTTTATTCCTCTCAACTTTTCTAACAAACTTCTAACTTCCTCATGTACGTTGAGGATGTCTTACTCCCTTCAACTTCTAACATGACTATTAGCAAAAATATTCATATGATCTAAATATATATGTAAACACCGTTGATTAATTTATATAGGCTAATGACATAAATTACAACATTGATACTCCTTTTTGACATGATTGAAGTCTCCTAAATTTGAGTTGAAAGTTTGAAAATTTAAATGATGTATTTTGGTGAGAAAGGACAAATGTGATCCCAATTCAAAATTTACAACATTTTAGCAGCTAAAAATTATTCCTACAGACCTCAAATGACTGCAATGACTTATTAATGACTCAAAGTTTTTGAGCTAAACCAAAATTGACAAAACTTAGTGGTGTTCCTACATCATAATGTTTCACTAAAATAAATTCATTC
>JARHVA010007947.1:467500-502500 GCA_037957365.1 Torreya grandis | reverse complement strand
TAAGTGTTGGATAGTATATCTTTAAGGAATTTTTATTTTGTGAAAGAGAAACATGTTGGTTTATTAAATATGGAATAATAAAGAGGAAGAGTAGAATGAGTATAATATTCATCAAAAATGGTGAAGGAATTTCAATCTATATTATAAATGATGGGGATAACTCAAAGGGGAGATGTTGTAGTTGTGATTGAATAATATGAAAAAAAAGATTATGGGGTTGTTTTCCCTTAATAAAAGGATACATTTTTAAAGGAAAATTTAATCAAGATAAGGAAAATATTGTATCCCAATAAAAATGATTATATAGGTAAATGTGGAGGAAAATAATAAACACACTAGCAATGTTAATTTCTTTCAAAATAAAGAGAGCCTAGATAAGGTCCTGAAATGGGTATGAAATTAGAAGTTTATTTTTAAAGAGGATAATATTAGATAACATGTAAGGTTAAACATCACACCTAATAATTATTATGTACATGAATCTTTGTATTGGAGACATCTCCAAGAAAGGAGATAATCAAACTAAAATAGTAGGAGATAAAATATTTAGTTAAATTGTATTCATTTTATGATATAAATATATTAATATAAGTTTTAATAGGATACCTCCAAATAACGTTTTGGCCCTTAGTTTCTCATATTTATCATAAGATTGACCCCAATACAAATAATATTTTTATTGTTATCATACTAGTCGATATAATGTTTTTATTATTTATGAATGAAAAAAATTCTCTATTCATGGACTAAATAACTTACAAACATTGTAAGTTCATAATAATATGTGTTTATATGTACTAAAATATTGCCTACAATGGTAAAGTGTTGTTCCATACAAATAATTTCTAGGAAATTAGCCTACACACACACACACACACACACACACACACACACACACACACACAGAGAGAGAAATATACAGATACATATACATAGATACATATGCACATACATATATATCTTAAAAGATAAACTTATAAATCTAAATTTATCAATTTTCATTTTTCTAACCATATTATCATTTCCTATGATTTATTCAAAATAGTATATGAAAATTGAAAAAAAATTAAATTTTAAATTTCAATGACTCCAAAGTACCAAAAAGTTATTTAATTCATCTTATGTACATTATTATTTTATGATTATAAAATTTTATTCCAAATATTATTTTTATAAATAATATCAATTTAACCAATTTTATATAATTACAACAATAAATATATAATGATTATATGAGGTAAACATCCTAATGTGTAACACACTCTCATTTCCTAGAACTTATTTGTATGGATCAACATTTTACCATCGTAAACAATATATTACAACATAGAAACACATATTATTATGAACTTACAATGTTTGTGATGTTATTTAGTCCATGAATAGAGAGAATTTTTCATTCATAAATAATAAAAACATTATATGGACTAGTATGATAACAATAAAAAAATTATTTGTATTGGGGTCAATCTTATGATAAATATGAGGAACTGAGGGCTAAAACATTATTTAGAGCTATCCTATTCTAACACCTATTAATATATTTATATCATCAAAAGAATAAAATTTAACTAAATATGTTATTTAAAACTAATATCATGATATAATACAAGAAGAGAGGCACAATGATGAGAACTGATTATGTTTGGATTTGATAGGGTTCTATCAATCATATTATTTCCATTATTCACATCCTTACATAACTCCTAATTGACCTTGAAATTTATGTTTCTTTCACCTTATGTATTATCATTTTGAATGATCTTTCCTTATTTAATATGGTCTTCCTAGGAGTATACATCATTTGATGCAACCCAATTAAGAAGAAGTAGTCATGATATCGATGACGATTCACATGTTGCTTATAAATATATATCATCATATAGTATAGCTAAATCAATATTATCCTTCTAATTTTTTTATTGATTTTAATTCTTTTGATAGTTACTTTTGGTGGGTATAAAATCATACCCTTATAGTATAATTTTGGGGTCATATTCTAGTTCAATCCATGTTTTGAAGCCGAGTAGAAACTAGTTGGGTACCTCATGGAATTAATATTTTAGTGATTCAAAATTTGACTAATAGTATATTTTTCTTAGGTTTGGGAACCCCAACCATTATGTCTTTACTCACAATAACTTCCCAATTTATTTGAGAAGCTATTCACTTGTCTTTTCCCATTTCACATAGGTTTTTATAATTTTAGAGAAAACTAAATTGAAGGTCCTTATGTAGGCATAATTTCCATGTTTACCTATCTCTTTTTATCCTTTTCTATAATAACTAGTAAAACCGTTGGGATGGCTTATTTATTTCTAATGTATCTTTCTTGTTTACCCTAAATGATGGATCTATGTAGAGTTTAACCTCTATCAAGGCCTCCATGAGATAATTGATAGTTAGGTAGGTGGTATACATTTAATCCATAGTTTTTAATAAATTAACCTTACTAATGCCTTCACTCAATTCTAGGCTTAAACCCAAATTATTGAATTTTTCCATCTTAAACAAGCATCAAACCCTTCGAGTGTCAGAACCCTCTTGCATAATTACTAGGGTCAATGATAGATGGTAGGTGATAGGATTGAGAAAAAATAATAATGATCAAACCTATAAAACACTTATTAGTACTAATAATCCTTTTTATTATGTTATTATTTTCACACAACCCCATTAAAGACAACCCCAACCTACACAAGCTCCACCACACAACCCTAGTTGACATATGAAAATTGTTCCCTATAGTGTCAATGTAATTAAAAAAACCATAAGAATCCATGAATCATGTGTTTTCTTAGACTATACATAAGATAAATAGTCATAAAAGTTTATTTTCACCATTATGAACCCATGGTATAACCTTTTATACAATCTAGAAGTTACTTTCCATTTGTGGAGTACCTCCCCTATTAATGAGGAAAAAAAATTTCTCTATCTTGATAGCTAGCATATTATTTTTCTATAGTCTATCATAAATAAAAATCAAAATTATTTCTTAGTAAATCACTTTGAACTCTTGAAATTCAAAATAAGGTGAAACCATAAAGCTTGATAGTTTTCAATGTCTTTTTCACTTAAAATGTTCATGATTTAGCTAACCCAAATCGTAATTACTTGGTTCAAGATAGTTGTCAAAAGTTTTCATATATGAATATATTGGGTTTTTAGAAAGTTAAAACAAATGGTTTTTCCCTCTAGATGGTAGCTAAATTTAGTTGGCCCAATGCTAATGGACATATGTTTGTACATGAGTTAGGATGTGGTGGTTTAACTATTATAATTTTTCCTATATATACATAATTTTATATATATTTAGGTTTGGACCCATCTAATGATGAACTTTAGAAAAAAAATGATGATAATATTTTTAGTATTGTAAACAATTATGCTTCTAATGATGTGTTTTAAAGGACATCTGGTTAGATATGTCTGGAAGATCCTCTTCCCATGCCCCTCTAAATTTCATGTGGGGAGACTAATATGATTGAGTTAGTAAAATATAATGAAGGGGTTATTTTGATGAGATAATGTGTTGATGAAAGAGAAGTCTTCTTTTATCTGTGCAACAAATTTGATGAGTTTTATCTGAAACACCACTATAGAAATTTATCCCCTATGGCTTGTTTTACTTGGTCAAACATTCTCTAAGTAAATGAACAAGTACATAATACATTCTATAAATCACTTCTATAAGACCAAAATATATTCTCATTTACTAAAACATTTGATACTCTTATGAGTGTTATCTAAGATGTCCTCATATTTAATAATAAACATATCAATTAGGTTTTTAAATGGTCTACCACCTTGCAAAAAAATATAATAATTAGTTTTATATGATTACTTCCAATTCGCAACACCCTCAAACCTTTACTCACATCAAGAGAGTTTAAAATATTTATTCTTATCTTTTTAGGGACACTAGGTGGATTCACTTATGGGAAGCAACCATCTCTTTCAATGCCAACATTTTTTCATTTTTTTGGGAAATAATTAAATTTTATTTGAAAGTATGTGAATTTGGAGATATGAAATAATAAAACTATCTTTCTTAGTTTTTAGATCAAACCAAAATGGATGAGTCTCAACAAAACCATCTTTTTACATTAAGACTTAGGATTAAGTTTTGATGAAGATGAATCCCAATGTTCATGAAATCTTCTGTCAATAAAAAAATGTTAGATTATGTTTTTTTTGTGTTTCATATATGGCCCTATTTTCATGATCTTGCAAACCTATAATAATGATGTTATAAGATTATTTCCTTGTAATTAAATATTGTAGAAATATTTCATACACTTTTGTCAATCTATGTGAAATATTAAGTCACAAACATTTAGTAAGATGATCACACAATACCCAGAGGAAACATAAGGATAAGTTTCATGAGTGAATAATGCATGATTATTAAAATATCTAAAATAAATTTTATATATCCAAAGTTATTATATTATTTGGCGACTATAATTTGTCCTAAAATATCTATTAAGCATCACGGTTCTATACATTAGTTATTCAATGTTGTATCAAACTCAAAGGATGAAGTTGTTTAGGAAATATTAAAAAACATATAAAATATTTACATCATATTTTAGATAAATTTTAGCTATATTTCTAATGTTCGGATTGTTTTGACAATTGTCATTCAACCTAAAATGTCCCATAAGCATCTAAGAATTATCATATTAATAATTTAACAATGTATCACATGGTTAGTATATATTTATATAGGTGTTTGGTATTTCAATTTTAATCTTATGTGTCATGTTTCACATTTTTATGAGGTACAGAGTAAATGTTTTATAGTTTCATGCCACTATCTTTGTGTTATGGTGCATGGAAGAAGATGTTGCAAAATTTCTAACATTTAATCTCTAAAAATAAAAGTTTCAAAAAACTTGTAAATAATATGAAGATCATGCAATTTGAAGAGACATCCCATGAATCTTAGCATGCAAACAAAATAATACTAAAAAATAAACAAAAAACTAATTTTTGGATAAGAGATGAATTCAAAATAGTTAGAGAGGAACAAAACATTCCATTAATAAAATACCTAATTTTTCCATTCAAAGAGGGGTTGTGTGAGAGTCTAAATATAATCCAATTAATGTAGTAGGCCTATCAATGCAATATTATTTTTGAGAGTGTGAGTGTGATTATGCATTGTGTTCTATATAACACAATATTTAATTCATTAAAAATTTATTAAATGAGCCTTATCTATGAGTAATTTGTTAATGTGTGTCCATGAAAGAGTGCACGATATTAAATAATAAAAAGATCAAATAATTCTTTTATATGGATCCCCTCTCCTATCCTTACACTAATTGGTATTAGACAACGTTATTTTTTTTATTGGTTTGAGTGTGAAAGAATTATTTAAGACTCAATTACATGCTATCACAAATAAGTATACTTGAGTAAGATGATAGTTATGGAAAATGATATTGAATAAAAGTGATGAAGATATTTCTCAAGGTGTGAGAAAATTCCTAAAAGTGTGAATTAAGTGTTGGATAGTATATCTTTAAGTATTTTTTATGTTGTGAAAGAGAAACATTTTGGTTTATTAAATATGGAATAATAAAGAGGAAGAGTAGAATGAGTATAATATTCATCAAAAATGGTGAAGGAATTTCAATCTATATTATAAATGATGTGGACAACTGAAAGGGGAGATGTTGTAGTTGTGATTGAATAATATTTAAAAAAAAAGATTATGGGGTTTTTTCCCCTTAAAAAAAGGTTAAATTTTTTAAGGAAAATTTAATCAAGATAAGGAAAATATTGTATCCCAATAAAAATGATTATAAAGGTCAATGTGGAGGAAAATAATAAACACCCTAGCAATGTTAATTTATTTCATAATAAAGAGAGCCTAGATAAGGTCATGATATGGGTATGAAATTAGAAGTTTATTTTGAAGAGGATAATATTAGATACCCCATGAGGGTAAACATCACACCTAATAATTATTATGTACATGAATCTTTGTATTGGATACATATCCAAGAAAGGTGATAACCAAACTGAAATAGTAAGGGGAGGAGATTGGTGTATATGGTTTTCAAGATGATGGGTCATGTTGTGAATCCAAAATCCATGTATAGTGTCTTATGAATCTTCATGTGTAGAGACATTGAAGGGAGGAAAATAAGAACAATATTTTCATGAAATTAAATATAAGGAAGAAGTTTTCATTCGATCAACTTCAGTGTACATTGATAAGTAGTAAGGATAAGAATGTGTGTGAGAAGAAGAATGTTGTCTTGAAATAAAATGAGTGAGGTTTTCATAAGAGAATCCTATATGTAATTTTAAACATATTTATGAGGATTAAATATATGAGAATTATAAATCTAAATTTTAGAACAAGAAGCAGAAATAGGTTTATGATCAACCCTTAGATGAAGGAATTCTCATGCAAGAGTATGTGGATGTGATTGTTTTATAACCAAATGAAGAGGACCCATTATTTTATGATGGGAATGAATTTATGGTATATACTAAATGAGAAGAGTAAAAAATAATCCTTAGTGAATGAAGGAAATGAATTTTTTCTTTATATTTTTATGGTATAAGGGTTCAAGGTAACCAAGGAAATTTACATGTCTCTATGAAGAAAACAACATAGGTTAATGTAGAAAAATAGCAATGAGAAGTTTTATGTTTCCATGAATGAAATAATAGAGACATTTTATGTGTTGGTTAATTCACATGAAGAGAGTAAGTTTTCACACCATTTATATGATGGGGAACAACTTAAAAATAAGGATGAGGAGAGAAAAATCATATAGGTTGTTGGGAATGGGTCTTTGATAATTCATCTTTAGAGATAAATGTATGAGGAGAATGTGAGTAGTAGATAAGATTTTAATGTGTCCTTTAGGTGTGATAAATAGGTTAAAGAAGTCATTTTGGGAACTCTTGATTCCTTTAATGTATTTTTTTAGTGTTCAGGTTTAGAAAAGAATGAGATATCTATATTGGACATGTTTGTACCAAGTGTACTAAGTAATTAAGGTGATGTTGCACATGTAGGACCATCCCCCATATATTTTAGATGAGATATTTAAATGATTCAAGGTGTTCAATTATGAGATATGGACAATGAGAGTGAAAGGATATTTTCACATGTCATGGTTATGGAAATTAAAGAGATAAATCAATTATCTTATATATTATATAAAGAGAATAAGAAGAGAAGAGGAGATATCACAAAAATAGGTTTGTACTTTTATGAGGAGTATAAGAAATAGAGGAAACTTTAAGGATATAAAGTTTGTTAGAAATCAAGCCATTAGTGTAATGATGAAGAAAATGATGTAACCATAATATGTCTCATTTATATCACAAATAATACCATTTTCTCTTTCATAAATCTTGTTTCAATGTGGACTTAGATGTAGTTTTAAGAACTTGTGCTTGTTTAGAATTAAATATGTGAGATATATCTAGTCTATTCTTTAAGATTTATTACATACTACATTGTTGGAATTTTATAAAAATGTTTCAAAGAATGAATGCTAAATTTTATGAATGTAGGCTAAAATGAATCAGTAATGCAGATATAAATTTTGGCGTGCTAAAATCCAAAATTGGGGAAAACCTTGAAGAAATGTCAAAGATCATCAATAGATCTAGAGTCCCATTTATATATTCCTTAATAACACTTAATAAATATGGCCTAGTGATACAAGATCATCCAAGGCATATAATAAACCTTAAAATAACTAAAAACAAGTTGTATGTTTTTGTTTTACACTTTTTGTTGTTTTAACACGAGAAGATGTAAGACTAAAATGGATATGTTGTAAAAAAAATTAAATGGTCATCAAGAACAAGATTAATCCTAAATATTATTGCATATATTAGATTATTATTGAAAAATTATGCATGTTAAAAAATATAATCATCTTTATCTAAGTTTGTATGAAAAATATATGATTTTCTGAGGCAACACCAATTTGTTATTGGAGGTCACCAGTGTGGGTCTAGGAAATGCACATAATTCACTCCATAAATGTACATAAATGGATTTATGGATGGCCATACTTAGTTTTCGGGTCTATAAAACCAAATAAAAATTTAATTAACATTTTGGGACAAGTTTTATAGTTCTTTTATATACAAAACAATTACAAATAAAAATATCAAAAAATAGACACCAACCTAAATCAACTCTAGAAATATGTAGGTTTAGAAAATTAAAGTAAAGAGCTGTAGAGATGATTACCATATATTCTCATAATGTATTTATATGAAATATATTCATAGTATTTCTAAATATAGGTATTTCTAAACAAGTCAATATGTCTATAGTACTTCAACTATTATGAATATCTCAACATGAAGTTGATGGAGGAAGACCTATTTTTTCAATATCATAATTAACTCTCTTCAAAAAATAAGAATTTTTTGAAAGGGAACAAAATAACCTATACTCTCTTCAAAAAGTTAAAACATCATTGATTTACGAATATATAAATTACAAATTTATTTTCATTGAATAATGAATATTACTACTATTTTTTCTAAATAATGTAGAAATAAAATTTTGTTAAATTGTTATTATAGAAAAATAAATAATTATTAACTTGTTTTTTATGTTCTTAGTCCTTATTATAAGGTTATTGCATAAGTTTGATTATAACCAAACCTTTTTCATTTATCATTAAGGACTTGGTAACTCAAATATACCAGATTGAATTTAATTATTCAATTAAAAAATCATTAGAGACTTTATATAAATATATTTTTTTTGAAATCTTAAGGGAGAGTAAGGGACAATTTAATCTAAGGAATAAGTTCAGTTTCTATTTAAGTTTTCTATATTATATTTATCTATGTTTCATTTACATTTTTGAAAATCCATTCTATGTTTAGATTATCAAATAATGTGAAAAATAATTATATCCATAAACCAAAATTTGTTTAGTTTACTTTCATTCAACTTATGTTTCAATTCCTATAATTTCAATTTTACAGGTGTGTTTCCTTTCACGTAAAGTTTTTTTAATTCTAATTTTTCAACTCATGAAAGTGTGTTGTTAGATAAATAACTATTACATTAATATATTATGTGTGTTAATGTATATATACTTTGGACACCAACAATATGCTGAAATTATTAAATAATTTTTTTTGATGAGCTTCATCATTTCTAGGGACACTAGTGTTATTAAAGAATTTTTGAAATTAGTTTCTTTGTAAAGATTCCTAGTGAAGTTTTCAAAGGGTGGCCATCCCTTTATTTATTAAGTTTAAGTAAGATAAATGTGAAAAGGAATATATTAATAGGCATAAATTTTAATTTAAGAAGATATTTATTATGTAGTTATTTAAGGGTTTTTTTTCTTCCTCTTCCTCTTCCTCTTCTTACTCTTCTTATTCTTCTTGTCTTTTTTCTCTCCTCATCCTCTTCCTCTTCTTCTTCCTCTCCCCTTTTTAAAATTTAAAGATTTTGAGATTTTATGGATACTCTCTTATAAGATATTTATTTTTATATAAAATATAAATATATTCCAAAGGAAGACTTACCGAAACCCCCCAATTATCCCCCTTGCCCCATCATCCTCCCCCAACACAAAAAAAATGAAAAGGAAAAAAATAAAACAAAAATGAAGAGATATTAATATTGTGTAGGGAAAATTGATTTACAAATAATAATTTTTTGGATATCCAACCATAAATTATGATTCCATGTAGATGAAGAATGCATATGTTATTGTTACATACCAAGAGATTGTAACCCTCAAAGTTGTGATCTAGGAAGTACAAGAAGGTAAAATTATTCTTATGAAAACTATGCTTAAGGAATTGAAATAATAAAAAGATAGCATGGTTAATGCTTCTACTAAAAAAATAAATAGGATGAAGGACATATTAATGAAAAAATATTTACATTTGTAGTTTTGGTTGTTGAGAGTTAATTCGTAAGTGTTCATACGCATGTTAATGAACTTCAACTTGTAGCTATTATTTCTTCATATATTGGTACTAAAAATGAAATATATTATATATGCATATTCTCTTAAAGAAAATCTAATGGAAAAATGATGTTATTTTTATGAATTTCCTTTCTCATGAATTTAATTCACATATTATCTTTTCAGAAGCAAAACAAGAAATTATAATTTATGAATTATTAGAGGTAGAGATAATTTTTCATGAGTAATTGGAAAAGGAAGAAATGACCATTAATTACCTTTTTTATTTAAAAAAAATATATATTGATGATGATAACACACAAGAAATCAATCATGTTTTATTTACAGCTAAAATATTCCAATGGATACCAAATAAAGAAACTTTAGGTATGTATTTTTTATCTTTTTATAAATTTAATTATGGTTTTTTTTATAATTATATGCCTATTATAATATTTACATAGCTCAACATTGGTCAAATCAATGCCAATAGCTACTTGATCTATTGTTGAAATATCAAAGTCATTCATGTCATCCACCACACCAAAATTAACATTATGATAGTTAAGCTCTTCTCAAAAAAAAAAAAAGGGCCAACCTTATCCCACAAATCTTATTAGTTAATATTATGCAAAAACATAAATTTATTAATACATTGTCTTAATTAATGTACAATAATGAAATGATAAATTTTACACATGTTGAATTCAATCCATAATAAAGGATTGTAAGAGGACCACATTCAAAATAAATAATAATAGTAATAAAACTTATCTGAGGTAGATATTCAATCTGTAATAAATATTTTATTATTCATAAATTAAATAATCCTTGAACTATACCAATTATTGTATCATCATTTCTCAATTTATATTTTTCATGCATCATTGAATCAAACAACATTGGTGGACTTGAAATTATGAAAGTAGAATATTGGATGAAACGATTCAAAATAAGCCATGTTATTGGAATAATTTATAAAATTGTTGATGTAGTATTATATTTTTTTAATTATTAAAAATAAAATTTGATTATTGAGTGTAGACTACATGTATTTTTATCATATGTTTTCACATATTCATTTGGTAAACAATTCGGTTACAACATAGTCTTCCTAGCATTTTGCTTTCATTATCAAAATAAAAATTAAAGGGATTTAAAATGTATTTTGTGTTAAGTTGGGGAATAATGAGATAAATTTAAAAAAATCTTATGAATGTGATACTAAGCATAAAATATATTTACATTTTAAATAGTTTTTTTTACCATAAAATCAAATTAAAATGGATGTTGAGGTAAGTTCTAAAACTTGTAAAGATATAAAGTCTAGTTCTTCTTACACACTAGATTTGTTTGACAAATATGATTGAAATATTGTTGAGGTCAATCACGTGTATATAATAAAGGAAATGTAGATTAATCATATTAGTTATCTTGGAGTTGGTAAAAAATATTTAAATCATTTATGTGGTAATTTTAAAATAACTTCATATCACCTCAATGTCACTTGAAATTTCAATATTTTATTGAATAATGGGATAATTTTATTCATTTTTTACACATAGGTTCATTTAGGTAAAGATGGATCACAACACAAGAAAATAATGAGTACAATTAACTTTTTAATTCATTTTAATTTGTAGAGGAACTAGAATAGCCACTTCCTAATTTCTCATCATGTTATCTTTTTTTGAAAATTAAAGAGTAATAAATAAGAAAACAATAACCTTTGGGAATTATTCATGATCATGGTTATAAAAAAAACCTTTTGGATGAAAATGTGTTGGATAAAAGAGACTTAATTAGAAAACCAAAAAGTCATATGACCAAGAGATTAAGAATAAAGGAAGTGAAAATTTTAAACCAACAAATCATTATTTTTCCTAACCAACAATAATGTTGTATCGGATTAACCTTGAAATTTTTATATATTTCATCATCAAAAATATCAAAATGAAGGATTAAAATGACACATGGGAGTTTAACTAAGGTATTTATTCTATTATTTTATTTCTAAAAATAGTTATATGTTTTTGAATTAAAAATAGGTTTGCTTAATGAATTTATTTAGAATATAATATAATAAAATCTAAAAAGAATTAAAAATGATTAAAATGTCTCCCTATACATGAGGACCTACATAAATCTAAGTGTGGTAAAGAATAAATGGAAAGAGTTGATAAATAGTAAATGACTTATTTTTTAAACACTTACTAGATGAATGTTTGCTTTCAAAATAATGTTCACTATAACCTTTGAGTTCAACTTATATGTTTTACAACAAGACATGGGATGAATTAGACAATTCTTTGAAACATGGAAGCCAATCATTTTTAAAAAAAAGTCTTTCAATAAAGCAAAATGTCATTATCAAGGTAATCATGGAACATAATAATGGTGGATCAAAATAAGGTACAAATCTCCACTACTCCAAATATCATCATAGACTAGTATAATAGAATAAGCCTATGAATAATTTTAAGAATGGAAATGTTTATTTTAGATTGAATAAATGGAATAATTATTATAATGAAAATGACTATAATAAATTATTGAAAAATATAAATCTATAGTAGAAAATAATAACATACATGATGATATGTATTATCTTAAGTGTGGGAGAGGATGATACCATAATGTGTCTCATTTATATCTTAAATAATACCATTTTATCTATTATAAAACATATTTTAAAGTATAACCAGATGTTGTTTTAATAGCTTATGCTTGTTTATAATTATGTGTGTATGTGTAGGTGCGCACATGCATGTGTGTTTGTATTCGTTTATTATAGTCTACATAATTGTTATTTTATCACAAATTCTTAGAGAATATATATTAAGTGTTATCTATGTATGATGAAATGAATCATCAATGTAAATATAAAAATTTAAAGTGTGAAAATATTAAACCATAGATAACCTTGGATAAGCTCCAAACATCATGAATAGATCCTAAGTACCATATAAATCATCTTTTAGTTTCATCATTATCACTTTAGATATATCAATTAATTATGCAAGATAATCCAAGGCATAAAATCGACCTTTAATCATCCAAAAAAACTTCTTTGTTTGTTTGTTGTTTTAACATGATAAGATGTAAGAATAAAATTTATAGCTTGTGGTAGAAATGTGAAATGGTCATCAATAAAATATTACATCCTAAATATTATTTCATATTTGGTTTTCTCTCTAAAAATTATGAAATTTCAAAAAATTAATCATCTTCATTTGAGTCCATATGCAAAATTTATGATCATTTAAAGAAACACCAATTTAGGTATGGAGGTCGTTAATCCAGCTCCAAAAGTCACCACTCTTGTTCCATATATTAATTAAATTGGATCTATAAATGAACAAAATTGGCTCGATAGATGCCTATAATTAAAATATGGGTTGAAATGACTAAAGAAATAATGGAAGAATGTTTTGGCATAAGTTTTATAGTTTTTAAATATATACAAATCTATAAATAATTTTTAAAAAAATAGGCATGAGTAGAAATCTACTCCAAAAAATTGTAGGTTCATAAATATGAAAGTAAATATCTTTATAAATGATTACTCTCTACTCTTGGAAACTATTTACATGAATTCTATTCATATTATTTTTAAAAAAAATTATAAATTTGGAAATATATTTATAGTATTTTAACTACGATTATTATCTCAACATCAAGTTGTTGAAGGAAAACTAAATATTTCAATATCATAATTGATATCTTCCAATAAAATAAGAATTTGTTGAAATGGAGCTAAAATAACTATATTCTCTCCAACAAGTTTGAATATGGTTTATTTGTGAATATACCATTTACAACTAATTTATTCTTTAATATTGGGCATTACGACTATTCTTCAAACAATATATGAACTCATTTTTTATATTGTTATCTGAGAATAAGAATCATTGGAAAACTAATTTTTTAGGTTATTAATCATATTTATAAATTTAATGAATAAGCTATGTTATAAATAAAACATCTTCATTTATCATTGAGGACTTGATATGTCAGATATAACATATTGATTAAGAAAATTAGATTGGATAATGAATTTGAAAATCTATAAAGTGTTTTGTTTTAATCATTTAATGTAAAGGGAGAGCAAGGGTTCACTCATCTTAAGGAAAAATATTAGTTTGCATTTATGTTTTCTATATTTTATCTATGTATGTTTTGTTTCATATATATATATATATATAGACACACACACACACACACACACACACACACACACACACACACACACACACACACACACACACACACACACTAACTAGATACATATGTTCAATAATTATTATATTCATTTCATACAATCTGTGTTTCAATTCCTATAATTTCTATTCAAAAATTGTGTTTCATTTCCTAAGAAAAACATTTAATTATAAAATTTCAATTATGCAAGTGTGTTATTAGGAAAAGAGATATCACTCGAATGTATTATGTGCTTTAATTCATATAGTATTTACACATCACCCTATATTAACATTATAAAATGAAAAGGAGTGATGACCACAGTCATTTTTGGTATTATTTTTAGGGACACTAGTGTTATCAGGGAATTATTAAAATTGGTTTATTTCTTAAAATTCCTAGTGAAATTTTAAAAGGGTTATACTACCTTTATTGAATAAGTTATAGCAAGATAAGTGTGATAGTAACTCTAATAATGGATATTAATTTTAATTTGATAAAATATTTATTAAATATTTATTTTAGGTTTATTTCACTTTCTCTTTCTCTTCTTTTACTCCTTCATCATATTATTTTTATTCCTAATCTTCCTCTTGCTATTCATTTTGTTCATCATCTCCTATTTTTTCAATTTGAATAATATGAAATGTGATGAGGATTATTCAATGGAATAGTTATTCCTTTGAAATATATAATTAGATTCGAAAGGAAGGCTTAACCCAAACCATTTCATTAAAAAAAGACTAATCTTGTGTATGTGAAGCAATGAAAAAACTGTTTTGAGTGAAATAGAACCATAAATAATAATTATGGGTAGTAAAGGCATTTATATTTGATTACTTCATACTAGGAGAATGGAACCCACAAATTCATGATCTTGGAAATATAAAAAGGAAAAATGATGCCTACAATAAATATTCTTATATAAAAAAAGAAGAAAAAGATAGCATGGTTGATACACTTATTGATAAACCTTGACTTATAGTTGTGGTTTTTCTCTATGCTTAAGCATATGAAAATTATTACACATACTAATGCTCCTGAAGAAACTACACTAAAATATGTTTTTGTTTTCATGAACTTCATTTTTAATGAATTTACATCACATATTATGTTTTTCATCAATAGATAATGAAAATATAATTTCATAATGCTTAGAAGGAGAGATTAGTTTCCACTAAAAATTTGCAATGGAAGATATGAACACTTTTTTCCTTAGATATTAATATAAGTAGAATTTTAACAATCATAATATACATATTGATTAGTGCAATAAACATATTAATTTAGATCAACTCAAGTTGGTTGATGTCATGTAAAACAAGGGCTGGTATCCAATGATAGTCAGCAATAAAGTGTGAAAATAGTAAATAAAAAAAAATTATTAAGGGGGAGTTGTGGATAACTCATACCTAAAAAGTACTCTATTCAAAAATATTTTAAATATATATAATTAAATGGAAAACAAAAAAATCATGTAAAATTGAAATGATGATAATAAAAGTAAACACACTTACAAATAATGGAAAGTACACATTAATCTATTTACTAAATTGAAATGGTTCCTTTAAATGAACATGTTTGTTGATAACAGAAATCACAAATTAATATATTTTTTGAATTAAATGGGTTTTTTGGAGGAGATTCTTATAAAGGAAATTCTAGAATTTAAAAATATAAAAATACACATAGACCTACAAGCTATATCAAAACACACATTGAACATAAAGATGTAGAAGATTAAATAACAATAATATAAAACATAAAATACCAAAAAATAATTATGGTTCTTAGTTGAGTGGGACCTTATTATCCATTACAATAGGACATAGATCACACTTAGTCTTTCAGGAACATCAAATATTTATTGACTTGAGAAAATGCTTATAATCTAACAAATACTTCAACAACTCTACTTAACTTTAATTTCTCTCTTATTCTTAGTGATTGACTAACTACTAATCAACATAAATATTTTGGTTATATTTTACAATTATTGTAAAATAATAGAAAAAAATAATTAATCCCTTACAATATGGTTAACTATACCTAGTCTTTTACAAAATAGAAAAGAAGTTACAATGTCCTTCCACATTTTAACGTGAAATAGTGGAAGAGAGATGTGTAGATGTGCATGTATATATATTTACTTATTGACAGATACAATATATTAATTTGCATTGTTATATGATTTGGTAACCAACTCTAAATATAGTCATAGTGATTCCTTTACAAAACATTATAATAGATACTATGTATATAAGTTATAATATTGCATCTGGTAAGTTTGCTCATGAATCTATAATTGAATCAAAGTAATTTATAAGGTTATTGATTAAGTATTCATGATGTATTCATTAGTGTAAAAATTCCAAAAATGCTTCAATTAGTTTTGTGCCTGGACTATGTTACTTTGGAGTTGGATTGGCAGACATTGGATCCAAATTAACACAATCTAGAGCTAGATTGGTAGACAACAGAGTTAGACTAGTATATTCCATATCTAGACTGGTAGACTCCAGATCCAAACTAGTAGACTCTATATCTTGTATGATCTAAGTATTCTTCACTTGTCTCAAATAATCTTCTTGTTCACAAAATCTATGTATTCAATCATACTATGTTTATGCAACTTGTAAATATAAATATGGTGGATTTTCTATGAAAAGTGTTAGAACATAGTGGTAAAAAAAATCAATATTAACTCACACATGTTAATCAAATTAAATGTATTTATTTTCTTATTTAAATTGAAAACAAGTTATAAAATGTAAATTTTAATCCATTAATATTGATATTAATAGGGGATAAATTAGGTCATTATGTAGATATAATGAGTCATTCTATAGACTCATGATTTCCCCATAAGTCATTTATTTATATTCTTCTTGAAATTCACTGCCTTTGTTGGTCATGATTGAGAACTTTCCTTTCTAATTTTTTTCTAAGATCATAGATATTATAGTATGTATACCAATTTTTCTCAAGTATGTTGATAAACCCTTTATGTCTCTGAACTAGTGCTCTCCATTTTTTAAATTACTTAATATATTGATGTGTCACATTCTACCATATATACATAGGTCTAAGTATGATTAGAGGTATTAATTTTATACCTATCTAGTCCTAATAATACATCTAATTGAATTGATAAATTGTCTCAAAAATAGTCCTATCTCTTATGAAACTCCCTTTAAGGTTGATGGGTGAAATTTCCTCTTAATTTAAGTTTGTTATTCAAGGTATCCTATATAATATTATACATAGCCAATGCTTCATTAAAATGGTGTTGTACACATTATTCAAAATATGTGGTAATCTACTGTAGAATTCTTTGATAGTGTTCACTATATGTTTGTTTGCATATAAGGAATTTAAAATACACAATTTACTCCTTTAAATTAGTAAACTGAGATCTCATACAAATTCTAATAGTGTTTACTTTCTCAAAATATTTCATAGTTATTGTTCTCTTGCAATTTAGTTTTATAGAGTAGAAGAGTAAGGTCTAATATTTGATTCTCATAATAATTTATTGATCAAGAAATAATACATTTGATCCAATATAACTATACAAAAATAAAATTAGTGAAATAAATTATCCTTCTCTAGGATAGTATTTCTAAAGTTTCCATTTATTGGTTTTCATTCTCCAAGTCATGAAGTAGTACATAAGAAACTCTGATTAATTTCCATCATAAGAACTATTCATGGAGAAAAGGACTATAAACTGAAGTAGGTCTCCTATAAGCCAAAATTTTCTACCTAGATCATAAACTAATTAGAGGGTAGATTATAATTTATATTTATATTTAATTTCTTATGAAATGCCTATATTCAATTTCTTATTTTCTATCTTGAACCATTTTAATTATTAAGAAGTTATATTCCAAGTGGTCATCATGTCCTGATAAGAAAACTATGTCTGAACCACTTCATGTTGTATAATTGATGGCCTAACCAATTTTTATTTCATAGACACATATCATTATATTTATTCAAATATTGAATCTTATTTCTTCAAAATAAAAAATTTAATATGAGATAGTGTCTTTCTTACCTTATAGATTCATTTTGTGGAACACAATCTCTTCTTATTATATCCTTATACTAGCTTGATCTTGCTTTTGATAAGATCATAGCTTGTTGTACTTATTTCTCTTCATAATTGATAGAGGATTTATTATCCTCTTTATCTACTATGGGGGATTTTACTTTATCCTTTGGTTGAGATATTTGTGGATAAATTATCATGAATCAAAGAACTAAATTACTAGAGATAAAATTGAATAAGGGCATTTCAACTTAATAATGTGGATAACCAATTTATAAGCTTAAGGATTTATTCTCAACAAACACTAATTTAGCATTTTTCAACATGAATAAGGATTTCTTTATTTTCCCATATACATCTCTCAAAGGTTTCTATGGATTTCTAATTCTAGATGGATAATTTATTTCATATCAGTCATGGAAGCTCAAAAATCATGAGATTAATTATAATATTCAAAATTTATAACCTACTGTGGTGGTGGACACATTAAAAATGTGTATGCACTAAATCATTAGCCATAATTTTATACCCAATACCAACCACCTAAACTTGAACCACATAATCACTCAACAAAAATAAAATAATAGACAATGGCATTAAATGATTTTTTTATCTATGTATGATTTATGTATTTTATACATAAAAGGAAATGTGAACAATGTATGAAATGTACTTAGAGAAGGCCATGTGTACATTCGATGTCTATTTTGAAAAATAAATTGAGATACCATATTTTAGAACTTCAAAGTAACGATGCCTGGTATAAATAATTTATGACAACACTTAAAGATAATGACCTCAAATATTGACCCAAATATACTCATGTCTTGAGACCCTAACCCTAATCTCAAGATCGTAAGTTAGTGTGTATATACATCATTATAAGGAAACTATACTATTCATATTAATTTGATAGGATTAAGTATTGATATTTCAGAATTCTACTTCAAATTAGCGAAACCATGTCAGTGTGTGAACGTGTGTAACTTTATAAGGATGAAATTATAACAAATTGTTGTTATAAAAATAAAAAAATCATAGTTTAATTTTGTAGTACCACATAAGGATGCTACAAAAATGCCAATATTCCTTGTTATTTTATGTCTTTATTATAAACTAATTATCCTTATTAATAATATGTCTATACCTTGGGATAAAATATAGATAGAAGCTCATTATAAATGGTTATGTCTAGCTTATCATTTTCATTCCATTCTCATATAACTATTTTCCTCTAATAAATTACTAGCCATTGGTACTATTTTTTCTTCATTGAATTGAATGAGAAAAAATTTAAATAAATTTCACATGTACTAATAATTATTGTATAAAATATATATAATGTAAGAACACAAATAAATAAGTGAATATTGTATCACAAAAAAGGAACTAATGAGTAAATTTTACCCCAAGTCAAATTTGGGTCAACCCATTATATTTAAAACTTTTGAGTAAAGTTTCATATTTCCTATGGGGTATCCTATTGTCCTATTTATCTCATTCATCTTTCCCCTAGTCCTTGTTGAAGCTCAATCTCTTAGCACTGGCCCAATCAACATTAGTCAACCATGGTCAAACATAGTCAAATATTCAATTTATTATTTATAAATCTTAAAATGGTCATTTATAGGCTTAAATGTGTTCACAAGTTATAAATTAACCACTTAAAAGGTCTCATGTGAAAAAAGGGTCATTCAACAACATTCCCAGCTCATTAATTGATTTGTACATATGATTCAAGTTACAAAATATGTCATCAAGGTAGATATAAATTTGGATAAGGTAAAATAATGTTATAATCAGTCAATTTATATTTATAAGTCTTTTATGATCAATAAATGCTAGTTTTTCCTTAAAAATGAGAGTTTTTAGGCAATTGTATGGACTTCTCAAGTGCACTTACAGTTAAAAGTGTGGT
This sequence comes from Torreya grandis, assembly GCA_037957365.1. Taxonomy (NCBI): domain Eukaryota; kingdom Viridiplantae; phylum Streptophyta; class Pinopsida; order Cupressales; family Taxaceae; genus Torreya; species Torreya grandis. Next base: position 482,393 of record JARHVA010007947.1, on the reverse strand, counting down.
GTTATTAATCTTAACCTCCCCATTGGTTATTTAAAATTTTTTATTGATAATATTACATAAAAAAATTCATTTCTAATTTATTTTCATTCTTTTTCCATTGGCAAGCCAAGGAAGGGTAAGTTTAAGCACTCACTACGGAATCTACAAGTGGAATAAAAAAGAATGCTTTTATATGTGGATAGTAATCTGACTAAAATTAACATACATAAAAATAATTCTTTATTTGGTTCATCCTCCTTAATGAACAATCACCTACACTCTAAATAGTTTTTTACGGAATTGCATCCAATAAGGGTATAAGTTTGTATATGTTTCTTGGTTTTAGAGATCCATGGATTTGTGTGGGTTTGATGAAGTGTTTTCAGGTTGAAATAAAACCCTATCTAATGTTTTTTCATCATCTATTGCCTTCACTCTTGATTCCCTTGAAGGAGATTTCAAAATTATGCTTATTTTTAAAGTTGGTAGCCATATAGGAGTAACTTGAGTTTTACAATGTGGAAGAGAGCTCCATAGGAGGCTTCAATGTGATAGTGTCCATTTTTATAATGTGATTCCATTCAATTTCATTGGGAGAGATCAAATCAATTCACCATTCTTCAATCTACTTTGTCTAATTTTCCTTGTTTACTGCCTTACTAGCAAAGTGTACTCATAGTCAAATTCTATAGGAGATCAAGAGAATGTACATATGTAAAAATGATGGGATCCATTGTGGAGTTCATTTTTGTGGTCCTAACATCTCCTAGAGTCATGGATTCCATACTATGAAGCTAAAGATCCTATGCAAAGTGGAAATTATCCTTGAAAACAATGACTCAACTGTTTTGGGATCTCAGTCCTTAAAGGACCAAACAAAGATCCTAGGGATTTTTTTGAATAACATATGTCCTAAAAAATTATGTTTCCAATGCTCTTATTTATTTATTTTTGTATCCCTATCCACCAATAACACTCATGCCTATTTTTACAGCCAAAGAAGGAGTGGAGATAGAGTTTGAACAAGCTTAAAAGTTGCCAAAACTCACTAAATTTGAATAGTGATATCTACATGTTATAGATGAAAAAGTGGTAGTTCACGCCATTTTGATAATCCTCAACTATGGAATAAAGTTAAAACCATAAAAATATGTCTAAATATCATTATTGAGCTATTTTTGACAAAAGGAAAAGTGAATTTGATGTTTGAATCCCCTAATATAAACCCTTTGTCTATACAGGTCTGAGAACATTCATCTACAATAGGGTTAGCAAAGGTTCACCTAAATTGGGCATATAATGATGAAATTTGAAAGTTTGAGGTGAATGTGTTTGTTATTAAGGTACTAGGGTAAATCAGAGATAATTATTTCCAATCACATATCCTAGGTTACCCCAAACTAACCTATATGACCTATAATCCATAAAACACAGTCTTAAGGGGATATAGATAGTGAGGTAGGATTTTAGAGTTTAAATTTTTTTTTGAGCCTTCAAGGTGCATATAAGGTGAAAGGAATAAATTTTTACCTCAAGGGACTCAAGAGTAAATTAAACAAATCATGCACAAAAAATAGATTGGCAAAAACACTTTAGAACAGGGGTGAAATGGTAACTATCACAGTCAAGAAGAGGTATATTAGTTGGATACCTAACCATGAAATGATATGGTTTGAAAGCTTATAGGGAGACAAATAAATAATAATGGGAGTCTTGTGACCAAGGAAACAATGAATAATTTACTTAAAAACAACAATCCAAACTAAGACCATGACCTACAGGCAGGGTCCTAAGAACTGTCTCAGTCAAACAAGAAATGGCCTAGTCTTAGGAATATGTGGTGCATTAGTGAAAAGGGTGGATCTTATATTTTAAAAAATTATGAAGCATTACTCAGCTGAGATTTTTAATATTAAAAATGGTGTGTATTGTGTTCATAAATCCTAAAACCTAGCTCAACTAACCGACAACCAAGTCTCTAAAATAGAATTGTATGGAGTGGTTCACAAACATGCTACAACCAACTAGATGTTTGAAAGATCTAGTGAGGTTTAGATCATAATGAACACATTAAGAAGGATTTTTTAGATTATCCCAAGGTTTTCACAAGTTATCATGGAGAAATATACATTCAAGTGTTTCTAAATCACTCAAAGTCATATGTCTACTTGAAGGTGTGTGTTAGTGTTTCAATAGACCATGTTTGTGTTGGAAGAAAAGAGTGATATGTGATACCATGAATAATAATAAGAGCATAATTTTGGTTCAAGTATGAAATTTATATGACATATGATCCAATTACATGCTCAGTCACCTCAGGGTACTCACCGATAGGTAGAATAATGGAGATATACACCTACAAGAATCTCATAAGAGAATTAGAGGATAACAGAGATTAGCTTAGTGAGGCATGAACTAATGTATAGAGGTAATATTAGAGCAAGGAAAGAAACTTCTAACTTTATTAATGGTAAATTAATTCTTTCTATAATTTAATGAAGCCTACAGCAAGGGTGAATATGCTCATAGAGAAGAAATACACACTCAAATGTAGATATACCTTTTCCTTTTAGCTAGTGGATTGGATGGCATGGCTCTAAGGTGAGATAAGGAGGTAAATAGGTAATTTTAAAACTATCATGAAGTTTTCACTATATTATTAAAAACTCACACATTTTAATGAAGGTGTACACTGTCCTTTACAAAGTAGAACTCAGGTTTCTTCATTTTAGGCCTCTAAGCCTAATGTTCTTCTGAAGAGCTAGTTACTTGGTTGGTGTAGTAACTTAGAGATGTAAGGCAAGTGGAGAAATAATAACACTCTTATATGTATATTAAACATGGGGAAGAGGTTTTTTAAGAGTCTGTATGCAAAGGAGAACTCAAAACTAACCCAAGAGTGGTAATTTGACTTTTAGACCTCCTAAAATGCAACTTTGAGCCTAGGAAACCATCTTCTCATACTCAGAACTTTGTTGAGATCCTACATGGGTATTGGAGGTGTTTGAATAATTTGGGTATGATCTGATACAATAAGTTTGTGATATAATTTTTTGGGTTCAATGTCACAACATCATGAACCATCCTTAAGAGTGTTAGAAAGCTTCAAACCCTCCTAAGAAGTCTATAGTGACCTGCATGCAAAAATTGAGCTAGTAAGGAACCAATATGAAATAATTAGGCTAAGAGAATAAAATTAAAGTTTTAGAATAAAATTTTAGGTTTATAAAAACGTGTTTTAATTTTATGGATTCCATATGAATAGGGTACAAAGGTAGATTTTCACATAAATGTGGTGTTTCCTATAGGTTATTGAAGGAGTTAAGTGATGAAAATAAATTTTATAGAAATATTGAGACCTAAGTCAACTCCTCAAGTCATTTTAAAAAATCAAAAATTGTCCTAAGTGCCTCTACTAGCTCTCTCTTTTCAGCTTGTTGAAACTGGCATCTAGAATGACAGTGGACAAAGCGGAAAATCAAGTTTTGTGGATTTTTTTTTTTTTTTGATGAATCCAAGCATATTAAGTGCCTATAAAGGTGTCATGACACCTATTTTATGTATCATTTTATAAATATTAAAACATTTATAGTACCAATTATCAAAACAAGCCTAATGGAGGGTGATCATAGTTGCAAGGTGATGATGAGCTTATGTAAGAGAATTTCATGATGGAGGAAACTCCCAATGCATGTGGATTAATGTTTTTAAATTCTATAATAATTATACATGTTAAAATTATCAATAATATTACTTGGAGAGCTCAATAGGAGTCCATGATGAATGAAATTTTCCAAAGTAGAATGATTGAGGAGTTTCAACACCACATGTGAAGAAGGAGCTTAGTTTGGGATGGACACATATTCAAATCAGTTTCATAACTCCTTTTCAACATCATTAACAGGAATTGTAACTTATTTCCACATTTTGACACTTATTTTATTGCTTCTTCAACTTATCTCTTCTCTCTCTTCTTCCATGTTATATAAATACAAGGTATTTTGGCTTTGCTAATGGATTCCAACTCTTGACATGGTGGAAGTCATACCAAAATTGCACCTTTATTTGTACTTATAATAATGAGAATGAATAAAGTTATAGTCTAAGTCCATTTTTACTATGTGTTGAAGTGATGCATCTTGAAAGTCAAGTATAGATTGAGTTCATCTTATTTTCATGCAATCCTTGAATGTGTTATTGCAAATGACTTCTCTCCTAATAGGTTTCTTAAATTATATGCCACTGCAATAAACTCTTTTAGTGTTTATGATTTTGATAGTGTCATATATGACCTTCCCTTCCCTTTCCTTCATTTATTTAGTTTTTATTTGCCTTCATGAGAAACACTAATGCTAGGGAGCTCCATTAATAGTGTTGAAGCTAGTTGGTTGTCTTAGTTAATTATGAAAACTCCAAGTCTATGAATGGAAGTAACTATTGGTTTATCAACTCTTAGTTTAGATTTTATTTATATATCTTGCTCTCTATTTTCACCCATACTAGGTAGTTTTAGTAGCATAAGCACATTAAGTCATATTTAGGGAGCTAGCCCTTTTCAATCCTAGAGATTCATCTCTCTTACAAGCTTCCAAATTTTTTAGAGATGATTCAATGTTACATAAAATTTTAGGAGTTCCATAGAGTGTTTGAGGGTACATTATTGGTGTATCTTCTTTCTTATCAGCTTTTAGAAGCAACCAGGCAAGCACCAATGGTGACTTCAAATGAATTTATCTTTAGAAGCAGTCTAGGTATCTATTGATGAAGATTTTGATCAATTCTTATTTTTTCATGTGACTTATGATGTTGGTATGGATGGATATAACGAGATATCCTACCATAAACCTCCCTATCAACATTTTTGTGACCCTTTCTATCCTTTTCAACAACCCTATCAAGAATACCATCCTCCCTATGATTCATGGTAGTCCTATTGTCAACCTAGTCCCTTTCTAAATGAATATGTTATTCTTGACTAGCCATATGACCCATATTCACCTCAGCCTTGTCATTAGGAGTTAAGCAACACCATTAGTTGGGATGCAAAATATGAAACTTTGAAAACCTTGATTGAAGAAGTTAAGTAGCCCAGTCACTTTTTCCAAGCTTACTACAACTCTCATTTTAAAAATTTGTTGGTAATTATGCCAAAGTTTCTATAATTGGAAAAGCATAGGAGTGTGTTAGATAAGTGTTATGATTAAACTCATGGTGATAATGTGGATTGGTTAAGATTTTTAGTTGGGTTGTTAATGGACATGTGGGGGTATGTTGAGGAAGAGAATTAATATGTCATTAGTGAAGGATTGTCTATGGAAAGAAAGGATTTTGAATGGTGGATTGATAGGTTAGAGATATGGGAAACTCAAGAGGCTATGGAACAAGTTACATATGTAAAATAATCTTCAAAAATCTATGAAGAGTCTTAAGAAGATGATGAAATCTTGTATGAATAAGATATCCTTCCTATTTCTCATCCTATCTTACCTATCCCTCAATATCCCATTCAATAAGTTTCATCCATCTCCATTCCCATCCATGAAAAATCCATAACCCATAGACCTATATATATGTATATATATATATATATATATATATATATATATATCCATCCTTTCTACCATTCCAATCCTTAAAGAAGAACCTATTCAATACTCAAAAGAGCCTACTAGTTCCGACTTTCCATCTTTGGACCAAAATATGAAGTCTTGGGGAAAGAAAGAGGTTAAATAAGAAGTCCAAAAAGATGATGAAAATCATGAGGTGGTTGTGGAAGAAAGTGATGTGCCCTCAACCCAAAAAGGCCTTTTTTTATCCAAGAGTCATTTCAAGAGATTTCTCTTTCTCCCATATCCATTCATGAGCCTATCACTACACCTTACATCCTTTCTTCAATTCATTCATCCATTTTCCACCCTACCACCCCATATCTTCTTGAAGAACAATATTTTTTAAGGGAATCATGAAAGGAGGAATGTATTCAATTTGTAGCAGAGCAAGAGGATGACACAAGTGATGATGAAGAATAATGTATCATTGAAACTCTACTTGGTGCTATCAAGCATAACTCACCCTTATGGAACCAAGAGAAAAAAAAGACTCAAATGAAGTTACAACTGCTCATAAGAAGGATGGAGATAGACTTGGAGTGGACCATATGACAAAGGATCAAGATGAGGTATTTGAATAAGAAGTTAATGAGGAAGAGGTGATCATTGATGTGAGAGATGAGAAAGAAGAATGGTTATAGTAGATTGAGTTTCTACAATATCATAAAGAAATTTGAAATTTTGAAGGAAAATTATATGAGAAGATAGATCAAGAAGTCTCCATCAGAGATAATGAATAGGATTGGGAAGATTACACTAAACCTCTTGATGATCTTAAAGAGTATGTAGTTTATAAACCACTTGTCCATTCTCAAGACACCATGGGGAGATAATAAGTATGATTTTATGAGGCATCATAAAATTATGTGGTAACTAAGGAGTCTTATGAAGATGCTGAGGTAGCTTAAGTACAATAATAATTCATCTTTAGAGGTGATATGCTTGACATTATCTTAGTTTCATTGAAATCTATACCGAGAAGATTAGCCAATACCATGAAAAAATATTAAGGCTTCTATGCAAATGTTTAAATGAAAAAATATCTCATGTGTCCCTTCATTTTATGAGGAAATAAGAGTTTCAAAATTTCCCTTTGATCTAGGAGGAATAAATTATATTAAGATAGTGTGTGTCTAGTTTGTTTGTTTCAGTTTGTTGTTGTGATTCCATAGCGCTCTTGAAGCAAAAATTATTTAATTACTTTATTATTGTGAGTGTTTCTTTTATTTTTTGTGTTTGGGTCAAACATGTCATTTTACTTGATTCAAATACCTTTTCAAATTACTTATAGTGTCCAGATGTATGACTTTGTGCCTAATGGAGGTGTTAGGCAACTAGTCTTAGGCATAACAAGCATGCCACCCTTGGGAATCGCCAAGAATGTTGAAAAATTTTGACCCTAAGTCAAATTTGGGTCAAACATTACTTTTTTAAAATATTTATGAAAGTTTCATATGTCATATGGGGTCTCCTATTGTATCTCATTTGACTTTCCCCTAGTCCTTGTTGAAGCTCATTTTCTTGGCTCTAGCCTGGTCAAAAAAATACAACATTGGTTAACCATGGTAATAATTAGTGAAATATTAAATTTATTTTGTAAATATCATAAAATGGTCTTTGATAGGTTTCAATGTGTTCACAATTTTTGAATTAACCACTTGCTAGGTTTCATGTGCAAAAAGGGTCATTTGGCCACATTCCTAGCTCATTAATTGACTTGTACAGATGGTGGGAGTTAAAAAACATATCACAAAGGTGGATATAAATGTGTATAATGTTAAGTAATTTCAAAATAAGTTATGTGGCAATTATAAGTCATTTATATTCAAGAAATGGTAGTTTTCCTAAAAAATAGGAGTTTTTAGTCACTTGTACGTATGTTTCAAGTGCACTTGCAGCTAAAAACGTGGTGGTGTGACTCTTCACATCCTAAAAGGTAATTTACACTTTTTTATTATAATATTCAATAAAAAAAAATCATTTCTAACTTCTTTTCCTTTTTTTCCATTTGCAAGCTATGGAAGGGCAAGTTTAAGCACTTACTATGGAATCTACAAGTGGAGTCAGAAAGAGTGATTTTATAGATGGATATTTATCTAAGTGAAAATAAAATCCATAATAATAACTCTCAATTTGGTTCATCCTCCTTCATTAATAATCACTTGCACTCCAAATAGATTTTTATGGAATATCATCCAAGAAGGGTATAAGTTTGTATCTGCTTCTCATTTTTAGAGATCGATGGAGATATGTTAGTTTGATGAGGTATTTTCATGTAAAAATAAGGCCAGATATAATTTTTGTTCATCATTAAATTCCTTTACTCTCAATTCTCTTGAAGGATATTTCAAAATTATGCTTATTTTTAAAGTTGGCAGCCATATAGGGGTAACTTGAGTTTTACAACATGGAAGAGAGCTCCATGGGAGGTTTCAATGTGCTTGGTTTCATGTTTTAATTTTTATTATACTCAATTTAATTTTGAGATATCAAATCCAATTTTCATTCTTCAATCTAATCTATCCAATTTTCCTTATTTACTACCTTGCTAACAAAGTGTGCTCACAGTCAAATTCTACAATAGTTAAAGAGAATGTAAAGAGGTAAAAATAATGGTATCCATGTTGTAAATCATGTTTGAGGTCATAAAATCTCAAAAATTCATGGATTTAATTATATTAAGATAAATATACTATGCAAAGTGGAAATTTTCCTTCAAAATAATGACTTGACTGTTTTGGGCTCTCGGTCCCTAAAGGACCAAAAAATATATTGGGGCTTCTTTAGAATAACATATGTCATGAAAAAAGATGTTTATAATTCCATTTTTTATTTTTTATTGTATACCTATCCACCAAGAACACTCATTACAATTTTTAAGGTGAAAGGAGGAGTGGAGATAGAGTTTTAACAATCTTAAAAGTTGCCAAAAATCATTGAATTTGAATAGTGATATCTATAGGTTAAATATGGAAAAGTGTTCTTGAACTTAATTTTGATGATAATAAACTATGAATGCAAGTTAAAACCATCCAAACTGGTATAAATAACATTCCTAAACTAGTGATGACAAAATGAAAGGTGAATTTGTTATTTGAATCCCCTAACTCAAACCCTCTATCCATATAGGTCTGGGAGCACTCATCTACAACATGCTTAGCAAATGTTCACCTCAATTGGCCATGTAATGTTCAAATTTGAAAGCTTTAGGTGAATTTTGATGTTTTTATGGTACTATGATAAATAGGATATAATTATTTCCAATCACATGACCTAGCTAACCCCAAACTAACAAGTAGGCCCTAGAATCCATAAAATAGTCATAAGGGCATATGGACAGTGAGGTAGGAGTTTTGAGTTTGAAATTTGTCTTGAGATTTCAAGGTAGATGTAAGGTAAAATTAATAAATGGGTAATTCAAGGGACTTAATATTAACTTAATCACATCATGAACAAAGCCTAGATTGGCCAAAACACCTCAGAAAAGGCATAGAATGGTGACTATCACAGTCAGGCAGAGGTATATTAATTGGAGACCTAACCATGAAATGATATGGTTTCAAAGATTATATGTAGAAAAATAATTAATAAGGGGACTATTTTTACCAAGGAAATAATAAATAAGATCCTTAAAAACATCAATCTGAACTCAGACCATGACCTATAGGCAGGGTCCTAAGAACTGTCTCAGTCCAACAAGTAGTGGCCTGGTCTTAGGAATGTGGGGTGAATTAGTACAAATGGTGGAGCATATATTTTAAAATATTATGAATGATCACTCACATGATATTTTTAAAAATAAAAAGGGTGTGTATTTTTTTCTTAATGCCTAAAACCTATCTCCAGTAACATATATCCAAGGCACTAAAAAAGAATTGTATAGACTAGTTCACAAGAATGATACAACCAACTAGATGGTTGAAATATCTATTGAGGTTTGGATCATAATGAATTAATTGAGAATTATTTTTGATATTATCCCAAGTTTTTCACATGTTATCATGGATAAACATACCCTCAAGTGGTTCTAAATCATTCCAAGTCATATGCCTAGCTATAGGTGTGTGTTAGTGTTTCAATAGACCATGTGTGTTTTGGAGGAAAAGAGTGATATGTGTTATCATGAATAACCCTAGGATCCTAATTTTGGGCAATTTATTAAATTTATATGATTTATGATCCAATTACACACTCATTCACCTTAGGATATTCACCAACAAGAAGAATCAAGAAGATATACACCTACAAGAATCTCACAAGAGCATTGGAGGATAATGGAGATTAGCTTAGTGAGGCATGGACTAGTGTATAGATGTAATATTAGAGGAAGGAAAGATAATTTTTAGTGTATTAAAGATAAATTCATGATTTATATAATGCAACTAATCCTAGATCATGGGTGAATATTATCATAGAGAAGAAAGTGCTGTAGATATACCTTTTTCTTTTAGCTAGTGGATTGGATGGCATGGCTCTAAGCTGAGATAACAACGTGAAAAGGTAATTTTTGAACTATAATTAATATTTAAATATATTAATACAACCTCACACATGTTCATGAATGTCTACACTGTCCCTTACAAGGTAAAACTTAGGTTTCTTCATTTTGGGCCTATAAGCCTAATGTTCTTCCTAAGAGCTAGTTGCTTGGTTGGTGTAGGAAATTGGATAAGTAAGGTAATTTTAGAATCAATAACACTTTTAGAGGCATATTTATCATGGGTAAGAGGTTTTTGAAGATTTAATATGTAGAGGAGTACTCAAAACTGACTCAAGAGGGTTAATTTGACTTCTAGACCTCCTAAAATGCAACTTTGAGCCTAGGAAGTCATCTTCTCATACTCAAAGCTTTTTTGACGTCATGCATGGGTTTTTGAGGTGTTTAGAAAATTTAGGTATGGTATAATATAATAAATTTGTGATATTATTTTTTATGTTTAATGTCACAACTTCATGAACCATCCTTAAGAGGGTTAGAAACATTCAAACCCTCTTAAGAAGCCTATAGTGACCTATTTGGAGAAATTGAGCTAGTAAGGCACCATGGTGAAATAATGAGGAAATGGATATAAAATTAAATTTGTATAATACATTACTAGGTTTTTTGAAATGTGTTTTGATTGTATGGACAAGGTACAGAGCTATTTTTAGCATAAAATTGGTGTTTCCTGTAGGTTATTGAAGGAGTTAAGTGATGAAAATTAATTTGATAGAAATATTGAGACCTGAGTAAAATCCTTGATTAATTTTAAAAACTCAAATATTGTCCTAAGTTCCTCTACTAGCTCTCTTTTTTAGCATGTGTAAACTAGCATCTAGAATGACATGGTGGGCAAAGTGGAAACTTAGGTTTGGTGGATTTTTATGATGTTTCTAATGAATCCAAGCTTATTAAGTTCCTGTAAAGGTGTTATAACATCTCTTTTATGGATCATTTGAGAAATATGAAAATATTTCTAGTGCCAATTGTCAGAACAAGCCTAATGGAGGGTGATCATGGTTGCAAGGTAATGGTGAGATTATGTAAGAGAATTTCATGGTGAAGGAAACTCCAAATGTAGGTAGAATCCTATTTTTAACTCCCTCTCCTCATCATACATGTTACACATGTCCCTAATCTTGCATGGAATGCTCAAGAGGAGCCCATGATGAATGTAGTTTTCCAAAGGAGAATGATTGAGGAGTTTCAACATGACATGTGAGGAAGGAGCTTAGTTTGGGATGGACACATGTTCACATAAGTTACATAACTCATTGTAAACCTAATTTACATGTATTTTAACTAATTTACACCTTTTGACACTTCTATTTGTGCTTCTTAAATATCACTCTTCTTCTAAGTTCTATAAATATAAGCCATTTTGGCTTTCCAAAGGGATTCAAACTCTTGGCATGGTGGAAGCCCTACAAAAATTATACCTTAATTTATACTTAAGCTAATGAGAAGAAATTTGGTTATACTCTAAATCCATTTTCATTATGTGTTGAAGTGATCCACCTTGAAATCCAAGTATATATTGAGTTCATCTTATTTTCATGCAATCCTTGAATGTGTTACTACAAATGACTTCTCTCCTAATTGGTTTCATGAAGTGTATGTTTTTTAAATAGAATTTTTAAGTGTGTATGAGTTACATAGTGTAATATCTAACCTTCCCTTCACTTTCCTTCATTTTTTGAATTTTTATTTGACTTCATGAGAAACACTAATGTTAGGGAGCTCCATTAATGGTGTTAAGGCTATTTTGGTCATCTTAGTTCACTATGCAAACTCAAAGTGTATGAATGTAAGAAACTCTTGGTGTATCACCTCTTAGTTTAGGTTTTCTTTATGTATCTTTGTCTCCATTTTCACCCATAATAAGTAGTTTTAGTAGAATAAGCACATCAAGTCATATTTAGGGAGCTATCCCTTTTCAATCCTAAAGATTCATCTCTCTTACAAGTTCCCACAAATTTAAGATGTGATTCAATGTTGAATAAAATTTTAGGAGTTCCATAATGTGTTCTAGGGTACACAATTTGATGACAATAGGAACATATTCATATAGGATAACCTTAACCAACTAATATGATCCCATTATGAGTTAATGTGAATGTGGGTCCCATAAATTTCATTAATTTTCCTTTCTTTCCATTCCATTAAAATATGTTAATATTATAATTTAAGGTTATTGAATGGGAAAATTAAAACATAACCCTTGGTTAATGCATTGTGTAACCTAATTGGGAAAATTAACAGTTGAGCGTATACCTGCATGTAATTCCCTTATTTTGCTTTGATATTTATAGGATCCGGCATGCCATTCCCTATTTATATTCAAAAAAATTAGTATCATAATCCTATACCTCATTATCAATATCATCATAGAAGAAGGGACTCAAAATATTTTTAAGTTTCTTACCTCATAAAAAAATCCATTCTTTATATTATTCCATCTCAAACCCTATGTGATCTCAAAATTGAAGGCAATAACATTAGTTTTATCTTTTTATTTATCATATTTTCTCTCCCAGTTATATATTTGATCCAAGATTAACAAATTTAAATAATTAAATTAACACTTATCCATTTGGTGTAAGAAAATGTCCCAATAGTTATTGTATATCTTACAATATAAAAAAAATTGTGTGTTTCTCTAATATTTTGTAAAAACTTATAAATTCTCTTTAGTAATTTATAAGTTGTGAAATTGTATGATTTTATGATGTTTGTGTATTTTTTAATTATTGATTTTAGTTAAACATATTTATGCAGTTTTGATTTTTTGATCTTATGGCTATGTTAACTTGTTGATTGTAACCAACCAGCATGTTCAAGGTAGAATGTTATGCTGAATATACCATCTAGTTACACTCAGTTCAAATGTAATACCTTTATTTGAAGAATTCATAATATTGTGGAGAACATATCCATGTATATATTTGATAATTGTTTTCTATTTTTCCATAAGTTTACATATGTTTATCAATGCTCTTTATTTTTCAATGCTAATTATTTATCAAAGCCACTTATTTGTCAATGATAATTATTTATCAATGTCTTTTATTTATCAATGCCTATGTTTTCTAATTGTTTTATATTTTTACATAGGATTATAGACATCATATATGTCATGAATTTATGTTTTCAATATGAAATGAGTAATATGTGCTTTAAATATGCATATGTTATTCATGGTTTGAGAAAATATGTTAGAGTGTGTTCACATTATTATGTTTTTAATAATATTAGTTAAACAATATTACATAAATAGTTTTATTTTGTGGTATATTATTATTTTGAATAACAACTATATTATATGGGGGAGCTTTATATAATTAGATAGTTATAAATTTAAGAATTTATATGGATTTTAGGATCACCATATATAGTGTTTATACTTCCTATATATGTGCCTCGTAATGCTTCAAATGAATAATATGGAAAGATAATACTACAATATATTGTGTTTAAATTTCATTATATGTCTTATGTAAATGGTGTTAATCATCTATAAATCTAAAATAGATCTATCAAAACCATGTTTTATCCATAGCTAAGTTGGTTACTATGGGAGAATAAGAAAATTTGCAAGATTACTATTTTGTTGTTTTGCCCAAAGTAATGATAATTTTGTGAGCATTTAAAATTGATGAATTATATCCTGGTGTATATTTTTATTCATATGTTGTGATTATATCATTTAATATAGATCCAATCTCATTGATTCATCAATTTTGTAATCATGTCTTCCCAACTCTATGTGCATGAATAACAATCTACTTAAAAGTTTTGGTTGGTTATTTTTGAAACATGATTACATCAATCAGTTAACATAGCTATATGTCCACATAGATTATTTGACAACTAGGGTAGCATATTGTGGATGATCCATGTCATGTTCAAAATTCAAAGTCATGTATAGTATGTGGATTATGATTCTAACATAGAAGCGATTTCACTATATAGGCATATTGCACTAGAAGCTTCCCATTTTTTGTTTCATCAAAGGATTAAAGATGTGCATTAAATTGATGAGCTTATTCATTATCTTACCTTCACATCATACCATTACCATTTGATCCGTCTATATTATCCAAAAGTGTAAAACACTCTATTCATATCTACAATCATGTGTATTTGATATTTTTTCATTCTTGACTGATGGATAGGAAACAAAATTACAATAATGGAGTGGTACTAATTTTCTTTTGTAGTATTATTTATAGGTTTTATAGGATCCATTTACTATACTTTTGCAAGTAAGTGGTTTTAACAATCATATGCTAAGTAAAAGTCTACGTATATGATTGAATGATAGCCTTCAAACCTTCAATCTCAATATCTATCCACCATGACAATTGAATTAGACTATGCATTCGACTTCAAATTACATCCACATGGATATTGCCCATTCTTTATCAATTTGGCACATTTGTTGAGGTATTAGTATAAAATCTTGCATCAACCATTCCATAAGCCTAAATTATTGGTTAAAATTTATATGTTTTCTTATTTTGTCTTTTATCCATGTCATAGGTCAAAACATAATAAAGATAGGTTAAGAGTCAAGTGAATCTTTCCTTCCATTCTAATTTGGTATTTCTAGTCTTAAAAATTGTCAAAGTTTAATAATTTTATTTTTAAGTCTTATTTGTTGTTGTGTTAGTATTATTAATTTTAAATTTTAATTATAGCCTTATTTATATTAAAAAAATTTGTTATGTTATATAACATCAATGGTCATTATTACTATCAAAAGTCCTTGTAATAAGTATTGAAATAATTAAAGTTTGTCATGGAGCTCTATTATATGTACAAA
>JARHVA010007947.1:457500-462500 GCA_037957365.1 Torreya grandis | reverse complement strand
AACCATCCCCTCTTAGCATTTAATATGAAGATTAGGAAATCCAATATGGAAATTCATGCTGCCAAATATTTTTATTTGGGACTCGACTTCACTCCAATCATAATTTAAAAGGTCATTAAATGAAATCCACTCATGGAGACATAGCAAAAAAACATTCACAAATTCCAAACCTGAGTATTCTTGAAATATCTTCCTGATATTCAACAAGACCACAATATTAGAAGAAAAATTCAAATAGAGTTATGGTCATTTTATAGTTTTACCTATTCTAAGGAAACATTATTTATTAAAATTCAAAGTAAATACCACCATAGAGGCCATAGAATCATGTGTAAAGGAAAATTCCTCCACTTATAAAAAAAATTACAGACTTGGAAGGCTTCATTTTGTTTTATGACATGGCAAGGTATGTATCTATAGGTAAATTAAGGATTAATACAGCTATGTGAATATCATATTAAAGGTCATTCTAATTCTCCTCATGGTTAATATATTTTTTTCACTAACTTCCATGGGACTTGTACTTGGATTTTGATCTCAAAATGTATGTAATGTGTCAATATTTAAAAGAGAAGATCGTAGGGAGTTAAGGTACAATAAATATTATGAATATTCATAAATTTAAAATAAATGATCTAAAATGATGAAAAACATATAATATTTTTTGGTACCCATGTTTGGCCAATTGTATCGAAAGGTACACCATTCAATGGATCTAAAAAATTGTGTTAATTAGTCGTTAAACACCCACATATGTCTTGTCTTTAATATTGGTGTTCAAGATCCTTTCCTAGATGTAATGCTAATATTTAATAGATAATATCCATCCTATAATCTATAATTTCCATAATACATTTTTATTTTCATCTTTAAAATGTGATGATTACAAAACACTACCCCCTTTACCTCTCACATATACCAATGCTAAAGGCATATAGAATTTACATTGGTTGGACACAATATATTTTGATCAAATTCAATTTTACTATGTCTACAATCGGAACCTAATATTAAAATAAAACTTATTGTATGTGGAAGGATATAAAATTTAATGTATAATTTTTTTACATCTTCATTGGCAATGGTAGGCCTAGTGCAAGTAAGAATTTACATGAAAGGGAAAATTAATTAAAATTCAACCATGTGAGTAAAGAGATATATATTTAAATCATTTTTTTAGTTAATAATTTTTAAAGTGTATGTAGGATACTATTATATGAACCTGTGTCCCTTCAATAATAAAATAAAAGGAATTGAAAATCATTGATGGCTAGATAATAATTATAGTGAGTAGTATTTTGATAAATGTAAGAATCTACCAGTTGGGTAAATTTTTTGAAAAAACTCAAGGAATTAGATTGTTATAAATTAATGGTTAAAATAACCAAGTGTCATTTAAGATTAGGTAAATAATGTGTTGTTTATTTTTATTTTATTTATTGAATGGTTGATGTCAATTACAATTTAATGGAATTTCTAGTTTATTTGGTTTCTTATGTTCTCCCCATATTATTTGGTTTTAGGTTAATGAATATTTGATGATTAATTTTAGGGATAAAAATAGTCAATTACCCTCAGAATGTGTGTACATGAGTTATTTTATCAAATCAAGTATAGTGTAGTGCTTAATGTTTAATGACTAATTGTAGGGATAAGTTGATATATTCTATAAAATAGATACAAGGTGCATCTTAAATAGTAAGATCAAAAACTAACTAATATTAGTAAATGATTTTTTATATTAATATTAATGTATCATGATACAATTGAAATTTTCCCATCGAAGAATGTACAAAAATGAAGCGTCTTAAAATTATTTTCCAACCCTTATTCCCTTAAATACCTTTTACACTCCACTTGACAGAAACAAGAATAATTTTCCTGTGGATATTAATAATTTTACTACCTCTCATATCACGAGAAAGGAATAAAATATCCAAATAAACATCATGAAATTTTCTAGTAGTTTAGGATTATCTCAGATAATATCCATGAGATATATAGCTAACTTATCATAAAATTATTTTTATTATGTCAAATAGGAGTAGACATAAACAATTGGAATAATTTTGTTACAAACATAAAATTTTCATGAAAATTACTAAGGCTTGGTGTTCTTATATGTAATTTTATTTTCCACTCTTTCACTCACATACTACCACAAATCAATGAGATAATTTGTTACAACTAAAGTGAATGTTTTAGGAACATGAGTTTTTATCCATTCTGATCCATTTCCACTAAAATTATTTCAAATAATCTATAAATTTAATTAATTTTTATATATAGAACTATGTTTTTGTCACACTATAGATTAGATCCAAAATCTTCACATAAAATTTTAATGAAAATAAACATCTCTTTGAATTTTATCCCATGCTCTAAAATCATGAGGAAGGAATCATCTACAAAATAATGATCAATTTACTCTATGGTGAGGTTAGGAACAAAAATTCAACCAATCAAGGCATGGTTATATCCATGAATAAAAAATATCCAAAAGATTTGGATACAAGAACATACAAAGAGAGAGTTAAAGGGAAACATTATTCTATAGAAATTAGATCCCCAAAACTATCAGTATTGTGGCTATTGATGGTGAAACAAGTAGACATATGAGAAGAGGATATAAATATCCCAAATAAAAAATCTCTAAATCCTAAGGCTTTAAAAATGATGAGGTAAATAATAACTCATTACAATCATATGATTTTCCAAAGTCGGTCTTGAGGAATAGAATTCTCTAATTAAAGTATTGCACCCATTCCATTCTTTCTAATGTGGTAATGATATTATTCAAAATGTATCAACTTTTCACTGACATTATTTTTTCTAGTCTAATAATTTCATAGGTGTTGTGGAAAAAGAGATTCACTAGAGCTTTGGTACTGACTTTATGAGAGATACTAATAAAAGTGAACAGCATTCAACTTGTATGGGTTTTTGATTTCCCATAATAAAGATGAAATTAGTTTTGTCTTTCTTAGTAATATGCCCTAAATAATTTATGCATATATATTATTTCAAAACCTAAAATAAGTGTAAACCAAAATACAAAAAAGCATTTTTTTTATAATTTATAATGGAAACCATCAACTTATTGTGGCTTCTCATTAACCATAATAATAACATCATAAATATCAATAGTTAATGGTTATTATAAATATTTTGATCCAAAAGAACTAATTTGGGAGGTACCATGCCGAAACATTTAGGTAATGCTTGTGCATAATTCCATTATGTTTTCCTAGACTTAGAACACAAAATTACAATGGTTAGGAAATCTTGAGCAAATATTAGGAAGAATAGTGAGGTACTTACCTATAAGTTTGATAATTATGATTTATAGTTTAGTAAACTTTTCCCAAAAAAATTTAAAATTTTTAGAAAATTGAACTTATTCATTATCATAACTAGAAATAAAATGCCATCATGAAAATGAATTGAATTATAATATAGAGCCCCTAGCCTAAACAAGTAGCTTTTAAACATGTGAAAATCTGTAAGAGGAAATTTTATATTAACTAAAAAATTACATGCAATTAATTCTTTGAGTTGTTAATTACATGAGAAATTTTTATAATATTATTTATTTTAAAAGTTAATGTTTTGAAGATAGTCTTTTTATTGGTACCCTACATTTGATTCATTGTGATCTATTAATTTTAAAATAAACCAAAATATAAATTTCAAGCATATGGGAAATGTGTTCGATGAATTATGACAAATATCATGGGTAATGGTATAATTTTTTATTAGTTGTTACCTATGTAGGAAGAAAATTATGGAAGGAAACTTGATCATATTATGGTTGTTGGAAGATTTTTTTTTAATTTTTAATTCAACTAATGTTTTTATTCATTTATATAATTTAAATATAATAAATAAAAATCCTAAATAGTTCTTTAGTTTAATATATTATATTATTAGAAATTATTCCTGTTACTATTATTCACATTAAAATATAATTATAGATATGGTTAGAACAACACGATTGTGAATTTGTATTCATGGCCCAATATACATGTAAGTAAGAAACACAACAAACAATAAGAAATAAGAAATGTCGAATAAGCATATCTATATAAAATTATTAGTATTATGTGAGAATAAAACACTAAAATGTGTGAACTTGAATAAAATGCATTTGTAACTAAAGGTAGTTATGATAGTAAATTATCTTTAAGAGACTGATTAGTCAAATAAGAGGGATACTATTAAGGTGAATCTAGTGTAACCCACCCATAATGCATTTTTTTATATGACCCAATGAAATTATGATTCCAAAATTTGGAAGAGGAATGTAAATACCCATCAATTTGCTAACCTAAACAAGTGAAGAAGACCATTAAATAATAACAAAGGGATTTTTATGTAGTGATGTGATACATCTACCTCCATTGAGTAAGAGGGGAGGAGATCTAGCTACAGGTGCATCTCTATCAACATTTGGGTACCAATCGAGGGTTAACTTATAGTTCTTGAACAAGAATAATTTGGTTTTTAGTACAGGGTGAACTCCACCTCTAGTTCAGAATCATCCAGAGATGTTAAAACTCCAAATCCATTTTTTTTTCATAGAACTAGAATATGTAGATAAACTTAGTGTATTAAAAAAAATTTATCATTAAAATAAAAATAAATATAAAGTTATTAAATATTGAAGTTAATTGATCTTATAAAATTAAATACATTGAATATAATTACATATATGAAAAAAATCATATCAAAGAGATGTATGCAACTCATTAAAAATTATCTATAAACAAATACATTTTAGACATGATAGGATCTAGATGAAAATGATGAAATAAACCATCAGTATATATATTTTATATCTCATAGACATGTGTAGAACATATTTTAAAATATTATGTGTATAACATGTAGGAAATATGGGGTTAATAATTTGGTTGTGGTTTTTATGCTCCACAAGACAAATACCATAATATATAATACACCAACAAAAGTTAAATTTGTCTGGCTAAAACTTGCCAATC
>JARHVA010007947.1:420000-445000 GCA_037957365.1 Torreya grandis | reverse complement strand
CTCATAGGGCATGGTGAATAGGATGGTCTACACACAGTTGACATAAAAAAGGAGAGCAAGCTAACCTTAGCTGTTCATTTTCCCATGCGTACCTTTCACATCTACTCGTTGGGCAAATTTATTCCCACCATCTTGAATTACCGCTCACTATGTCCTTCCCTCGTGGGATGCAGAAGCGGGGGAGCACGTGGCACGTTACACCAAATGTTGGTGCAAAGTGCATCCTAACTTTCATCTCCCACCACATTGCCTTTGTCCCATATGCCTTCGCAGAACAACACCTCATTTAGATCTTTTAATCCTCGATCTCGAGGAACCTCCCAGCTTCCCCAAGTCACACTCCTACGGACCTGCACGCCAGTATTTGCACCTTGCACTTTAGACTTCTAAACGTGCAGTTAAGAAAATTACCCCTGCCACGCTATTCTTGCTCTACTGCGTTTGAAAAATACGTTGCGTGCTTTCATTCTGTGGACCCCGAGGATGGTGCAGCACTTTGCACGTTGCACCTTGTGTAGGTGCAAAATGCACGGGAAACTTCGCCCTCTGCCATGCATCTTTACAAATCACAGTCTGTGGAAATTTGGACCACATTTGCACTTGAAGGTCAATATGGAGTCAACTGGTGTTAGTTCCACCAAGTATCCTACACGCACTCTTTTTCCAAACTTGGCCTTAGTGCCCTTTTAACAATTTTCCATGTGGGTAGCACCCTTTGAATGATGCGTTCAGTTGCATGAAAAGGACAAATCCTGCGTGTTCCCATGGTGCCACGTGGGATGCTTGACGTGGCATGGCAACATGTGATGTGGTTACGAATGCTATTGCATGCATTTTAGGGTAACGACACCTACACAAATAAGACATGTAATATACTTAAAATATTAATTAAAAGTAATGAAAAATAATTAAAATGTGTGAAAAGAATGATCAAAATAAAAAACATTATCACACACATAATATAAAAATATTTGTAAAATTACAATAAATGAATATATTAGAAGTTAAATCTGACAATAATCATGTCAAAATAGTTGAAACTTTGTATAGAAGAAGGAATACAAGAGAACGAGTATAAACACTTGGAGACTTGGGCAAGGTGAGAACTTAAGGGATATAAAAAAAGTATCAGGGGAGAGATAGGGGAATATGTTGTTTCAATATGAAATAATAAAATCTAAAAATGACTGGGCATTTACTGAATTAGTCTCCTCACCAAAAAAAATTCCTACATCTGATTTATTCACACATAACCCTGCCATTACACAAATTGTCTTGGAGTTTAGAAAGAATGGGATTGAAAAAGTTTTGGAAAATGATGCATGGTTCTGTTCTAGAGGCACTATATGTAGATTTATCAATCTCTGGCTAAAACATCTAATTCTTCATACATGGGTTCAAGAAAGTTGGTAACCTATTGTTTAAGGTAAGTGGAAAATTTACCCTTGTGTAAAAAAAATTGGTAACTGAATTTAGCTACCCATGGGATGAGGATTTCATACGAAACCAGTAGTAGGATTTGGATCACCATCCCCTAGTAATGAAACCATGGTTTCTACACTTCAATTCCCTCACAAAACCATAAAATGTCATAACTAATTGGGTTCATCTTCTGAGCCTCCCGCTCTAGTTCTACTCTAGCATCTCCTTCAAGGCAATAGTTAGTACCTTAGGATAATTTCTAAAAACTAACCTAGCCACCTCTCTTCTCTTCCACATGATCTTTGCTAGAAGACTAGTCAAGATAGACACTTCCAAGAATCTTCCTAAAAAAATGGACACAAACTATGAATGTTGGTTGTGAAATCACTCTTGATTATGAAGGATATCATTTTCAATAGTAATTTTTCTTCTTGATTGGCTGCTTATCTATAGACCACGTAAACTCCAACTTAGAGAAGGAAAGTCTTGGTGGAAGGAATTGCTATCTACTAATCTTACTGTGGAAAGGGTTGATTCTAATTGCAAAGGTTCAAACTCATCTAATGAATATCTTGAATCTAATGACCCTAAGGAAATGCATTCAGTTAAAATGGGTCCTTGTCAAACAAAGGGAGACATAATGGTAATTTTAAACTCCTTGTCTAAAAATAAAATCTCCAATGGAAGTTGAGAGGAATCTAGTTAAATTGAAATAGTCATCCCCTTCTCCCCTGATTAAAAGTGAGATGACAAGGATGACTAGACAATGGGGAATAAAATGGGGAAGTGAATTCTAATTTTTTTTTTATGTTCCTCAGAGAGGGATAGTAGAGGCAATATGAAATGTTCAAGATATTTTTAGTATAGATGGGTAGTTAGTAGTATAGGCATATTTTTAGTTGTTTGTTTGTTATTTTTGTGGGAATTTTTTGTTCCCTAGTTATCTTTCTTGTTTCATGTATAGGCAACGTATTTTTTGTTGGTTCGTTGTTATTCCTAGGGCTACTATAAGAGGCATTGTATGTGAGCTTAAATGATTTATCTTTTTCTCCATTGTACAAGGCTTAGGGGCCTTTTAAAACTTAGTCTTTTACCCTATCAAATAAAAATAGATAGAAATACGTTGAAAGTGTGTTATCAATCTTATGCATAACTGAAATGTCTTATATATATATATATATATATATATATATATATATATATATATATATATATATATATATATATATATATATATATATAATTGTTTGTCAACCTTAATGATGGAATAATTGAATATGTACTAGAGACTTGGCTAAGTGGGGTGTGGAAAAATTACTTGCCTAATCAAAAACATACAAATCTTCATGTTAATTTATGTGTTTCAAATTTATGATAACATAGATTAAATTTTCCATTACATTATTCTCACCCTTTGTTCTTTGAGGTGTTTTGATTAGAAGATCTTGCATTAAGGTGGTATTTAGTAACATAGGAATATGCACCAGTTTCTTGAATGGCTTATGCAAGAATAATAATCTTTGAACCTTTGACACAATACTTGGTGGAATATTTTAATTCATCAATACACACTAGGATGACATAGTTCGTACACCAAATATTATTTTAGAATAACATACCATTGGCCCTTGTTATTTATGTCTTTGTGGCCAAGATATTAAATGTATTAGGAATATGTCTAAATTTTGTGATAAAATATAGTCACAAACCCATTTCAAGTGGGTATGTCCATTCACATAATATCCTTTGCCAACAATCAAATACTAGCCCTTATTGTTATGCTTTATCAATTGACATGAATGAGAAAACATTAAATAAAATTTTATATGGTTTGAGATGTATTGTATGGAAGATATAGCATATACACACTCATACACATAAGTGAATAATCTATTATAAGAAATAAATAATCAGTTAGTACATGGTATTCAACATGGTCATGCCCAACTCACATAGACATAAATCATGAGGAACAATATGGTAAACATGTGAAGAGCTCATAATGTCACACATCAGTAACATGCTATGGAGGTCATACACATTATATGTGTCAGATAAGCATTTCATTATTAATCCTTGTTAAGGCATGATATTAATGGTTTCACTTAGGTAAGTAACCCAAATTTGTTTGCCCAATCAAATATTTAAAAAACATATTGTTTTAATAATTTTTAAAAAAATCTATGTTTTTCATATAAATATTATAATATTCCCAAAGTTGTTATTTGGGAGTATTTGATGCTGACATTATAAAATTCAATTACTATGATAATTCATATCATTATTATTTACTATATTTATTTTTATTATAACTATTTATGTCATTAATAATTTATTATTTTGAATAGCATTTAATTCAATATATTCCAACAAAAAATCAAAATTCTAAATTTTTTAAAACATTAATCAATTATTTAGCATGTCAAATCTTATCATAAATGTTATTTAGGTAATACCATGTCATAAATGTTACCTGTTTTCATAAAAAGTGAGGATTAGTGAAGAGTCATCACTAATGAGTAGATAGAACCAATCTAAGAGATGGCTCGGAATCTATGTTGATTGTGAAATGTTGATCACTCTTATTATCATTCGACCTTACCTTGCATAGAGTCTTATTTAAAATCTTAATAGTTGATTCTCATCCATTGGTATACTTCAGTTTGCCCATTGATAGGATATTAACCTCTCTTTCTTAGACTATGTGGCATAAATATGTAAAGGTAGGAAACTTCTGGAATAAGATAGCTTCATTTAATAATGGTAACATAATCTATTAAAATATGTCTTGAAGATCTCTATCTTCCATGAGGCTAGTTAATTTGGTTAATATAGTCATGTATCATAAGACATAATTTGTGATAGGCTCATTTGAATTTTGTTTCAATTGTGCCACTTTTCAATATGACATATTATCATTAATGTTGATGGAGAAATGTGTTAAAAACATGATGAACAAATGATTGAATGCTTTGATGGATTAATTTAGTAAATCATAAAACCATTATAGGGCATAATCCTATTAAACTACATAGAAACAACTTTGTGAGAAGATAATTGTTAGACACATAATCCAAGCATACTACATGAAAATATTTTAGATGATACTTTGGGTCACACTATCCATCATATAATGTAAGATTAGGTGTCATGAAATTATAAGGTAAGGGAGTTTCCACTATGTGATGTGCCAAAGCTGAATTTAAGAGAATATTAGAATCCAAGGCATTTAATGACCTATCGGATCCCTTTTAGAGATGTAACATCTTAGAATATACAAGATGAATCTCATGAATAAGGGATTGTACATATAGAGTGGAGGTACTAGCCATAATATATTTATCTATCACTGAAGGCTGTTGCGTTACAATTTTAGTTTGTGCTAGTTAAGTTGGTTGAGTTGGCCACATTATAGGTGTAACAATGTTATTAATCGAGAGAGTTGAAGATTGACCATTGTTTATTTTATGGAGTTATTCTTGAAGAGTATTGATGAATACATCTTCTATATCCATATGTTTTAAAATAAAATATTATAATTATTGCTTATCTATTTTATCAAATCTATTGGTCAATTATGTCATTGTAGTTTTGAAGGTCAAAAAATAAGTTTTGTATATTTTGAACCTTTGAACAATTTTAATATAAGAAAGATTGTAAAAAATAAATATGGAATCAAAGTTGACATTCTAGAACTAAAATTTGAGTACAAATAGAAAAAGGATACAAACACTAAGATTGTCTTGGGTTAGGATTTTTTGAGTTAGGGTTTCTTTAAAAAAAATTAAATAATGTTTATATAAAGGAAAGTATAATGTGAGGTTGACTTATTAAGGTAGGTTATGCAAAAAAAATTAGAAGAACAAAAGTATTTAACTCTAATTTAGTGCACAAATAATTTGGATAAGACAAACTAGGGTTTTAGGCAATATTCAAATTACATCAGATTTATCAAATGTTTTAAACATTTAGGATTTTAATATTGTAAATCCTATGTTTGATTAAAGGAATAATTTTCCTAAACAAGTGAAGTAATATAAAATAAATAACCACTGATTGGTTATAAAATCTGATTTGTGAGTTTCTAAAATAGTAATAAATATGTGCAAATAATGTTTTATCTAGAAGACACCTATTGCAAAATATTTGAGTGATGAAAATTAGGTTACAGATAGGTTTGAGTGTCATTAATAGTATACATGAGTCAAATCCTCTGCTATAAAATAACGTCCACTTGGACAGTAGAATCATGTAACTCTAGTGTCCTCAAAATGGCACTAGTGTCTTTTTTCCATGACTATTTCTAAATTTTGGGTGCACTTGTCCCTGCATTACTATGTTATGTTCTAGCATGCATAAAGTCTAAAACTCTATTTTTTGCCTATAATAGCTTATTTATGTTGCAAACCATAATCCTCCTTGTAGGTATGGCATGAGATAAAAATGTGTGTTTATTAGTAGGATATGCTAGACATCCTTAATACCCCACTATGAACATGTATCCCTACATACCAATACATTGAGGATGGATCAAGACTAATGTGGTTCTCCCACCTGTGTTTGTCACAAATGTAACTGAATTGTTGAAAATAGTGGTCGTGAATGCCTTTAGTGTGGTTGAGATTAGAAATATCTTAAATATCAGATTAGGGTAGCTCTAGATGGTAGTATGCATAAATAAGTAAAAATAAAATTCAATAACCTTGATTTTGCTCGACTTGAATCTTGTTTGAATAGATTTTTTGCATCTATTCTCCATCTAGTGTATATAGGTCTAAGAGTCTTGTATTTATAGTGTTTTGTAGCTTCTGTGGATAATAAAATGTGCTTAGACTAACCTTAGGAGCGTTACACATTTGAAAATATATCCGTTTAGGAAATTGAAGGCAAGGAACACTAGTGCAATGTTGGGGACAATAGTGACTTGTGGATATAGTGTCCTTAATGTGGCATTATCTTCTAGATGGCAGGGTATTGGCCATGAAGGTTCAGGATATGGGAATGAAGGTCTAGGACTATGTTTTAGTTTACTAGGGACATTTGTGATCTGCACAATGGTTGAAAAAGTGTGATAAAAACTTCTGATTGAGTCTAAGGTTAAGATAAGAATAGGTTGTGATGACAATCTAAATCAACTTGCCATCATACCATGATCATTCTAGATTTGTTTTTTATTTTTTTCCCAGAAATATAAATCTACTCACTATGTTCAATACAAACACAATAGATCTAGTTATAATTATCCTTATTTTATTGTTGAATTCCCATTCCTTATTACCCAATCACACATGTATTTTTATATTAAACAAATCTATAACAATTTCAAATATACATTACTCAATTTAGCCAAAATTACTTATTGGGATAGGACTAATCTAGTCATTTCCAATCGTCAATCCAAGATTTCATCTGATGTTTTTTGCCATCCCCCCAATGTTTCTCAATCATAATTAAGATTTATTTCACATACGACCATCATAAAAGACAAAACCTGATTTATTCAACACACTATTAAAACTCGTCCCAGCTGGAGATCTGTGCAAAATGCGAGTTCTAGCATGTAAAATGAAATATTGGTCTTTTATAAGACCAATCCAAAATACCTCTGAGCAATAATAGGACATCTAGGTCGATTTGACTATGAGAATGCAATTTTCAATGGATCGAAATGTATATTACTTTATTTCCTGCACACTACACGGATTGTCAGCTACAAATCTGTAATTCATTTTATGAGGTAATAATTATCGACAAAGAAGATATACACAAAATTATTGAGTCTCTTTTTTCTCTTTGTGGACCCAATCGAGTCATTGGATGAATATTCAAATCTTCAAATACTATCTGCTATCATAAAGGATATCTGAATTGAGCAAGGCCACTCTAAAATTTCCATTATCTAAAACCATTGCTCTTATCATGCATTACATTCTGTTCAAAATTACATAGCTGCGCTGCCAGAACTTATGAACCGGAGATATAGAATTCAAAGGATTTTTACCTTCTTTATAAAAATTTCTCCACCTCCCTCTACAGCAGGTCGAGTCTCCTATATTTCAAATATCTTGGCGTAATCACAACCTACGGCTATATAAAGACATTAACTGTGCACAGTTAAAACCTAGGTCGCATTAATTAATGTCAAAAACACTTTCCCGATTAATCTTATCTTCTCAAATACATAGACTAAAATTATGTATCTTTTACAAGATCATCTCATTTTTTATCTTGTCACTCCAAGTGATGTACAGAATGTGTTCGAAATACTAACATCAATTTAGACTATCCGTGCATTTGCATTTGGTCACACGTATATGCACTCAGCAATTGGACTTAAGATTAAATGCAATGTCCATTTCATTTTCCAATACTCAGACTGATTTATTTATTCAAGCATCTAAATCTGATTTTGGATTCTTTAGGTCCACAAACATCTCGTAAATATTTAATTCATTCTTCCACAAAATCTAACTTTCCATCTGACCAACCTCTAACCTGACTGTGTACAACAATGGATCTGATAAAGATCAAAATAAACTTTCAAGGAGAAGTCGATGCTTTATTATTTCCAAGAGTGTTGTAAATTTTCTCTTGCCTTTAACAATCTAAAATATTGTATACATTATGCTTAGAAGGTCCAAAACTCAATCTTCATTCTGATCCTCTTTGTAGAATTGCTTACATACAAAGATCATATCATTTTTTACATATGCAATAAAGCAACTGTATCTAATTATAACAATTTTCTAACCCAAGAAGGTCAAGAATTGGAACAAATTTATCAAGAACAAAATTCTGAGTTTTCTCATACATAATCTAATCTATGGCTAATTCAAATACATATTAGTCTCATAAATATAATGAACAATGGAGCGAGTTCCTAGAATTCTTCATCTTAATAAATTGACCTATTATTAAAGATAAAAATCTCAAAATTAATTACAAACCTTAACAGACATTCCTTCTTCACCTCTATACCAGACCTCTCTACGTATAAAGACTGATTTCCTGTCCTTTATTCATGTCTATTTTCTTTTATTAAACTCCTATATTTGAGATTACAAAGTCTATCAACAATACAAGTTTAGTTTTGATTTTAAAATAATACCATGATTCTATCAACAATCCTATCTTGGTCTAAAATTTATAATCTTTCTTTTAAAACTTTATGACTTGTCACTATAATAACTTCCTACGTTTATTCTCCTCCATCTAGATATATACGAATTTCTTTAACCTTTACCTAGGTAAAAGTACCTTTAGATCATTTTCAATGTTCATTGAAACAAGACTATTACAAACATTTGACTACCATATACAACATTTACGTGAGTTGATGCTCTTGCGTCAAACTCCTAGGCTTAAAATATTTTATGAGCTCCAACTCATGAGCTCATTTGATTTGCCCAATTATAATTGAAACTCTTTTGTAGATAGTCTTTTTTATTAAATTTTTCATACAAGTGTGCACGTTCCTTGCTTTCACACTTGTGTCTTTTCTTGTTTGCTATCTTTTCGATCAGTGCTATGCTTTGTTGCCTGATCCTCTCTTCAATCTTCCTCTTTGCATGTTTACCCTCTTGAATGAGGATAACTATTTCTATCTTCTTCTCTTGAGCTCGTATAAGATCTCTCTTCTCTAAGTACTTCACTTCCTTCTCAATCAAACCTATATATACACAATCTAAAACAAAATTGGAGACCTTTGGGTCTCTCCAAATTTTTGTGGCATCCATACTTGTTGCACAAGTATGTTATTCATCTTTTCAACTCTGCATTTTTCTTTTTAAGACACCTTTATCTCATTAATTTATATTTTAGAAAAAAAATTGTCCTCTTCTTCAATGTTTATGGCATGCTCCAAGGCTGCCATTTCTCTTTATAGTTGATATACACCTTGATAGATAAATATTTTATCTTGTTGCTCAACTGGTAACTCTCTATCACTTTCAATATGTTTATCAATATCTTCTATCTCCTTCAATAGATTTCCTTCAAGTGTAAAGGCCATGCATTTAACTTTCTCTTCATCATATTTTTCACTTAGGATTTTATCCATTGACTCAAGGACTCCATCTTTGTCCACAACGTGTGTACTTACACTCAAAACATCAAAATAAAAATCAGATATAAAAACTTGAGGCCAATTTCCCCCTTGAGTATCTTCTTCTTGATAAATGTGATTATCACCTTCCTCATACTCTTCCATCTGTATATTGATATTGATCTCTTTTATCTCTTCCTTAAGTTGCTTACATATAAACTCCTTTGTACTCTTTCTTTTCCTTGCTACTAATTTGACTAGTCATTTTATCTTTTTCTTCATCACCCATCCATTCCATCGGTTCTTCATGCTCCCAACCATAAGCTTCACTAATGCGATTCTTTGCTAAAAAATTATCCATATTTTTTAGAAGTTTTCCTCTCTTTGTTTTTTTATCTTTTCTCTCTATCTCCTTTCTCATCTAGTTCACATCTCTTGGTAGTCTCTTTATCACATTTTTTACTACTTCTAGCAAGTCCTCTTTATTCATATTTCTTCTCTCATCTAATTCTTTTTCACCTTGACCTTTTGACAGTTTATCCAAGCTTTATTTTTTTATCTTCTCTAAGAACAACCACTATGCTCTTTCTCTTGAGTTTCTCCTAGCTCTTTATCTTTTTCTCAAGCCTTTCTTGGGATTGACTAACTTCAACCTCCACAATATTTTGCAAATGAAACACTCATATACAAATCAGTTTTTAAAGATCTTTATAAACAAATTTTATTACTTATTATCACCTCTTTCTCTCTTGTACGCTTGACTGCTTCAACATGAAACTTGTCAATATTCAAAATCTCTTAATCACTATCAAAATTGATTATAAAAATGCAAAAATTATTTTTGTCAAAAATCTCTGATACCAAAAATGATGATAATCTACATCAACATGGCATCATACAATGATCATTCTAATTTTTTTTTCTTATTTTTTATCCAAAAACATACATCTACTCACTATGTTCAATACAAACTCAATAGATATAGATACAATTATCTTTATTTTATTGTTAAATTCCTATTCCTTATTGCCCAATAGATATAGTTATAATTATCTTTATTTTATTGTTAAATTCCTATTCCTTATTGCCCAATTACATTTGTATCTTTATATTAAACAAATCTACAATAATTTTATATATACATTACTCAATTTAGGTAAAATTACTTATTGGGATAGGACTAATCTAGTCATTTCTTGTCGTCAATCCATAATTCCACTAATGTCTTTTACCTCCCCCAAATTTTCTCTATGATAATTGACATTTGTTTCACATACGACGATCATTAAAGACAAAAACTGATTTATTTAAGACACTATTAAAACTTATCCCATTTGGAGATCTATGAAAAATGTGAGTTCTAGCATATAAAATGAAATATTGGTTCTATACAAGACAAATCCAAAATACCTCTAAGAAATAATAGGGGATCTAGGTTGATTTGTATCTATGAATGTAATTCACAATTGATCAAAATATATATTACTTTATTGCTTTCACACTACATGGATTGTCTGCAACAAATCTATAATTGATTTTATGAGGTAATAATTATCCATAAAGAAGATATAGACAAATTTATTGAGTCACCTTTTTCTCTTTATGGACCCAATCAAGTTATTAGATGAATATTCAAATCTTCAAATACTATCGGCTATCATAAAGGGTATTTAACTCGACCAAGGCCATTCTGAAATTTCCATGATCTAAATCCATTACTCTTATCATCCATTACATTCTATTTAAAATTCCATAGCTACACAATCAGAACTTATGAACCTAAGAGAAAGAATTCAAAGGATTTGTACCTTATTTATAAAAATTTATTTAGCTCCCTCTATTGTAGGTTGAGCCTGCTATATTTATATTATCTTAGCGTAATCACAACCTATGGATATATAAATACATTGACTGTGCACAGTTAAAACACACGTCGCATTACTTAATGTCAAAATACTTTCCCGATCAATCTTATCTTCTCAAATACATTGAGTAAAATTATGTATCTTTTACAAGATCATCTCACTTGTTATCTTGTCACTGCAACTAATATGCAGAATGTGTTTCAAATACTAACATCAATTTAGACTATTTGTGTATTAGCATTTGGTCACATGTATATGCACTTAGAAATAGGACTAAAGATTAAATGTAATGTCCATTTCATTTTCCAATACCTAATTTATTTATTCAAACATCTAAATCTAATTTTGAATTCTTTAAGTCCACAAAAATCTCATAAATATTTAATTCATTCTTCCACAAAATCTAACTTTCCATCTGACCAAAATCTAACCTAACTGTGTAAAACAATGGATCTTATAAAGATCAAAATAAACTTTCAAGGCTAAATCAATGATTTATTATTTCTAAGATTCTTGTAAATTTTATCATGACTTGAGCAATATAAAGTATTTTATGGATTATCCTTAGAAGGTCTAAAACTAAATCTTCATTCTGACTGTCTTGGTACAATTTATAACATACAAAGATCATATAATTTTTTACATATGCAATAAAGCAACTACATTTTATTATAACAATTTTCTAACCTAAGAAGGTCAAGAATTGGAACGAATTTGTTAATAATTTTTTTTTGAGTTTTCTCATATGCAGTCCAATTTTAGGCTAATTCAAATACATATTAGTGTCATAAATATAATGAAAACTTAAAAAAATTCCAAGAACTCTTCATCTTAATAAAATGACTTCTTTTTATTGATAAAAATATCAAAATTACTTACAAACCTTTATAGACTTTCCTTCTTCACCTCTCTACCAGGCCTCTATACATACAAAGATTGACTTCTTGTCCTTTATTCATGTCTATTTTATTTTATTAAACTCTTAACTTTTAAAGTACAAAGTCTATCAACAATACAAGTTTAGTTTTGGTCTTAAAATAAGACTATGATTCTCTCAAGAATCCTATCCTGGTTTAAAATATATCAACTTTTTAAAACAACATTATGACTTATCATTATACTAACTTCCTATGTTGATTATCTTCCATCTATATAAATATGAATTTATTTAACATTTACCTGGGTAAAATTATCTTAAGACCCTTTACAATATTCACTGAAATATTACTGTTTTAAATACTTGACTATCATATAAAAAATTTACGTGAGTTGATACTCTTGCATAAGGTTGTCTCAAGAAATACTTTGAACATCCAAATACCAATTTTAGGTGATTGCATATATTATATTGGATATTATAATATAATTAATATTAAATGTGAAATATATAATACATTGTAACACACACACACACACACACACACACACACACACACACACACACACACACACACACACACACACACACACACACACACACATATTTTCATGTAAATTTTTAATGTAATCTCATTTCAATTTTAAATATTTAATGTAAGCTAAATGCAACAGAAAATAGTATTAAAAATTATGAAATAAGTGATTTCAAGGTATGTCGTTACCTCAAGTTTTTTTATTTTTCTGTAATCATTTCATGATTTAATAATCTGTTGTTTTTAATTTATTTAGGCTTAGCTAATTATCATAAATTTGAGTGCAATTTCACTTAGATCTAGTAGTATAGAATCCTTAATGATTAAACAAACCTCTAGGCAACTTCATTCATTAGATTACATCTTTAGAGAGGTCATATTATAAAAAAGAATAGTTGACATCCTCTTCAATTTTTTATTTTTTTTAAAAAATCACTAGATTATAAACAATTTTCTCTACAGTCTTTGTTATGACAAGCTCTACTACACTAAAAAATTCATTTGTATGATAAAAGGAGTGTTTAATCAAATATAGAAATTTGTTTTGC
Source organism: Torreya grandis (assembly GCA_037957365.1). NCBI lineage: Eukaryota > Viridiplantae > Streptophyta > Pinopsida > Cupressales > Taxaceae > Torreya > Torreya grandis. The sequence continues at coordinate 431,709 of JARHVA010007947.1, read as the reverse complement.
ATTTTCACAACAAATAATAAGAGTAATGGAAGAATGTGACAAAGAAAAATGTTTTCTAGAGGATTAATATTTACAATAGTCTCGGCATCTTATATTGGTTGTAATAGCGAAAATTGCATTGGTTCAAATTTATAACTTTTCCATAAAAGTGAAACATCAAGAAAAAATTACATCCTACAAAATTTTTACATATTTTTCAGATTCTCTATATTTCTTGAAAAACACATTATGTGGAGACCTTTTCAAACCCATTTTGAATGAATTAAGTGAGACACAAAATCTTGTCAAGATGTGTGTTGATGTACATCTTGGCATTGGAAATCTGAAAGTGCAAATCATTATGGATGGTTTAGTCATGAAATTGAACCATCATTTTCAAGATGGCAAATTTTTTATGAAAATCAAACTTCTACGAGAAATTGCAACTCCCCCTGTGCTTTCGAGGTCGAGAATCACTTTGCATACAGGAGCAATACGTTGCACAAGATAAAGTGCTTCTTGTTGGATTACACATTGGGAATATAGAGCTAGACAAAATGCATTAGATTCTTTATTAGCTATGATGCAATAAGATGACAAAAATATTTTATTGTTGCAGGACAAGATAGTGTACCTATTTTTGTTCATTTGATGCAGATATATTATTACATGTCTATGTGATATTATTAATCTGGGCTTATCATCATAAAAAACAACATTAAAAATTTACATCACAAAAGAAAAATATTATTTTATTATGTGATTTTAAACATTATTACTAAATATAATAAAAAATATTGCATTATTTTATATTAAAAAATGTATTGATGTTATGATGGATTAGATAGATGATGACATTGCATTAAATATATTAAAATATTCTTAACTAAGATATGAAGAATTATTATCATCATATATATTTCAGATTTTTTAATTAATTAAATAAATACCGACTAATTAACAAATGACTCTTTACTCTCTTATTTTGATAGTGACTAATAATATAAGATAATACTCTCTAATATGTTATAATTATTGGAATTAATTAATATTAAATATTAAATTTAAGAACCATTGATCAAAAGAAAAGAAAAAAAAAAAAAGACAATTTTATTGAATGATTATTTTTAATATTTATACATAATTTTTTAAGAAGATACATTTTTAAATATTTACATTAAAATTGTTGGAATTTGTAGGAAATGGTTAACCACTTTACTTTTCTAACATTTTTATGAGTTTTAAGAATAAACCAAAAACAAATATAACAAAAATTTAATAGCGAAGATTCCTTAAATGGGGATCACTTTTAACATCCATAATTAAAATTTAAATAAATAATATAATATTGAAAAAAAAATTTTTTTTTTTTTTTTTTTTTTTTTTTTTCAAAATTTTATTTTAAATATTAAATTAATTTCTGTTTTATTATTTTAACCTAACATTTTACCTTTGTGGAATAAAATGTGGTCCCATCGCACGAACACAAGTGTAAAGACAAAAGGTTGCCCCCATTGGCTAAGTACAAACATTGTCGCACGGGTGATGTTGATATATTTTTTATATTGCATTGATTCCGTTGTGCCGTCTAGTTCACGGACTTGCGTCACATTTGTGGATGGTCCACGAAGGTCGATGGGTCGTATTGACAGGAGAAGCATTTAATGTGGACGCTTTCATTTGGTGAGGACTACAATTTCATACATTTTATTCTCCATCAAATGAGATCCTTGCTATACTTGGCCTTCACTGTCAATCAAGAATAGTAATGTGTGATGATGTCTTTGATTGAATTGGGGTTGGACAATCTGGGATAGTTATGGATCATGGATGTATTTGATTGAATTTTTTAAAGAGTTTTTAGGAGACAACAATTCATAAGTAAGATGGATATACTTTTGGTGTTGGATAATTCTAAATAAGCATGGATGATGATGAATTTAATTGAATTTTATAGAGTATTTAGATTATAATAATATATAAATAAGATAAATATAGAATAAGAATTGATGATTTTTAAAAGATGATGGAAAATTATCAATTGAGGATTATATATGAGAAGGATTCTTCTAGTTATAATCGATTATTAGTTTTGGAGGGTAATTAAAGTATTTAAAGTGTTTTAATATTTGATTCAAATTTATATCCTTCACTAATCAAAATTTATTATTATTTATGCACTAAAAAAATTATAGAGATTTTTAATAGTCAATTCATATATTTGTTAATAAAAAATATTAAAAAATCTATTTATCATTATTTTGATTGATTCAAATTACATATATGATATTAAAGTGTAGAGTGCTAACATCATGCGCAGTGCATGGAAATAAATCTCTATCAGTGAACATATTTCAAAAAAATTGGTTAAACATAAATAAAAATTTATTTATTTTTTTCATAATTTCGTGTATCCATGATGACTGTATGGATATGGGTTCAACATTATGGGTACTTGAGAAGAGCATTAATATATCTTTAGATCAAATTTCAAACTCAATATTCAAATTACATTGATTGGAGACTGAGTAGATCAATCCAAGCCAATATACCATACCTTTGATTTGTTATATCTCCCCTGCTCGGTGCATCTCAATGACGTTGTTTACATATATCCTCCTTTAGCTAGAGCACCCCTGCACCTAAATCGCTCGCATCTTCTCCTAGTGGCCGCAACCAAGCTCAAACGCTACATTGGCTTTATAGTTCATTGTCAGTTCAACCCTATCATTATTGAATCTTTTAGATTTGACTAGGCTACAGTTTTGATCTTCTCTACATCCCATTCAAGCTCTATGTTTCATTCACCCTCACTAGTGCACCTCATCTTCCATATCGATAGTGACTCAGTCAAAGGGCTTGGCCCATATTGATTTTCCAAATCAAGTGCACACTATAAACTGTCTTAAATCTATAAAAAAATTTGTATGAAACTTCCCTCTGGTTGGGAGATCGACCTTCAGTATGGTCACTCACTAAGCAGGCCTAGAATTTACTCAACCAAAAATCTTTTACCATTAGTTCTCCACCTCCTGATCTTCATCCTCTAGTGCCATTCCATCTCCCTATGCTATCAATATTCCCCATTGTCCCAGTCCTACACATGGATCCACCCTAACTCGACTACTTGCTACTTTCTAAACCCTATTGTGGTAGTCTCCTTGCTTGATAGATAGTCTACAAATATGGATGTTTACCTCTCGTTCACTCCTTCTCCTCTACTAAAACCACCTCTTAAGGTAGCCCATGGTTTTTCTCACCTAATTTGTGGTTCTATTTTTTAGTTACATTGTATTGTAATGAGTCACTATTGAGTTTTAATTTTATTTAGGTTTATATTTTTTTATTATTTTAATATTTTACGTTAGTATTGTCATTATACTTACTAGTATTATCGATTCATGTTCTATTAGTATTGCTCATATTGTGTATTTAAAGACATGAGATGGTAGGCATATTAATGTAAATATATTTAAGGAAGTTGATGATCTAATTTTTATCAAAGCGTAAAGGACCGACTACACATCAACTACAGATGCAATCACTAAATTCTTTAGCTTGTTGTCTACACTTGTAACTCTGTGTTGGGTTTAAAGTGAGTCAAGTTAGATTGGTTTGAATGTTGTGATAGTAGGTTAATTCCTAATGGGTATGTTCTTATGAAAAGAGTCACCAATATAAATCATTATATTAGAGAAGTCATATTAATTTTAGGGATTTTTATGAAGATGAATTATTTGACATTTCCTTTTAATTGTTTTCATGTATAATGGTTTAAAAGGAGATGAGATGGGTTATGGTTTCTTTTAAAATATGGTTAATGGGCCATTCTAATAGTTAAAATTCTAGTTGTAACTTTTTTGTTTATCATGATTTGTTGTAATAAATCACATATGAACTATGATTGACTAACACTTTGTAAATTAAAAACATCACCTAAAGACAAGTGCAAACGTTACATAAAAACTATTTCTATCTTGAAAAGACTGTGCATAACATCTCTATTTATTCTTATAATTAATAATGAGAATATTCCATAATAATATGTATAATAATATGTTTTTATTTATTTTTGTTAGACTTTATAATTCTTAAATTAGTATGGCTTGTCAAAAAAATGGATTGATGGGAGTGTAGGAATTATTTGCCTAGATGAATCCATTAGTTTTTGAATTAATAGGGACTAATAAAGGATTAAGACCCATAAAATAAATTAAAAATATTACTACTTTAATGAAATATAAATATTTTCATAATTGACAATTTTTATATGTATTTTCTATTATTACGATTCAATGAAATATTTTATAATAATATGTAATCAAATATTATATAATTTTTTATGTATTAAATTTTAAAATTCATAAAATTATATTTTATTAAAAAAAAATAATGATTAAAATATAAGAAATTATTTTTTCAAATAATTTTTATAATATCCAAGTTAAAAATTAATAAAAATATTTGAACTAAATTGTAATAATTAAATTAAATACATACAAATTTAAAAAAATAAAATATAAAAATATACTACAGTTATTAAATAGAAATGAAAGGATACACTTCCCAATGTATTTAGCCAATCTTCAAGTGTTAAAATTGTGGGACATGATATATGTTCATGGTTTTCAAAATTACATAAGCTTTCACAATTTTCACATCATGGTCATATGACACAACCTTCTTTTCCCTTTTTACATACCTTTTTTTATTATTATGAAAATATTCATAATAGTTTTTATACTTTTTAAATTGTATAAATTTTTACTATTTTAATTTCATAAAGGTTAAAAAGGTTGGAAAGACGATGATTTATGATTCTTCGAGTAATTTTGTGTTACAATTTTTTCTTGAAAATTTGTCAATGTAAAAATTTGAAGTTTAATGAAAATAAAGTTAGATTCAAACTTGATATAACTATGTGAATAAAATTAAAAACAATTATAAAATTATAGGAAAAAATAGAAAATTAAAAAATATTATAAAAAGTGAAAAATTCACAAATAAATTTAAAGTATAAAAAAAAATGGGAAATAAAGATTTTTTTATAATAAAAATTTATCAAAAATTACAAATTTCGATAAAATAATGAAAATTTGAAATATACATATTAAAACAAAAAATTCTGAAAAAATAAAATAAAAAAATATTAAATTTTTTAAAACTTTTAATAAATTTTATAAATAAAATACAAGAAACTTTTAAAATTATTAAAAAATATTAGAAATAAGAAATTTAAATAACATTTTAAAAACTAAAAAATTATATAAAATTTTGATACAAAATAAAATTACCAATTTTTATATAAAAACTAATATAAATTAATACTTACAATAGTCAATTTAAAAAAAAGGAAATCAACTAAATTTAACAAAATTGAAAAATAATTGCAGCTCATATTTGGTTTTAATTTTCCACCCCATATTTAATCTTTGCATCGGAGCCCCGCGTTTTTAATATCATAAGAAAGAAAATGATTTTGGTCTCGCCTTTTGCTAACTTCCATTTGGTCTTGCACGTGAAATCCATTATTTGGTTTTACAGAGATGTATTGTACACACTACAATTATTTCCATGGTCTATTATAGAAAATCTCCGCCAGCCGAAAGCTTTTCCCACCGTTATCACGAATTTACGCGCATACTCCGTAATTCCATTGACTTGTTAAATAACAAATCGACTGCTCACATTTGACAGCAAAACCTTCGACCCCACCGCTGCACTGCTCATTAATACGTAATTCCATTGACGGGTCAAAACTATTTTGTTTGAAAAGGATGGACTGTGAAAACACGGCATAAATGTGAGATAGCTGGAGCGCCAGTATTGTATGGGAGTTTGCCTCTTAAATATGGATTATAGTATTTGTATATAATTATTTAATATTTCTTTTTTTAATATGAATTTGAGTAGCATTTGAAGGGTAATGTTGAATAGATATTTTTTATCAAAATGATTTATCATAATTATGGTCATCATCAAATTTAGGTTTTAATTGAAGTTATGTAATATTTTTGTCAGTTTTAATGGACATTAATACAAAAATTAAATTAAATTACAAGATTTTAGCTAAGTAGATTTAAGTGAGTCTCCACTTACTGAGTTTTATGTATGTATATCCGCTATATAAAATGATTGACATACGTTAGGTTAGAGGTATGTAAAAATGCAAAACTGACGCAAGAGGCTTGAGAGGTATTTTATCACGTTCAATTATTTATTGATCAAATTTTAGAACCTATTTATTTTAATTTTTTCAAGAAGACCAGTGGACCCTCATCAAGGAAGAAATTATCTTTAAAAGTAACATTCAAGTAAAATGGAACAATATCATTGACAAATATATTGATTCTCTTTTTCAAATTATAATAGAAAATAAATATCTATGTTTGAGTAAATTTTTATCATAAATATTGTTGCAATAGTTTTGGATAGAAGGAAAAACTAGATGAGTTTTAAAAACACTTGGAGAAGTTAAGTGTTATGTTTGTCTCAACACAATCAAACTAGATGATGTGCTTGTAAGAGTGCGAATGAGACCCAAGAGTAAACATAACTGAAAGAATGTTAATGAGACTCAATAATGGAATTGGTTAGGTAAATAACCATGTTTACACCAGTGATGAAACCAATTGAGAAATAACCATATTCACACTAACACCCTCCCTTAAATGCATTTTAAAGGAAAAATAAAATGAAAAATATGAGTCCCAACAACTAGGCCTTATAGAGTACCAATATAAAAAATAATCTCCATAAAATAAAATATGAGGAGGAACAAGTAAGAAACCGCCCCACCGCACCCCACCCCACCGCCCCGCCCCGCCCCCTCACACCATGAGAGGATAATAGGAAAAGGTCGAGTGACCCCCTTAAAGAAGTGCTTCACACCCCTTAGAGAGTTCTAGCATGATGGTAGTTAATCTCAGGAAGGGTTTGGTATAACATAGACATGTCTAGAACATATATTTCAAATATGATGTGTATAACATGTAGAAAATATGGGGTTAAGAATCTTATTATGGTTTTTATGCTCCACAAGAGAAAGACCATAATATATAATACACTAACAAAAGTTGAATTTGTTTGGCTCAAACTTACCAATCCATATATGTTTATGTTTGGAAAGCCACATTGTAGGTGAGTATTTCAAACTCTATCAATTTATAATATTTCCTAGAGATGAGGACAATAGACTCGTAATGATATTGTGGAAACCAAGTGAGTAATTTTTAAAAATGTTATCATAAATCCATTACAAATTCTTCCGCCACCCAGGAATTATTGGTTTCAAACACTTTTTTTTTAAGCATGACATCGGAATCAACTCTTTGATATATGAAAAAAAAAATGTAAATATGAAATTAACAACTTAAACTTTATTTGTAAGGTATGATACAAAATCCAATCTCTAGATTAGATAGGATATTTAAAAGTTGAAATGTCTTTTTCAAAAAATTGAATAGATTTTGTACCTAGTGATTCCGTATGAGAGAGGTTATTATTTAACACTATTATGGACCATCATAAATTATTATCATTGAAATAAATACCAATTATAAACCTATCGCCAACCAAAACATTTGAGGTGATTTCTTACCACTTTAATGGATTTCAAAATGTTTTTCATCACAACAAATCCCTCAATATTGAATGGGTGATATGTAATTAAAATGGTATACAATCCTACGCTTTTCAAATAAAGTTTTCCATAGAGATTATGTAGGAGATATATTAGTAAATAATATTTTATATTAATTATATTATTCATGTAATTAGGTGAATGGGTGTGTACATTATTTGAAGTAACAACTCACTTACACTTTAGTGATAAATAATAGATGAATAATTGTAGGGATAGGTTGAGGTATTAGATGTAGTGGATATAATGTGTAGCCAATAAATAGGATAAAATACTAATTAACACCTATATGTATATTTGTTGATTATTTTAGAGCCATTTTATTATCAAGAGCATATTACATATTCATTTGGGGATAGGTTTGATATTATTATTATCACTTCCAACAAATAAAAATTAGTTGAGTTTGGAATATTAATTTTTAAAATATACTGCAATATTTATATTCATTCAATATCCCTCATAATATTTACATTTTCAGCAACCTCTAAATTAGAAATACTGCCAATCTACCCCTACTCATCATCTTCAACATGTAGAAATATTTTTACACACTAAAATAATGCAAATCACTTCATTTTAAGATAAGTGAAGTATTGAAATGAAATTGTGACTAAATAGATAAGAATAATGGTTAAAACAAAAAAAAACATGTAAATAAAGAGACACCATATGTGAGGAAATAGAGTGTAATATTCCCTAAGACACATAAACCACAAGTAAAATGTGGTTATCTATTACCTATTTTAGTTTTTATGACAATATCATCAATTGAATTTAATTTATTTCCAAAACCACTTAGTTTTTCATATAAACCAAATTATCAATTATTGCACCAAGAAATTGACAAAAAACATTTTGCATTCAGATGAGTGAGTGAAGTCAAGAACCTAAAATTAGTTGGTAGTCTCTCCATTAATGTATAATATTTTATGTTCAAATATTCCAAGAATGTAAGTTGTCCAAATATATTAGGAAGAGGAATTATCTTATTCTCAAAACTTTTCAGTAATGATTTAAGTCATTAAACTCTCACAAATATAATTTTTTTTAAATAACATAAATTGCCAAAGATTTTAGGCAATATAATATGGTGTGAATAGTGCATTTTAAAATCTAGTTAACAACCATCAATGATTATTCACTCACTCATATTTTACCTATTATCACCCACCTTCCACTTGTCCTTTTTTTTGAGGTGTTAAACATTTAGTGTCATAATATTAATTCCTTTTTCCTTAATAATGTTATGTAGTTAACCTTTAAGAACTTAGATTTTAATCACGTGCTACATCTCTCACTCATTATTTCATGCTACATTTTCATATATATAATAAAAAATATACATAAAAAAATATTATAAATATTATTATATTTAATATAATATATTTATTATAATATAGTATAACATACTATGAAGATGAAATAATGTTCAAATATTTTACAAAATTCATAGCATCGAACTTTGATGTTTGACTGAGCTATAAATTGATTATTCTTAAAATTTATTTTTTTCTCTTCCCAAACCATTAAAACTTTAGGAATAATCGGTTGGTCGATACTTACCATATGTAATGTTAGTTTTAATTTCAATTAACATGTTCAATTTTTATCAATTCAAATAAATAGATAATAATAAATAATTGTGTTAGTTTTTATTTTAAATTTTGGATTGCAATCCCTAATTCGTTATTAAAAAAAAAAAAAAACATATTATATATAACTTCAAACCATGTATAAACTTTAAGCTGCCATAAAATATATCGCCATTCATGGAATAAAATATAAATGAAATTAATTGGTATGTTTTATTAAATATGAAAATATTATACTTATCATTAAAATCTAATTATATTTTAATGTGGATTTTAAAAAAACATGACTTAATTCTAGGAACATAAGTTGATGGATGTATGAGTGTATTTGCATTTTTAGCCATAAAATAAAATCTTTTTTTTATAAACCATATCAATTATCAAATGAAAATTTTGATAGAGAACAAAAATTTAAATATTACAAAAAATATACTAGCAGTTTCTCCAATAATCCAAGGAATGCTAGAATGGATGTAATTTTTTTCTTTCCAAGTGTCAATATATTGGCAGCATGGAAGTACCAAGATATACTTTGGGGCCTCATGTCTTGATACCACATTAGTGACATTATGTCATTGATTCAAGATGGACATCATACGTGGAGTCCTATTCCAATCAAATTAGCTCTCATGACATCTTCATTCATATTCAACAATATAAAATGATAAATCAAATATTCGACCACCCTAAAAATTATGGACCCCTTTAGAATGGGTGATAAGGGTGATAGTGTAAAATGATTTTGTGTGTTTCATTCATATATAAATGAGTTATGTGAGAGGAGACATTTCATTTCATAGTTAGTTTGAACAATGAGAAAATGGTGGAGAATGTCAAGACCATACAAAGCATTGAAGTGTTGAAATATTTCAAGTTGAATTATGTGTTGATGGTCAAGAGGAAAGGAAATTTATTTCAAGTGATATTTCTAATGAGTTTTATTACATGCAACAACTTATATGATCAGAAATTATGTGTTTATCTCAACACCTATAAGCCTTGAAAATGATAATAGAACTAATTTAAATAATATTTTTATCAACACAATGATATTTTAATAGAAATCTTTTAAATGGATTAGTATTGATTTTATGAATATCCCATCTTTTACCTGTGGTACTATTAAAAAAAATTGAATTGTGGCATACGTTTTAAAAAAATATGAAACTCAGGCTTCCACATAGTAAGAGAATCACTATTACTATACCAAAACAATTTTAAGGCCTACATGTAGAAATGGACATATGGTTTATGTCATTTAATTTTGCTATTTCAAGTTACAAACCATGAAAAATACCATATAAACCCAAAATCTCATAATAACCACAAAATCAGAGTTGAAAATTAAAAGTAAGGCTAATAGTATGAATCCAGACATGATACATGTTACATATCCTTACAAGATAAATATGTTACATGCCAACATAAATATCCATATACAATAACTAAGGTCACTAATTTTTTTTGAAAATATTATAAGATCCTGTAAATAATATTATTGTAAATTTATTATTATAATAATATTATTATCTTAAATAATATCATAATTAATTAATTTAATAAAATTAGTATATAAAGACAAATGAAAAAAAACTACGTCTCTTCTAGTATTCCTTACACCATTGTGGCAAATAGTAATATAAATATTAATAGGGCTAAAGTTTGGAGTAAAATATAGTTAAAAATTCATTCTGAGTGGTTTTGTCCCACTATTCATTTTCATTCCATTCACATAATATCATTTTCCACCAATAAAAAAATGTGTTTTGTTGTTATGAAGTATTCATTGATTTGAATGATGAAACATTACATAGATTTGATATGCACTGATAACTATTTTATTGAAGATATAGTATATAAACTATCATAGACATAAGTGAATATATATTAAAATAGATAAATAACTAGGTAGTATAAGGTCATGAAAATGTCTATGCTTGACTCACATAGAGATAAATTATGAGGATCATGCTAGATAGGCTACACATAATCATTCCGTTATCAAACACATGCTTTATTAATAACTATACATGTGTGTTTTAAGTGCATAATTTTATAGGATTTGTAAGGTATTAAATGATATTTTTGTAGAAAGATTCATGAAGTAGAGTGTCCAATTCCTACAAAGAAAAGTTAATAATCTCATTTGGACTTAAAAATGTGGAAAACCATTTTAGAAGTTCAAGGAGTTGTGGTCAAAAAACCCTATTTCATCAGTGTTGAGCATGAACAAGGATTTTTTTATTTTCCATTATGGATTTATCAAAGGCCTTGGTGGATTCCTAATTGAGGATGGTCAAGGTATTTATTATGAGTTGAGGAAGCTCATATATTATGAGATTGATTATAAGAATCGTGATTTATAACTAACTACATTCATGCACACATTGTAATTTTTTATGTACTACCTTGTTGGAAATAATTTTACACTTAGGAATAGCCCCCTTAGTTTGACATAGATATTCACTCAACTAAATTTATATTCTAGACAAA
>JARHVA010007947.1:377500-417500 GCA_037957365.1 Torreya grandis | reverse complement strand
CAAATCTATGAATGATGTAATATTTTTGAACATAATGGACTCATGTATGAAAAAAATTCATGAAGATATAATTTAATTATATTTCTACAATAGGACTTGTCATCTTAGAAACAATCATCATATACCTTAAGACGTATTTTATTATAGGATAGTTATATTTTTGTTTGAGTTGTGAAATTTTATAATATCAAATCTTATCTTAGATATAGACTAAAAAGTGTGATATAAATTTATCATACAATGGGTTGAATGTGTGTACTTATTGATATGGTAATTCATATAGAATTCATAAAGCATAATCATTTCAGCGTTTTAGAAATAACATAGTTAATAGGATTTCATTAGACATGAATCCATAAATGTTGCATGAAATGATCTCAGATGTTTTATAAGATTAGCCTTTACATCATATAATGTTAACTTAGGTGTCAAAAATCTAATAGGTAGAAGATATATCTTTATGTGGTGTACACATGGATTGTGTAATGGAGTGTTAGAATTAAGTTCCTAATGATATTTGGATTCACCTTTTTCAAAATGTAAGACCTTAGTTTATAGAGATTGCATCTTGTGCATAAGGGATTGTACATCAAGAGAAGAAGACTATGCACCAATCAAATGTAGTGATCCTAATGACTAAGTAGGAACTTACATATTAATATGTTTAATCTCATGAATTTCCCACATAGTAAATGGTGTTATAATTGTTGTATCCAATGGTTCTAATAAAGGTAAATAATCCATAGGATTTAAGGTTTGAGGGATTTGGCTTCTATCTAGATGCCTTCATAATTTCTTCCCTAACAAATTTAATAAATGTGTTTTCATATCCTTATTATTTAAATGCAATCCTTTTAAATTTTATTCATTTGTGTAATTAAATCTAATACATTATTTTCCATTATGGATTATCATTGGAAAATCACAATATACTACTTTATAATAACATCATGTATTATTACGTTTAAGATATGTATAAATACTTATAATTATGTCAATTCAATCAGAACAAAACACTTATACATTATTTCTATTATAAAATTAATGAGATCCAAAAACCCTAGGATAAAAAATTAGAATATCAAAAATAAGGATTAAAACCCTATAAACATATATGGTTAGGGTTTTTTGATGCTCAAGCAATAGAATAAGTCACAAACATAAATGCTAAGAACATGGGTAATTATGATTAAATAGATGTATAATTATTTTAAAATTAGGAAAAATAAAACTTTTAAACCCTAATAAAATTCCATAAATAGAAGGAACCCCTAATATAAAGCTAAGGTTTTTAACAAAGTTGGATAATAAGTAGTTTCATCCATATGTTTTATCAAAATTTGGAAAGAAATTATAATTACCTTAGATAATTTGTTATGTAAAATCAAACTTTTAGAATTTAATAAATATATAAATATATTAAATTTGTAAATTTTAAAGGTAAAATAATTTTGGTAAATTAGAGCACTAAATAAATTGAACATTAAAACTTAATATTATATTTTCATGATAACAAAAGGCTATTATATAGCCATGGAGGTAGCACAACAACCTTCAATAAAATAGGGATCTAATAGCTCAGAATAACATGGATAACAAAAAAACTTACAACAATACAGGTAACTGATAAATAAGCATTCTAAAACACACTAATTAATAATGTTACAGATATTAAATCCTAACATTCAACCCCTTGACATTATTAATTCTTAGGACCCCCTTAATTTATATATGGTAAAAATGTTTCACACTCTTTATGTATCCTGCTCACCTATGATGTGTCATACCATATTTGTAGCTTCACGATCTTGATGGTACCTTTATTTTTCCTTATAAGATAAACACAAACCTGGAAGTGATAGGAGTATATCTCTCTACTAAACACCTATGGTGGTTTCCTGGATTACCACAAACCCATATAGTTTTCTACAATAGGTTGACCATGAACTTGAAGGTGATAGGAGGTCTCAATAGTTTTATAGACTTTGGTGGTTTCTCAAATTTCCACAAACTCTTTTCTAAGAAAACAAGTGTTACATTTGTACTTTTGTTCCCCATAATGTTCATCATTAAGAAGTACCAAATTAGAAAATAATTCTTAGTAATTTTATCAAAAACCATAAAATGTAAGAAAAACTAGAAATAAGGACTAAGTCCTCATCACCTCCTATAGCCTTTGTACATTATTATTGTCACTTAATCTCACACAGTGTAGATATTCACCACTTCCATTGGTGATCATCCTTATTATAATAAATTTGGTACAAAGTAAACCACACTAAAAATGAGAAAGACACATCACACCACATAAACTATCACCATAGCAATTATACAATCTCATTGTAGGTGACTCGTGATATGATGCCAGTTATCCTCTAGCCTATCTGTATCCTCTAGTATCTAGTACATTATTACTTATTCAATGATTTTAGATTTGAGGCTCAATTTTATAAGGATGGCTATTGTGTACGAACAATATTGCATCTATATTATTTTTTTGTCTCTATATGATACAACAAGCATTTTAGAAAAATTATTTAACCCACAAAATGACTCTTACTCATTTTCAATTTTTTGACAATTAATAATGGACCCTAAATAATACCAGAATTCTATAAAAGATAGATAATTATCTTTAAAATACTTTGAATTTAAACTTTGAGATACAACATTCACTGATAACATATGTCATAGAGTCCAAAAATTAAATAACACCAAAAATCAAGACTCCAACCTAAATATATAATGATACTAATAAAAGAGTAGACTTAGAACTTAATACACTTATTAAACTATAAAGCCTGATATCAAAAATATCTAATAAGCAATTTTTTTATTATATATATATATATATATATATATATATATATATATAAAATTCAACTTTATAACTGATTACTTTGTACAATTTTACTAAAACAAATACCATGACCTAAAAAAATGCTAGTTGTTCCCTGAAATTATATATAATGAAATTATATATATATATATATATATATATATATATATATATATATATATATATATATATATATATATATATATAACTCAAATTTATGACCGATTACTTTGTATAGTTTTACTCAAACAAATACCATGACCTAAAAAAATGCTAGTTGTTCCCTGACTACTTTGCATGGAAATAGTCAATAAAAAAAATGTGGATTTCATTGCATCAACTTCATTGAGGATTATAGAATTAGATATAGGTACAAATATTGGTAATAAAATTCTAGGGGTTTGACAAATCACTATATATTGACATATGGACAAGTAGAGTGCAAACATTTTAAAAACTCTTCAAAAGATCCTCAACCATGGCTTTTGTCTTGGAATGAAAAGACCCAACAAAATTAGTTATATCTACCTACTTGAAACCAATATATCAACTAAGAAGGTGGACCTGATCATACTCAAAAATATAACTAGTGGTATAATTAATCAAAATAAGGCCATTTCCATATCTTTCTATGTTAGATATTTCATTCCCTCTCTCGATTGTCTCAATTTGCAAGGTATTTGCTATCGCATGTAAGCTGTTAAAATAATATTAGATATATTCAGATAAAAATTAATTGATAATCACATTAATTATAAGAGGAACAAATAGTTCTAACATGAATCTAGATGGATTCTAAGGATAGAAAACATGATAATCTAAAATATTGCATAGATGGTGTGACTATGAATAATAATGGCTCTTCCCCATACAAGCTAAAAATTCCATATGGTGATCTAATACAAAATTATTAGCAAATTATAATGTTGAATAAATTTCAAAGAATAACTTAATATTCTATATTTCAAATCTTTTCACAATATCAAAAGACTATTAAATAGCCATGGAGGTAGCATAACAACCTCCTACAAAATAGGGATCTAATAACTCAGAATAACATGGATAATAAAAAACCTTATAGGAATACATGTAATTAATAGATAAACATTCTAAAACACACTAACTAATAAAGTTATTGATATTAAATCCAAACAAATTAAAAACTTTGATATAAATGTAACTTGAGGTCTATTTCTAGATTTGAGATTGATAAGGAGACTATGTTGACTATGTGAATAGCTGGAACAAGAGATTTTAGGACATCTAAACTAAATTACCCTAATTTTATAATAAAACAATACGTAATTATTTGAATACGGTGGCCTTATTCATATATAGTTATGGGATAAGTTTCCCTTCAGTTGTGTGTTTTTTAGACTATGTAGGAACTTATGATATGACATAAAGATTATGTGCAATTTATTTTCAATTATGACCAATGACATAGGAATATGAATGCAATAATGAAATAAAAATGGGTTAGTAGTTTAATTTTTCTTTACCTCAACATACCCTATGTTGAGCACTAACTACATGCTAATACATTGAAGATGGATCAAACTACATGTAGCTCTTCCATCCTACGATGTTGTGTCTGAAAGACTAGTTAAAATACCAGATGTTTATTCAATTTTAGTGTGATTAAGTGATTCAACTATGACTTGTGACCTTGGAGTTGTATTCACACATAATCTAATGGAAACTATGGATGTATCTAATAATAAGTGGATAAATAGAGTATTTACCCTCAATCTAGAATTAGAATTCTAGTGATTTTTAGTGTGGAATCCTCTTGTGTGTAAAATGGCATGAAATGTACATTTATAGTCATATTTTTGAAATTTATATGGATAGGGTTTAACAAATTCATAGTCTGACCTTTTCATAACTTCTAAGTTCATCAAATAGTTTCTATCTGATAGGAGGATAATAATAGTTGATATAGACAACTTAGTTGGTCATTATTGTTGACTAGGGCATCATTATCCAAGGAGCATAAACTATTGATCTGGGTACCATGAACATTTTGAGTGTAATCTCAAACTATTTCCATAATATATAATTTTCTTAGAATAGTGAGTCCTTCACACAAAAAGAAAAGGAAATGGGAAAAAAGGCCTTTGAATAGGTCATGAGCTAAATGTGTAAAGAAGGTCATCACAAGTAAAATATTTTCAGTTCAATTTTGATTTATGTGTCTACAAATTCACATAATCTATTCAGATTTTTTTTTTTAATAATGTAAATTAGTTACACCAATAAAATTCTTTTAAAATAGAAGAACCCTTTGGGCTAAAGGGCCATGCCAAAGAAAAAATAAGCCAAAATTTTCAGCAAGAATTTTTAGGTGAAATTATTTCTACTCACCCAACAACATACTAGAGTAGAAGCAATCTTGGTGAACTTTGATCCTATTTAGTTATTCTAAATGTTTATTAATACATATGTCAATTTAACATTTATTTAACCTTATAAATAACTCTACATGAAAACCACTGATTAAAATGTGTAGGATGTTGGTTCATGTCCAATATATAATTTTTAAATTGCTTGGATCCTCAATCTAATCAATAACATAAAATGGTCAAGGAAAAAATTGATCGGAAGTAAATTCCTCTTATCAGGTTGAAGCATAAACTACCATAAAAAAAAATTAAAATTATTCACAAGGTAAAAAAAATTGATCGGAAGTAAATTCCTCTTATCAGATTGAAGCATAAACTACCATAAATCTAGTATTAAAATTAGATTGATAAGTGGAAAAACAAAAGTATTATTTTTTTAATTATTAAGAGAGACATGCCTATTAAATATGGTGCATTCCACTTAATTTATTCTAGGATGAATATCAATATACACTGAAAAACATTAGGAGAGTAGAACATGAATCCAACCATCCTCTATAATTTAGAAAAGGTATTTGAAGAAGAAATAGTGACAATGCATGTTTATCCTTATTTCCTTCCATGGTTGTGCTTCCCAAAGCCCATGACTCAATCAAAATCTCTATCTTATTTCACGGTTAAGCACTAATTATTCTCACAAATAGCCATTTACCTTCTACTAATGCACTATCCATTGAAGTAATAATAATTTGTTTATTATTTCATTCCAATTAACCACGAACCAACTATTATAGATGTGTTTAAACAAATGTATCCTATGTTAGGAAGCACAACCATATGGTTCCATGAAAGGGATAGGTGGTTCCCTAATTTTACACACTCATTTTGTTTTTTTGATCATATAAACTAAAAAAAAAATCATAATTACCTCTCATTCATGTAGCTCACTTCAAGACTCCAAATATTTATAAAGGCTAACTATAATTATTAAAATTTTCAAATTCCCTTTGAAATTATGTAATAATATAAGAGTCCAACCAAAATATTAATGGTTTCATATATAATGGATTTTATTAAAAAATAACTCAAGTAGTCTTAGTGGCTAAAAACACATAGAAAACCCATCCAAATTTATGGTCTACTAGCATTGCCTATATTTAATTTTTGCAATATTATACTTCCCTTTTAGTTTCGGATTTATCTATAAGATAATAGTATTTTTTATTAGTTGTAAAATTATTCTTTTAATGATTGATATGTAGCTATTTACATCAAAATTTGTAACCCTTCAAGCATTCAAACATTGTAAAATCATGAATATTAACTTATTGATGTGGTGATTTGTGACTATAGGGATCATCTTATCAATGTATATCCCTAAAATAATATATGTAGATAAATTAATAATGTTAAAATGGATAATTATTTAATTTTCATTCTCTACCAACAAGAAGGCATTATAATATATCTGTGTATTGATATTCTCTTATAGAATTCAATTATATGTGGATAAGTAACCATGTTTATCTTATTAAAATGCTAATTAACATTTGGCATATTTATTTTGCATTATTTGGTTATTAATCTTGTTTAAATTTATTCTTATCAAATATTATATCATTGTGTGTTTTAAGTGTTTATCTATTGAAGCACACCATAGATTAGATAAGGATAATGATTTCCTCTTAGCATCCTTGATTTAGGTTTCATTAATTAATTAAAATCCATTCCATATTTACTATATTAGGAAAGAAACCATCACTCACTAAAATTTATCACCATCAAGCCTAAGATAGTTGATAATTCTTATTGTTGTTCAATAAACTTCTTCCAATGTTTTCATAATAATAATAAAGGCAACATACCTTATCCAGTGTGAAATAGACAACTTGAGATATTGATTATGATCACACACATGATCATGGTATTTGTGATAATAGCCTCTTGAGTATATAAAAAAATCAAATCCACATTAATATATTTATATAATGGTTCTACATGCTAGATGTGCTTGTTAGTATCCTTTCATTTATCGATCCTTAGGTTGATCGATAAGAAGATAAAGAAAAAAAGTATTATGAAACATATACCAAAAACATCTAGAAAAATACTCTAACCAATGCCATAATTTAGTTCACATTAAAACACTATGATAACCATAAGTGGCTAAAAATGTTCTCACGATCCAAATATCAACATACACTAGCCCTTATACTATGCCATAGTCATGCCCTCATAAAATATTCTTTAAATCACACACACATGGAGGATCATCAAGGCAAAGATAAGGATGATATACCATGAAAGCTTTTTATAAAGGTTGGGGCATTAGAAAGAGTTTATAGTTATCATACAACCATCTATTTGTCCACTTAATTTATTTGTAATATAATCTATTATTGAAATTATGTTGGTTCATGTTTTCTTAATACATGTTATATTTTTATATGAATTGTAAATTCATGTTTAAGATTTGTTTTTATGTGCTTCACATAAATTAAATTGAGCATATTACATTTTAGTAAACCCATATGCCATAATATTAGGGTTACACACTCCCTTTCCTTCTAATTTTAGGTCTTAATGAGAATTTTATAGATCTATCTTTTCTAGGGTTGAATCTATTTGCTTCTTCATCATTACCTTCAACTCCTTAAATGTTATTCCAAATACTATTTTTTGTTAATTATTCTATCATTCATGTTCTTTAGTACCCTTTCATGTTATATATTCATCCATCCTATGCCACCTAAATATTTTATATTTGATAATCCTAATAGGTTAAATTATATATTGGGTTGCAACATATTAATTTTACTTCAATTTCATTGATTAATATCTTTAATCATTTTAAAAAGCAAATGGACATTGCCAATTATGATAATGCATCTTATATTGGTATACATGTGGAGAATAATGTTGAAGTAAAATGATAAGAATGGAAATTATTTGAATGTAAATGCCATGATTGATAATGATGTCAATTATCATGTTTATGAGGGATCCCAAAATATTGATAGTTTTGATGTAGATAAATATATTATCACAAGATTGACCTTATTTATTAATCATGTCCTAAGCCATCCTAACAAAATATATTTGATGTTATATGTGTTAAGGTATATACATAATAAATATATTCAAAAATAGTCCATAGTTAAATGCATGCCTTTTAGGGTTAATCATGTATCTTTGAATGCTTATAGTGATCTTTAACATTAAAGAGAGTTTCCTTCCATATTTTATAATGTTATTATGTCTCAAATTACTTTTAATGTTATTCCTCCTCATGTTTCTTCTAATCATATTATTATGTCTTTATCTTCTCAATCTAGATTTAAGGCTACTTATGTTGCTCATTATTTTTTTGATCTCATCAACATGTTAACAATTATTGATATCTTGTTCATAGTGTTTAAAAAGTGCCTAATGTTTCCATTCCTACTTGTTATACTAATATATTTATTCTACGACCTAAATCTACCATTTGTTTTCACTATTTATTGTTTATAGATAAGTACCATACTAAAAAATAATTAAAGTGGATTTAAAATCAATATCTAAGATGTATCTATAACCTACTATTGGTTCCTAGTTGAACACCTCATGCACTCGGCCTTGCACACTTGAGATAAATGATAAGCAATGATGGTAACCTACTAATATGTCAGTGTAGCTGGGGGAGGGTTTGGCACCACAATTCGGCTGAAATGCATAAAATGACTAAGAGCCACCTATAGAGTGTATGATGAACTCCTTTTTACTTTTGGTTCTACCTAAACTAAGGTGAAAGAACCTATGGGGTAGCCTGATCACATGGAGGGATTTTACAACTCAATCTTCATGGGGATTTTTAGCACAAGGGGGGAATATAACCAAAGCATAAAAGAGTTTGCACACTTAACCCATGAAAGGTTGTCACATGAAATGCACAAATGCTTTATGTCATACACAAGCTACTAGAGACAGATGAAAGGTTGACTGTAATCTTTATTTTTATAAAATATTCAATAACATGGGCTAAATTGGAAACTATAGCACTGGAATTTCAAGCAAAAAATGCAAACATATTTCAAATATGCAAGATCTTATATGTTTAGAGGGCAAATAACAATTATGGTATGCAAAAGGTGTGTTAAATGTAGGGTAGGATAGTTTGTTAGTTATAAAAAAAGGAGAGTGGTGTGATGGTGGTTTTAAAATAGCAGGGTTTCTATCAATATACATGACATCACCAATTACAAAATTGTAGGAAACTTAAAATTCAAGCCATGGATTGTACAAGAAAAAAATTTCATCCATTGGTACCAATACAATGAAAATGCCCAAATGATCCCTGAAACCCTAGAACATACACTAAAACTAGAATCTCAAATATTTTATCCTACTAAATTTATGAACCCAAGCTGCCATAATGAGCTATTCAACAAAATATTTCCAAATATCTATGTGAAAAGGGGTTTATAACCTATATTTATGCCCAAAATGATAACAAGTAGTGAATGCAAAGCTAGATATCCAATCAACACAACATGTAAAATATCTCATTGCATTTCATTAACAAGATAGATTAAAGAACCACATGTATTTTCCATTAACTTGAAAGAAGACATTACATACATCAATGTTTCAAAATGCTGCCATGGGGACATGCATGGTGGATTTTCTCGAAGTTGGATAGGAGAGACATATAAAAATGCTCTCAAAGCATGCCAATCATTATACGAGCTGCAACCACCTAATTAAGAGAGACAAAACACACATATAAGTGATCCCATAATGTGAAGAGCCTTGAGAACACAAACCAATGCTATGACCAACACAATGGACAACCAACTTCTAGAATAGAAGACAAGACTTCTATTTATACATATTTACCCTATTACAAATATGTAGGAAAATTAAAATGCAAGCCATGGATTCTACAAGGGAAAATTTGCATCCATTGGTAACAATACAATGCAAATGCCCAAATGATCCCTAAAACCCTAGAACATAAACTAAAACTAGAATCTCAAATACTTTATCCTACTAAATTCAAGAACCTAAGATGCCCTAATGAGGTATTCAACAAAATATTTCCAAATATCTATGCAAAAAGGGGTTTATAACCTAGATTTATGCCCAAAATGATAACAAGCAGTGAATACAAAGCTAGATATCCAATCAGGACAACATGTAAAACATCTCATTGCATTTCATTAACAAGACACAATAAAGAACCACATGTATTTTCCATTAACTTGAAAAAAAATCTTACATACATCAATAATTCAAAATGTTTCCATGGGGACAAGCATGGTTGATTTGCTCCATGTTGGATAAGAGAGACAAATAAGAATGCTCTCAGAGCATACTAATTGTTGTACAAACTACAACGAACTTAGCAAGAGAGACAAAATACACATAGCAATGATCCCATAATGTGAAGAGCCTATATTAAGGAGAACACAAACCAACATTGTGACCAATACAATGTCCAACCAACTTCTAGAATAGAAGACAAGCCTTCTATTTATACATTTTTACCCTTTCAATCAGGGAATGATAGTTGCAACTTGAAAAAGTTCAAAACACCCCTCCAAGTTTTACCAAGATGCTCCTAACTGAAAAAAAAACCTTCTACAATACCTGAAATATTCATGTATTTGCAAGGAAAAAGATTTCTCCAACTGCCTCTACAGAAATGATGGAGGTTTTCAACAACCCATTGCTTCCTTTGGCTAGGAATGCATTTCATATGAGCTGGAAAGAGAATATTCATGGTGGAGATCAAACAAAATTTTGCTTCTTATGCAACTACATGGAGATGCTCTTGACCACATTCTTGCATAGCTAGAACCTCTTGTACTTGCAATGATTACTTGGAGATATTATGGATCCATAGCACTTTGAGTAATCTTTCCTTGGAGTGGCCCACCTAGATCTTGCAAACTTGAAATATCCTTCCATGGAGGAACTTGGGTAAATGAAGCAAATGAAAATATAATAACATAGGTTTATTTCACCTTTTTTACTTAGGTTTATTTTGCACTTTGCACTTTTAGTTTTTGTCAAACTTGCCCTTTCGCACTTTTGTAACCTTTACATTTATTTTTTGACAAATATGTTTTTTCTGTAATTTCCTCAATATTTCCTTTTTAATGCATAAATGCATTATTTGCACGTTTCACCTTTTAGGGGAATCTTGGTCTTTGTATGCAAATTTGTACCAAGTACAATTTGCATGGTGGTTTTCCCACTCACAATTTCCTTTGCAACTGGCAGAATCCATAGATGGGAGTGCACTTTGCACTTTGCACATTATGCTAGTGCAAAGTGTAAGTCAACCACCCAGCTCCACCAAACTTCATAAGCATTTTTGAACGGTGCATTTTGGATACCCTACCCTTTTTTCATGGTGCAATTGCCATTGAACCTTCCAAGAGAGTTTTAGGTCTCATTTGCACCCTTTTTAAAAACTTGCAAATTTTGTATTTTTTGATTTTACTCTATTTCTTGTCCAGCAAAGCACCCTATAAAGAATTTAACCTGAAACCCAACATTTTCTCAACCTGCCGTTACTTGATTCAATAACTAGTCATTCTCCTTTGTGCACAATGGGATGCCACATCATCTGCAACACATAGTGGTAACACATGAATTGTTACTGGCATCCTCAACATCAATCCTATTGGATTGGGGATATAAGCTATTAATCCAAACATATTATTGATACAGGCTCCCTTATTTATGTTTCATTCCATAGAACCAATTAACAGCGTAATTGTATGATTCTAGTTTCTTTCTGTATCAGCAAAGGCCTTTCTAACCCATTGGCCCCTACTAAAAATTCCTATATGAGATGAAAAAAAAAAAAAATAGGCAGTGTTCCTTATACATGGAGGCTTGATTCCAATACTATTCCTACAGGCGACGTTGTATTGCTATATGATGGTCAAGGATGAATACTAGTAACAACTATGAATTTTACAGATTGTGACAACCCCTGATTTTGCCAATGGTGGAAAACATGTTGAATGGCCGCTACCTATTTCCTTCAAATGCTGAATCTTTTGACTCCTCCCAAACTCTTACTTTTTCTATTTACCAATTACCGTTGATGGACTGAATACTCTGTTTATAATGTTTGGCAATGAAGGAACGAGTTTACCATGTCTTTTAGTTTCGACAACTGTCTGATAACCCCAATAACCTTATTCATCAATACTCTGGGTTTAGGGTCCTGACTGAGGAAAAGGTGGACTAATTGGGCAGCCTTTTACGAGATCTTAACTGAAAAGTGGCCCTCCACATGAGCATCCACAAGACGATACAACTGATAAGGACGAGCCCATTCAACTAAGTTCTGCTCTCTAATAGGCCTGTTCTTGTCTACAGATATCTGACCATTTACCATTTTGATCAGAACCACATCACAACATAGACATCAAACCTTGACATTAAATGTCTTTGGAGATACATGGCCATTAGTTCCCAAGGCTCGAATCAAAACGTGAGTTTTAGTATCCTCCAGGTTCATCTTAAATTCTAATTTTCTATGTTTCCAAATCCAGCTCATACGGCATGGCGAATAGGATGGTCTACACACAGTTGACATTAAAAAGGAGAGCACGCTAACCTTAGTTGTTCATTTCCCCATGCGTACCTTTCACGCCTACTAGTTGGGCAAATGTATTCCCACCATCTTGAATTCCCGCTCACTTTCTCCTTGTCTCGTGGGATGCGGAAGTGTGGGAGCACGTGGCACGTTGCACCAAATGTTGGTGCAAAGTGCGTCCTAACTTTCATCTCCCGCCACATTGCCTTTGTCTCATATGCCTTCGTACAAGTACAACACCTTATTTAAACCTTTTAATCCTCGATCTCGCGGAACCTGGGAGTGTGGAAGTAAAATGCACGGCTATCTCCCAGCTCCCCCAAGTCACATTCCTGCGGACCTGGATGCCAGTATTTGCACTTTGCACTTTGGACTTATCAACGTGCAGTTAACGAAAAGACCCCTGCCACGCTATTCTTGCTCGGCTGCGTTTTTAAATTACGTTGCATGCTTTCATTTTGGGGACCCCGAGGATGGTGCAGCACTTTGCACGTTGCACCTTGCGTAGGTGCAAAGTGCATGGGAAACTTCGCCCTTAACCATGCATTTTGACAAATCACAGTCCGTGGAACTTTTGACCACATTTGCACTTGAAGGTCAATATGGAGTCAACTGGTGATAGTTCCACCTAGTATCCTACACACTCTTTCTCCAAACTTGGCCTTGGTGCCCTTTTAACAATTTTCCATGTCGGTAGCACCGTTTGAATGATGCGTTCAGTTGCATGAAAAGGGCAAATCCTGCGTGTTCCCTTGTTGCCACGTGGGATGCCTGACGTGGCATGGCAGTATGTGATGTCGCTACGAATGCTATTGCGTGCATTTTAGGGTACCAAACACTTACATAAATAAGACATGTAATATACTTAAAATAGTAATTAAAAGTAATGAAAAATAGTTAAAATGTGTGAAAAGAATGATAAAAATAAAAAATCTTATCACACATATAATATAAAAAATACTTGTAAAAGTATAATAAATGAATATAGTAGAAGTTAAATCCGACAATAATCATGTCAGAATAGCTAAAACTTTGTATAAAAGAAGGAATGCAAGAGAATGAGTATAAACACTCGGAGACTTGGGCAAGGTGAGAACTTAAGGGATATAATAAAAGTATCAGGAGAGAGATAGGGGAATACATTGTTTCAATATGAAATAATAAAATCAAAAAATGACAGGGCATTTACTGAATTAGTCTCCTCACCAAAAAAAATTCCTACATCTGATTTATTCACACATGACCCTACCATGACACAGCTTGTCTCGGAGTTAAGAAAGAATGCGATTGAAAAAGTTTTGGAAAATGATGCATGGTTCTCTTCTAGAGGCACTATATGCAGATTTATCAATATTTGGGTAAAACATCTAATTCTTCATACCTGGGTTCAAGAAAGTTGGTAACCTATTGTTCAAGGTAAGTTGAAAATTTACCCTTGTGTAAAAAAAATTGGTAACTGAATTTAGCTACCTATAGGATAAGGATTTGATACAAAACTAGCAGTAGGATTTGGATCACCATCCCCTAGTAATGAAACCATGGTTTTTACACTTCAATTCCCTCACAAAACCATAAAATGTCATAACCAATTAGGTTCATCTTCTTAGCCTCCTGCTCTAGTTCTAGTCTGGTATCTCCTTCAAGGCAACAGTTAATACCTTAGGAGAATTTCTAAAAGCTAACCTAGCCACCTTTGTTCTCTTCCACATGATCTTTGCTAGAATACTAGTCAAGATAGACACTTCCAAGAATCTTCCTACAAAAATGGACATGAAATATGAATGTTGGTTGTGGAATCACTATTGATTATGAATGATATCATTTTCACTAGTAATTTTTCTTCTTGATTGGCCACTTATCTATAGACTGCGTAAACTCCAACTTAGAGAAGGAAAGTCTTGGTGGAAGGAATTTCTATCTACTAATCTTACTGTGGAAAGGGTTGATTCTAATAGCAAAGGTTCAAACTCATCTAATGAATATTTTGAATCTAATGACCCTAAGGAAATGCACTCAGTTAAAAAGGGTCCTTGTCAAACATATGGAGATATAATGATAATTTTAAACTCCTTGTCTAAAAATAGAATCACCAATGGAAGTTGAGAGGAATCTAGCTAAATTGAAATAGTCATCCCCTTCTCCCTTGATTAAAAGTGAGATGACAAGGAAGACTAGACAATGGGGAATAAAATGAGGAAATGAATGCTAAATTTTTTTAATGTTCCTCAAAGAGGGATAGTAGAGGCAATATGAAATGTTCAAGATTTTTTTAATATAGATGGGAAGTTAGCAGTATAGGCATATTTTTATTTGTTTGGTTGTTGAGCATGCAAATCTTATCATAAATGCTATTTAGGTAATACCATGTCATAAATGTTACATGTTTTCATAAAAAGTGAAGATTAGTGAAGAGTCATCACTAATGAGTAGATATAACCAATCTAGGAGATGGCTCGAAAGCTATGTTGATTGTGAAATGTTGATCACTCCTATTATCATTCGACCTTACCTTGCATGGAGTCATGTTTAAAATCTTAATAGTTGATTCTCATCCATTCGTATACTTCAGTTTGCCCATTGATAGGATCTTAACCTCTCTTTCTTTGACTATGTGGCATAAATATGTAAAGGTAGCAAACTTTTGGAATAAGATAGCTTCATGTAATGGTAACATAATTTGTTAAAATATGTCTTGAAGATCTGTATCTTCCATGAGGCTAGTTAATTTGGCTAATATAGTCATGTATCATAAGACATAATTTGTGATAGGCTCATTTGAATTTTGTTTCAATTGTGCCACTTTTCCATATGACATATTATCATTGATGTTGATGGATAAATGTGCCAAAAACATGATGACCAAATGATTGAATGCTTTGATGGATTAATTTAGTAAATCATAAAACCATTATAGGGCATAATCCTTTAAACTGCATAGAAACAACTTTGTGAGAAGATAATTGTTAGACACATAGTCCAAGCATACTACATGAAAATATTTGAGATGATACTTTGGGTCACACTTTCTATCATATAATGTAATATTAGGTGTCATGAAATTATATGGTAAGGGATTTTCCACTATGTGATATGCCAAATATGAATTTAAGAGAATATTAGAATCGAAGGCATTTAATGGCCTATGGGCTCCCTTTTAGAGATGTAACATCTTAGAATGTAGAGTATGAATCTCATGAATAAGGGATTGTACATATAGAGTGGAGGTACTAGCCATAATAGATGTAACTATCACTGAAGGCTGTTGAGTTACAATTTTAGTTGGTGCTAGTTATGTTGGTTGAGTTGGCCATATTATAGGTGTAACAATGTTATTAATTGAGAGAGTTGAAGATTGACCATTGTTTATTTTATGGAGTTATTCTTGAAGAGTATTGATGAATACATCTTGTATATCCATATGTTTTGAAATAAAATATTATAATTGTTGCTTATCTGTTTTATCAAATCTATTGGTCAATTATGCCACTGTAGTTTTGAAGGTCAAAAAATAAGTTTTGTATATTTTGAACCTTTGAACAATGTTAATATAAGAAAGATTGTAAAAAATAAATATGGAATCAAAGTTGACATTCTAGAACTAAAATCTGAGTATAAATAGAAAAAGGATACAAACACTAAGATTGTCTTGGGTTAGGATTTTTTGAGTTAGGGTTTCTTTAAAAAAAATTAAATAATGTTTATATAAAGGAAAGTATAATGTGAGGTTGACTTATTAAGGTAGGTTATGCAAAAAAAATTAGAAGAACAAAAGTATTTAACTCTAATTTAGTGCACAAATAATTTTGAAAAGACAAACTAGGGTTTTAGGCAATATTCAAATTACATCAGATTTATCAAATGTTTTAAACATTTAGGATTTTAATATTGTAAATCCTATGTTTGATTAAAGGAATAAGTTTCCTAAACTAGTGAAATAATATGAAATGAATAACCACTGATGTGTTATAAAATTTGATTTGTGAGTTTCTAAAAATAGTAATAAATATGTGCAAATAATGTTTTATCTAGAAGACACCTATTGCAAAATATTTCAGTGATGAAAATTAGGTTAAAGACAGGTTTCAATGTCATTAATAGTATGCATGAGTCAAATCCTCTACTATAAAATAACGTCCACTTGGACAGTAGCATCATGTAACTCTAGTGTCCTAAAAATGGCACTAGTGTCTTTTGTGCATGACTATTCCTAAATTTTGGGTGCACTTGTCCCTACATTACTGTGTTATGTTCTACCATGCATAAAGTCTAAAACTCTATTTTTTCCTGTAATAGTTGATTTTTGTTGAAAACCCTAATCCTCCTTGTAGGTATGTCATGAGATGAAAATGTGTGTTTATTAGTAGGATATGCTAGACATCCTCAATACCCCACTATGAACATGTTTCCCTACATACCAATACATTGAGATTGGATCAAGACTAGTGTGGTTCTCCCACCTAGTGTTTGTGGAAAATGTAACTAAATTGTTGAAAATAGTGGACTTGAATGCCTTTAGTGTGATTGAGATTAGAAATATCTTAAATATGGGATTAGGGTAGCTGTAGATGGTAGTATTCATAAATAAGCAAAAATAAAATTTAATAACCTTGATTTCGCTCGACTTGAATCTTGTTTGAATAGGTTTTTTGCATCTATTCTCCATCTAGTGTATATAGGTCTAAGAGTCTTGTATTTATAGTGTTTTTTAGCTTGTGTGGATAATAAAATATGCTTAGACTACCCTGAAGAGTATTACGCATTTGAAAATATATCCGTGTAGGAAATTTAGGGCAAGGAACACTAGTGCAATGTTGGGGACAATAGTGACTTGTGGATATAGTGTCCTTAATGTGGCATTATCTTCTAGATGGCAGGGTATTGGCCATGAAGGTTCAGGTATGGGAATGAAGGTCTAGGACTATGTTTTAGTTGACTAGGGACATTTGTGATCTCCACAATGGTTGAAAAAGTGTGATTAAAGCTTTTGGATGGGTCTAAGGCTAAGATAAGAATAGGTTGTGATGACAATCTAAATCAACATGCCATCATACCATGATCATTCTAGATTTGTTTCTTATTTTTTGCCCAGAAATGTACATCTACTCACTATGTTCAATACAAACACAATAAATCTAGTTATAATTATCCTTATTTTATTGTTGAATTCCCATTCCTTATTACCTGATCACACATGTATTTTTATATTAAACAAATCTATAACAATTTCAAAAATACATTACTCAATTTAGCCAAAATTACTTATTGGGATAGGACTAATCTAGTCATTTCCAATCGTCAATCCAAGATTTCATCTGATGTTTTTTGCCATCCCCCCAATGTTTCTCAATGATAATTAACATTCATTTCACATCCGACTATCATAAAAGACAAAACCTGATTTATTCAACACACTATTAAAACTCGTCCCAGCTGGAGATCTGTGCAAAATGCGAGTTCTAGCATATAAAATGAAATATTGGTCTTTTATAAGACCAATCCAAAATACCTCTGAGAAATACTAGGAGATCTAGGTCGATTTCACTATGAGAATGCAATTTTCAATGGATCGAAATGAATATTACTTTATTTCCTGCACACTTCACGGATTGTCAGCTACAAATCTGTAATTCATATTATGAGGTAATAATTATCGACAAAGAAGATATACACAAAATTAGTGAGTCTCTTTTTTCTCTTTGTGGACCCAATCGAGTCATTGGATGAATAT
Organism: Torreya grandis; assembly: GCA_037957365.1. Taxonomy (NCBI): domain Eukaryota; kingdom Viridiplantae; phylum Streptophyta; class Pinopsida; order Cupressales; family Taxaceae; genus Torreya; species Torreya grandis. The sequence continues at coordinate 398,988 of JARHVA010007947.1, read as the reverse complement.
TCAAATCTTCAAATACTATCTGCTATCATAAAGGATATCTGAATTGACCAAGGCCATTCTAAAATTTCCATTATCTAAAACCATTGCTCTTATCATGCATTAGAATCTGTTCAAAATTACATAGCTGCGCTGCCAGAACTTATGAACCGGAGACATAGAATTCAAAGGATTTTTACCTTCTTTATAAAAAATTCTCCAGCTCCCTCTAGAGCAGGTCGAGTCTCCTATATTTCTATTATCTTGGCGTAATCACAACCTACGGCTATATAAAGACATTAACTGTGCACAGTTAAAACCTAGGTCGCATTACTTAATATCAAAACACTTTCCCGATTAATCTTATCTTCTCAAATACATTGACTAAAATTATGTATCTTTTACAAGATCATCTCATTTTTTATTTTGTCACTGCAAGTGATGTACAGAATGTGTTCGAAATACTAACATCAATTTAGACTATCCGTTCATTTGGATTTGGTCACACGTATATGCATTCAGAAATTGGACTAAAGATTAAATGCAATGTCCATTTCATTTTCCAATACTCAGACTGATTTATATATTCAAGCATCTAAATCTGATTTTGGATTCTTTAGGTCCACAAACATCTCATAAATATTTAATTCATTCTTCCACAAAATCTAACTTTCCATCTGACCAACCTCTAGTCTGACTGTGTACAACAATTGATCTGATAAAGATCAAAATAAACATTCAAGGAGAAGTCGATGCTTTATTATTTCCAAGAGTTTTTGTAAATTTTCTCTTGCCTTTAACAGTCTCAAATATTGTATACATTATGCTTAGAAGGTCCAAAACTCAATCTTCATTCTGATCCTCTTGGTAGAATTGCTTACATACAAAGATCATATCATTTTTTACATTTGCAATAAAGCAGCTGTATCCAATTATAACAATTTTCTAACCCAAGAATGTCAAGAATTGGAACAAATTTGTCAAGAACAAAATTCTGAGTTTTCTCATACATACTCTAATCTATGGCTAATTCAAATACATATTAGTCTCATAAATATAATGAACAATGGAACGAATTCCTAGAACTCTTCATCTTAATAAATTGATCTATTTTTAAAGATAAAAATATCAAAATTAATTACAAACCTTCACAGACTTTCCTTCTTCACCTCTATGCCAGACCTCTCTACGTATAAAGACTGATTTCCTGTCCTTTATTCATGTCTATTTTCTTTTATTAAACTCCTATATTTGAGATTACAAAGTCTATCAACAATACAAGTTTAGTTTTGTTCTTAAAATAAGACCATGATTCTATCAACAATCCTATCTTGGTCTAAAATATATAATCCTTCTTTTAAAACTTTATGACTTGTCACTATAATTACTTCCTACGTTTATTCTCCTCCATGTAGATATATACGAATTTCTTCAACCTTTACCTAGGTAAAAGTACCTTTAGACCACTTACAATGTTCATTGAAAAAAGACTATTACAAACATTTGACTACCATATACAACATTTACGTGAGTTGATGCTCTTACGTCAAACTCCTAGACTTAAAATATTTTATGAGCTCCAACTCGTGAGCTCATTTGATTTGCCGAATTATAATTGAAATTCTTTTGTAGATAGTGTTTCTTATTATATTTTTCATACAAGTGTGCATGTTCCTTGCTTTCACACTTGCGTCTTTTCTTGTTTGCTATCTTCTCGATCTGTGCTATGCTTTGTTGCCTCATCCTCTCTTCAATATTCCTCTTTGCATGTTTACCTTCTTGAATGAGGATAACTATTTCTAGCTTCTTCTCTTGAGCTCTTATAAGATCTCTCTTCTCTAAGTACTTCACTTCCTTCTCAATCAAACCTATAAATACACAATCCAAAACACAATTAGATACCCTTGGGTCTCTCCAAATTTTTTTGGCATCCATACTTGTTGCTCAAGTATGTTATTCATCTTTTCAACTCTAAATTTTTCTTTTTGAGACACCCTTATCTCTTTAATTTATATTTTAGAAAAAAAAATTGTCCTCTTCTTCAATGTTTATGGCATGCTCCAAGGCTGCCATTTCTGTTTATAGTTGTTATATACCTTGATAGATAAATATTTTATCTTGTTGCTCAACTGGTAATTCTCTATCACTTTCAATATGTTGTTCGATATCTTCTATCACCTTCAATAGATTTGCTTCAAGTGTAAAGGCCATGCATTTAGCCTTATCTTCATCATATTTTTCACTTAGGAGTTTATCGATTGACTCAAGGACTCCATCTTTCTCCACAACGTGTGTACTGACACTCAAAACATCAGAATAAAAATCATATATAAAAACTTGAGGCCAATTTCCCCCTTGAGTATCTTCTTCTTGATAAATGTGATGATCACCTTCCTCATACTCTTTCCTCTGTATATTGATATTGATCTCTCTTAGCTCTTCCTTAAGTTGCTTACATATCAACTTCTTTGTACTCTTTCTTTTCTTTGCTACCAATTTGATTAGCCATTTTATCTTTTTCTTCATCACCCAACCATTCCATGGGTTCTTCATGCTCTCAACCATGAGCTTCACCAGTGCTATTCTCTACTAAAAATTATCCGTATTTTTTAGAATTTTTCCTCTCTTTGTTCTTTTATCTTTTCTCTCTTTCTCCTTTCTCATCTAGTTCACCTCTCTTGGTAGTCTCTTGATCACATTTTTTACTACTTCTAGCAAGTCCTCTTTCTTCATATTTCTTGTCTCATCTAAGTACTTTTCACCTTGACCTTTTGAAAGTTTATCCAAGCTCTATTTTTTTTTATCTTCTCTAAGAACAACCACTATGCTCTTTCTCTTGAGTTTCTCCTAGCTCTTTATCTTTTTCTCAAGCCTCACTTGGGATTGACTACCTTCAACCTCCATAATATTTTGAAAATGAAACACTCAAATACAAATCAGTTGTTAAAGAGATTTATAAACAAATTTTATAACTTATTATCACCTCTTTCTCTCTTGTACGCTTGACTGCTTCAACATGAAACTTGTCAATATTCAAAATCTCTTAATCATTATCAAAATTGATTATAAAAATGCGAAAATTATTTTTGTCAAAAATCTCTGATACCAAAAATGATGATAATTTGCATCAACTTGTCATCATACAATGATAATTTTAGATTTATTTCTTTTTTTTTTTTCCAAAAACATACATCTACTCATTATGTTCAATACAAACTCAATAGGTATAGTTATAATTATACTTATTTTATTGTTAAATTCCCATTCCTTATTGCCCAATCACATTTGTATCTTTATATTAAACAAATCTACAATAATTTTAGATATACATTACTCAATTTAGGTAAAATTACTTATTGGGATATGACTAATCTAGTCATTTCTTGTCGTCAATCCAAAATTTCAACTAATGTCTTTTGCCTCCCCCAAATTTTCTCTATGATAATTGACATTTGTTTCACATACGACCATCATTAAAGACAAAAATTGATTTATTCAAGACACTATTAAAACTTATCCCATTTGGAGATCTATGCAAAATGTGAGTTCTAGCATATAAAATGAAATATTAGTACTATACAAGACAAATCCAAAATACCTTTGAGAAATAATAGGAGATCTAGGTTGATTTGAATCTAAGAATGTAATTCACAATTGATCAAAATGTATATTACTTTATTGCTTTCACACTACATGTGTCTGCAACAAATCTATAATTGATTTTATGAGGTTATAATTATTTATAAAGAAGATATACACAAATTTATTGAGTCACTTTTTTCTCTTTATGGACCCAATCAAGTCATTAGATGAATATTCAAATATTCAAATACTATCGGCTATCATAAAGGGTATTCGACTCGACCAAGGCCATTCTGAAATTTCCATTATCTAAATCCATTACTCTTATATCCATTACATTCTATTTAAAATTCCATAGCTACACAATCAGAACTTATGAACCTAAGAGAGAGAATTCAAAGGATTTTAACCTTATTTATACAAATTTATTTAGCTCCCTCTATTGTAGGTTGAGCCTGCTATATTTATATTATCTTAGCGTAATCACAACCTATGGATATATAAATACATTGACTGTGCACAGTTAAAACACACGTCGCATTACTTAATGTCAAAATAATTTCCCGATCGATCTTATTTTCTCAAATACATTGAGTAAAATTATGCATCTTTTACAAGATCATCTCATTTGTTATCTTGTCACTGCAACTAATGTGCAGAATGTGTTTGAAATACTAACATCAATTTAGACTATTTGTGTATTAGCATTTGGTCACATGTATATGCACTTAGAAATAGGATTAAAGATTAAATGTAATGTCCATTCCATTTTCGAATACCTAATTTACTTATTCAAACATCTAAATCTAATTTTGGAATCTTTAGGTCCACAAAAATCTCATAAATATTTAATTCATTCTTCCACAAAATCTAACTTTCCATCTGACCAAAATCTAACCTAACTGTGTAAAACAGTGGATCTTATAAAGGTCAAAATAAACTTTCAAGGCTAAATCAATGCTTTATTATTTCTAAGAGTCTTGTAAATTTTATCCTGTCTTTAGCAATATAAAATATTGTATAGATTATCCTTAGAAGGTCTAAAACTCAATCCTCAGTCTGACTCTCTTGGTACAATTGCTTACATACAAAAATCATATAATTTTTTACATATGCAATAAAGCAACTGCATTTAATTATAACGATTTTCTAACCTAAGAAGGTCAAGAATTGGTACGAATTTGTCAACAACAAAATTTTGAGTTTTCTCATATGCAGTCCAATTTTAGGCTAATTCAAATACATATTAGTGTCATAGATATAATGAACACTTGAAAAAATTCCAAGAACTCTTCATCTTAATAAATTGACTTCTTTTTATTGATAAAAATATCAAAATTACTTACAAACCTTTATAGACTTTCCTTCTTGACCTCTCTACCAGGCCTCTATACATACAAAGATTGACTTCCTGTCCTTTATTCATGTCTATTTTATTTTATTAAACTCCTAACTTTTAAAGTACAAAGTCTATCAATAATACAATTTTAGTATTGGTCTTAAAATAAGACTACGATTCACTCAACAATCCTATCTTGGTCTAAAATATATCAACTTTCTTTAACAACTTTATGACTTATCATTATACTAACTTCCTACGTTGATTATCCTCTATTTATATAGATACGAATTTATTTAACATTTATTTGGGTAAAATTATCTTACGACCCTTTACAATTTTACTAAAATATCATTCTTTTAAATATTTGACTACCATATAAAAATTTTACATGAGTTGATACTCCTGCATCAGATTGTCTCAAGAAACACTTTTAGCATCCAAATACCAGTTTTAAGTGATTTCATATATTATATTGGATATTATACTATAGTTAATATTAAATGTGAAATATATAATATATTATAATACACACACACACACACACACACACACAAATTGACTTTCATGTAAAATTTTAGTGTAAGCTCACTTCAATTTTAAATATTTATTGTAAGCTCAATGCAACAGAAAATAGTATGAAAAATTATGAAATAAGTGATTTCAAGGTATGTCACTACCTCAAGTTTTTAAATTTTTTTGTAATCATCTCATGATTTAATAATCTATTGTTTTTAATTTATTTAGGCTTAGCTACTTATCATAAATTTTATTGTAGTTTCACTTAGATCTAGTAGTATAGAATCCTTAATGATTAAATAAACCACTAGGCAACTTCATTCATTAGATTACATATTTAGAGAGGTCATATTATAGAAAAAAATAGTTGACATCCTCTTCAATTTTTTAAATTTAAAAATCACTAGATTATAAACAATTTTATCTACAATCTTTGTTTCGATGAGCTCTACTACACTAAAAAATTCATTTCTATGATAATAGGAGTGTTTAATCAAATATAGAAATTTGTTTTGCTTTTTCAAAACAAATAATAAGAGTAATCGAAGAATGTGACAATGAAAAATGTTTTCCGGAGGATTAATATTTACAATAGTCTCAGCATTTTATATTAGTTGTAATAGGAAAAATTGCATTGGTTAAAATTTATAAGCTTTCCATAAAAGTGAAACATCAAGAAAAAAAGTACATCTTACAAAAATTTTACAATTTTTTCATATTTTCCATATTTCTTGAAAAACACATTATGTGGAGACCTTTTCAAACACATTTTAAATGAATTAAGTGAGACACAAGATCTTGTCAAGATGTGTGTTGATGTACATCTTGGCATTGGAAATCTAAAAATGCAAATCACTATGGATGGTTTAGTCATGAAATTGAACCACCATCTTCAAGATGGCAAATTTTTGATGAAAATCAAACTTCTGCGATAAATTGTAACTCCCCTTGTTCTTTTGAGCTCGAGAATCATTTTGCATAGAAGAGAAATACATTGCACAAGATAAAGAGCTTCTTGTTGGACTACACATTGGGAATATGGAGCCAGACAAAATGCATTAGATTTTTTATTAGCTCTGATGCAAGAAGATGACAAAAATATTTTATTGTTGCAGGACAAGATAGTGTACCTATTTTTGTTCATTTAATGCAGATATATTATTACATGTCTATGTGATATTATTAATTTGGGCTTATCATCATGAAAAACAACATTAAAAATTTACATTACAAAAGAAAAATATTATTTTATTATGTGATTTTAAACATTATTACTAGATATAATATAAAATATTGCATTATTTTATATTAAAAAATGTATTGATGTTATGATGGATTAGATAAATGATGACATTGCATTAAATATATTAAAATATTCCTAACTAAGATATGAAGAATTATTATCATTATATATATTTCAGATTTTTTAATTAATTAAATAAAAACTGACTAATTAACAAATGACTCTTTAGTCTCTTATCTTGATAGTGACTAATAATATAAAATAATACCTTCTAATATGTCAAAATTATTGGAATTAATTAATATTAAATATTAAATTTAAGAACTATTGATCAAAAGGAAAAAAAAAAAGACAATTTTATTGAATGATTATTTTTAATATTTATACATAATTTTTTAAGAAGATACATTTTTAAATATTTACATTGAAATTGTTGGAATTTGTAGAAAATAGTTAACCACTTTACTTTTCTAACATTTTTATGATTTTAAAGAATAAACCAAAAACAAATGTAACAAAAATTTAATAGCAAGGATTCCTAAAATGGAGATCACTTTTAACATCCATAATTAAAATTTAAATAAATAATATAATGTTGAAAAAATCTTTTTTTTTGTTTTTTTATTTTAGATTAATTTCTGTTTTATTATTTTAACCTAACATTTTACCTTTGTGGAATAAAATGTGGTCCCATCGCACGAACACAAGTGTAAAGACAAAAGGTTGCCCCCATTGGCTAAGTACAAACATTGTCGCACGGGTGATGTGGATATATTTTTGTATATTGCATTGATTCCGTTGTGCCGTCTGGTTCACGGACTTGCGTCACATTTGTGGATGGTCCACGAAAACGGATGGGTGGTATTGACACGAGAAGCATTTAATGTGGACACTTTCATTTGGTGACGACTACAATTTCATACATTTTATTCTCCATCAAATGAGATCCTTGCTATACTTGGCCTTCACTTTCAATCAAGAATAGTCATGTGTGATGATGTCTTTTGATTGAATTGGGGTTGGACAATCTGGAATAGTTATGGATCATGGATGTACTTGATTGAATTTTTTAAAGAGTTTTTAGGAGACAACAATTCACAAGTAAGATGGATATAATTTTGGTGTTGCATAATTCAAAATAAGCATGGATGATGATGTATTTAATTGAATTTTATAGAGTATTTAGATTATAATAATATATAAATAAGATAAATATAGAATAAGAATTGATGATTTTGAAAAGATGATGGAAAATTATCAATTAAAAATTATATATGAGAAGGATTCTTTTAATTATAATTGATTATTAGTTTTGGAAGGTAATTAAAATATTTAAATTGTTTTAATATTTGATTCAAATTTATATCCTTCACTAATCAAAATTGATTATTATTTATGCATTAAAAAATTTATAGATATTTTTAATAGTCAATTCATAATTTGTTAATAAAAAATTTAAAAAAATCTATATTTCAGTATTTTGATTGATTAAAATTACATATATGATATTAAAGCGTAGAGTGCTAACATCATGCACAGTGAATGGAAATAAATTCCTATCAGTGAACATATTTAAAAAAAATTGGGTAAACATAAATTAGATTGATTTTTTTTTTCATAATTTCGTGTATCCATGATGACTATATGGGTATGGGTTCAACATTATGGGTACTTGAGAAGAACATTAATATATCTTTAGGTCAAATTTCAAACTCAATGTTCAAATTACACTGATTGGAGACTGAGTAGATCGATCCACGCCAATATACCATACCTTTGATTTGCTAAATCTCCCCTACTCGGTGCATCTCAATGATGTTGTTTACATATATCCTCCTTTAGCCAAAGCACCCCTGCACCTAAATCACTCGCATCTTCTCCTAGTGGCCACAACCAAGCTCAAATGTTATATTGGCTTTATACTTCAATGTCAGTTCAACCCTATCATTATTGAATCTTTTAGATTTGACTAGGCTACGGTTTTGATCTTCTCTACATCCCATTCAAGCTCTATGTTTCGTTCACCCTCACTAGTGCACCTCATCTTCCATATCGATAGTGATTCAGTCAAAGGGTTTGGCCCATATTGATTTCCAAATCAAGTGCACACTATAAACTGTCTTAAATCTATAACAATTTTTGTATTCAACTCCCCTCTGGTTGGGAGATCCACCTCCAGTATGGTCACTCACTAAGCATGCCTAGAATTTACTCAACCAAAAATCTTTTACCATTAGTGCTCCACCTCCTGATCTTCATCCTCTGGTGCGATTCCATTTCCCTATGCTATCAATATTCCCCATTGTCCCAGTCCTACATATGGATCCACCCTAACTCAACTACTTGCTACTTTCTAATCCATATTGTGGTAGTCTCCTCGCTTGATCGATAGTCTACAAATATGGATGTTTACATCTCGTTCACTTCTTCTCCTTTACTAAAACCACCTCTTAAAGTAGCCCATTGTTTTTCTCACCTAATTTGTGGTTCTATTTTTTAGTTGCATTGTATTGTAATGGGTCACTATTGAGTTTTAATTTTATTTAGGTTTATTCATTAATTTTATTTAGGTTTATATTTTTTTTATTATTTTAATATTTTACGTTAGTATTGTTATTATACTTACTAGTATTATAGATTCATGTTCTATTAGTATTGCTCATATTGTTTATTTAAAGCCATGAGATGGTAGGAATATTAATGTAAATATGTTTAAGTAAGTTGATGATCTAATTTTTAGCAAAGCATAAAGCATCGACTACATCATCAACTACAGATGCAATCACTAAATTATTTAGCTTGTTGTCTACACTTGTAACTCTGGGTTGGGTTTAAAGTGAGTCAAGTTAGATTGGTTTGAATGTTGTGATAGTAGGTTAATTCCTAATGGGTATGTTCCTATGAAAAGAGTCACCAATATAAATCATTACAGTAGAGAATTCATATTAGTTTTAAGGATTTTTATGAAGATGAATTATTTAATCTTTCCTTTCAATTATTTTCATGTATAATGGTTTAAAAGGAGATGAGATGGGTTATTTTTTATTTTAAAATATGGTTAATGGGCCATTCTAATAGTTAAAATTTTAGTTGTAACTTTTTTTTAGCATGATCTATTGCAATAAATCGCATATGAACTATGACTGACTAACATTTTGTAAATTAAAAACATCACTTAAAGATAAGTGCAAACATCACATAAAAACTATTTCTATCCTGAAAAGACTTTGTGCATAACATCTCTATTTATTACTATAATTAATAATGAGAATATTGCATAATAATCTGTATAATAATATGTTTTTATTTTTTTTGGTTAGACTTTATAATTCTTAAATTAGTATGGCTTGTCAAAAAAATGGATTGATGGGAGTATAGGAACTATTTGCCTACATGAATCCATTAGTTTTTGAATTAATAGGGACTAATAAAGGATTAAGACCCATAAAATAAATTAAAAATATTATTGCCTTAATGAAATATAAATATTTTCATAATTGACATTTTTTATATGTATTTTTTATTATTACGATTCAATGAAATATTTCATAATAATATGTAATCAAATATTATATAATTTTTTAAATATTAAATTTTAAAATTGGTAAAATTATATTTTATCAAAAAAATAATGATTAAAATAGAAGAAATTATTTTTTCAAATAATTTTTATAATATCCAAGTCAAAAGTTAATAAAAATACTTGAACTAAATTGTAATAACTAAATATTTTATATATATATATATATATATATATATATAGGGATATGATATATCTTTATGGTTTTCAAAATTAAATAACCTTTAACAATTTTCACTTCATGGTCGTATGCCACAACCTTCTTTTCCCTTTTTTCATACTTTTTTTTCATTATTATGAAAATATTTCATAATAGTTTTTATACTTTCTAAATTGTATAAATTTTTAATATTTTAATTTCATAAAGGTTTATAAAAGGTTGGAAAGGATGATGGTTTATGATTTTTCTAGTAGTTGTGCGTTACAATTTTTTTTTGAAAATTTGTCAATGTAAAGATTTGAAGTTTAATGAAAATAAAGTTAAATTCAAACTTGATATAACTATGTGAATAAAATTAAAATCAATTATAAAATTATAGGAAAAAATAGAAAATTAGAAAATAATATAAAAAATGAAAAATTAACGAATAAATTTAAATTATAAAAAAAATTGGAAATAAAGAATTTTTTATAATAAAAATTTATTAAAACTTACAAATTTCGATAAAATAATAAAAATTTGAAATATACATATTAAAACAAAAAATTCTGAAAAAAATAAAAAATTAAATAAAAATATATTAAAATTTTTGAAATTTTTAAATAAATTTTATAAATAAAATAAAAGAAACTTTTAAAATTATTAAAAAATATAAAAAATTAGAAATTTAAATAACATTTTAAAAACTAAAAAATTATATAAAATTTTGATACAAAATAAAATTACCAATTTTTATATAAAAACTAATATAAATTAATCCTTACAATAGTCAATTTAAAAAAAAGAAATGAACTAAATTTAACAAAATTGAAAAATAATTGCAGCTCTTATTTGGTTTTAATTTTCCACCCCATATTTAATCTTTGTATCGGAGCCCCGCGTTTTTAATATCATAAGAAAGAAAATGATTTTGGTCTCGCCTTTTGCTAACTTCCATTTGGTCTTGCACGTGAAATCCATTATTTGGTTTTACAGAGGTGTATTGTACACACTACAATTATTTCCATGGTCTATTATAGAAAATCTCCGCCAGCTGAAAGCTTTTCCCACCGTTATCACGAATTTACGCGCATACTCCGTAATTCCATTGACTTGTTAAATAACAAATCGACTGCTCACATTTGACTGCAAAACCTTCGACCCCACCGCTGCACTGCTCATTAATACTTAATTCCATTGACGGATCAAAACTATTTTGTTTGAAAAGGATAGACTGTGAAAACACGGCATAAATGTGAGATAGCCGGAGCGCCAGTGATCTATGGGAGTTTGCCTCTTAAATATGGATTATAGTATTTGTATATAATTATTTAATAATTCTCTTTTTTTAAATGAATTTGAGTAGCATTTGAAGGGTAATGTTGAATAGATATTTTTCATCAAAATAATTTATCATAATTACGTTTTATCATGAAATTTAGGTTTTAATTAAAGTTATGTAATATTTTTGTCAGTTTTCATGGACATTAATACATAAATTAAATTAAATTACAAGATTTTAACTAAGTAGATTTAAGTGAGTCTCCACTTACTGAGTTTTATGCATGTATATTCGCTATATAAAATGATTGACATACGTTAGATTAGAGGTATGTAAAACTGCAAAACTGATGCGAGTGGCTTGAGAGGTTTTTTATTACGTTCAATTATTTATTGATACAAATTTTAGAACCTATTTCTTTAAACTTTTTCAAAAAGATCAGTGGACCCTCATCAAGGAAGAAATTATATTTAAAAGTAACATTCAAGTAAAATGGAACAATATCATTGACAAATATATTGATTCTCTTTTTCAAATTATAATAGAAAATAAATATCTATGTTTGAGTAAATTTTTAGCATAAATATTGTTGCAATAGTTTTTGAAATAGTTTTGGATAGCAGGAAAAACTAGATGAGTTCTAAAAACACTTGGAGAAGTTAAGTGTTATGTTTGTCTCAACACAATCAAACTAGATGATGTGCTTGTAAGAGTGCGAATGAGACCCAAGAGTAAACATAACTAAAAGAATGTTAATGAGACTCAATAATGGAATTGGTTAGGTAAATAACCATGGTTACACCAGTGATGAATCCAATTGAGAAATAGCCATGTTCACACTACCACCCTCCTTTAACTGCACCTTAAAGGGAAAACAAAATGCAAATATGGGTCTTGACAACAAGGCTTTATGGGGTGCTAATGTAAAAAATAATCTCCATATAATAAAATATGAAGAGGAACATGTAAGAAACCCCCACCCCCCTTTTGCCCCCTTCTCCACTGGCGCCCCACACCCCACCCCCCCCCTCCTCGCACCTTGAGAGGATAATAGGAAAAGGTCGAGTGACCTCCTTAAAGATGTGCTTTACACCCCTTAGAGAGTTCTAGCATGATGGTAGTTAATCTTAGGAAGGGTTTGGTGAAGATATGTAAAACATATTCTTTTATAAAAAATATCAATGATCAATGACCTACTCTTGAATAAGCTCCTTCATAAAGTGCATGCAGATCTCAATATGTTTGGTGCCTGATTGTGAACTATGTTCTTCAAAATCTATAATGTACTTTTGTTGTAAAAAAGGATGATAGATGGCCAAGGAATGGTGATGCAAAACTCAATAAGAATATTTTGAGGACAAATATTCTTCCTAATAGGATTAACACACTTCAATAATCAACCTCATTTGAAGAGAGAGTAATAACATGTTATTTATCTATCTGTCAGTAAATAATCACTAAAGCAAGAGGAAAGTTATAACTGGATGTCTAATTATAATCATGAGAATCAAAACCCAAGCAAAATTTATATATCCAACCAACACTAGAATAGTCCCTACTTCATAATGAATCCCATCCTAAGGAATGTTTTGTGTAATGCAAGATGAGTTTAGACAATTGCCAATGAAGTTCATGTGGTTCTAGCTTAAAGCAAGAGACCATGCCAACTATAAAGGAAATGCCATGGTGATTTTGCATAAAATTGATGCGGCTCCCAAAAAGTCATCAATATAAGGTGGCATTGGCTAGTGGAGTGGAACATTTCAGCACAAGCTTAACTTCTAACAGAAAGGGAGTCCGCACAGATTTACAAGCATTGATTTTGAATCTAGTAAAGAGGTCAAGAACATACTTGAGCCAAATTCAAGTGATCTTACATGATGATTGATTGATTTCTATCTTGATAAAGTAGTTTAAAAGGTCCAAGTATAGCAAACCAATCATTCAAAACATTTATGACCCTACTATGATATATGAATATATCCTAGTAAGAATCACATCATCAACATAGAGGAACAAAAGAAAATTAAAGTTGTCATGTCACATAATATAGACTTTTGGATCTAGGTAACATGTTAATAACTCAAACAAGAGAGGATATGAGTCCATCTTGGCATACCAAGATTGAGGGGCTTGTTTGAGGCCATATAGAGACTTCAAAAATTTACAAACAAAATAAGATTACTCCACAGATCCTTGTGATAGCTCCATGTAAATATCTTCCAGAAGATACCCGTGAATAAATATAGTTTTCATATATATGTAATGTTTAACCCAACCACAAGATGAAATAATAGAAAGAGTCAAGTGAATGGATGCCATCTTAGTAATAAGGTCAAAGGTCTCAGTATGGTCAACACCAAGTTCATTTGAGAATGCTTTATATACATGCCATATTTTAAAGTTGTCAACAGTTCCATTTGTTGAATATTTAGTTCGATAGATCCACATACGATGAACCATTTTACTTCTATTAGGAATGGGGATTAGTTCCAAAATGTTTTTCCACAACAATCAAGTATTGTCTTACTCCATTGCTAAATCCCACTCAACAAGGCCAAATGCTCCACAAAAATATTAGGGATTGGAATCAAGGTAAAAATATAAATGTGAAAGATAACGATGATGTAACCAACTCCTTCGATTATCCGAAAGGATCCTAACAAAGCCTCTTGTTGAACATAGAGTTTGTCAAATGCATTGAGGTGATGAAGAACATGGGGTTGAATACATATATTTTGAAACCACTTAAAATGATCTTATAGAGGTGGAGGTGAGGTTAAGTCCTATGATTCACTATCATCGGAGCCCACTGTGGATGGAGGAGGTGAAGTATGAGAGGCCAAGGGAAGAAATGTTTCCTTAGACCCAACAATCATCTCAATTAAATAAATCTTCATATCTAGACCAAAATCTAATTCCCCTTGACACCATCAGGTTATCCAAATAATAGACAAGACTGACATTATGGTTCTAAATCTTTACATTTATCATGAAGAATATGTGTAAATCAGGGTATCTAAAAACAAGAAAATGTCACAAAACCATAAGATTTATCAAAATGATTCATGCCTTTCCATTTCTTATGGGGAACTTAGTTTTGAATGTGAGCAACCTAGTTTATGGTTTTAGTCCAAAAATCTAGACCAAAAATTTAACATGCATCATGCAAGTATTCATCTCCTTTAGGGTTCTATTATTACATTAAACAATAATGTTATGCTATGGTACATGTATATAACATAAATTTGAAGTTCAATCCTTTAAAGTGTATAAAATTTCTTAAGGCTATTGTTCACAATCTCACCCATTGTCTATGTAGAGATTTTGGATAGGTTGACTAGATTGCTTATCACATGAGCCTTGAAGTATTGAAACAATTCAAAGACTTCATTCTTATGATGAAATAAGTACACCTAATTATACCATAACTAGTAATCAATAAAGGTGAGTAAATAATGATTATTGTTGAAACACAAGATGGTAAAGGACCTATGAGATCCTTTTGGACCAACTCGAGGAATTTCATATCCCTCCAAACTATTCTTTTGTATAGTTATACAACCTAAACATACTCCACTAAAAAACTAGTTAAAATGAAGTCCTATGACCATATCCTTCAAACTGAGATACTGAAGATAGACATAGTTGAAATGGCCAAAATACTCATTCTAGACTTTACTCACTAGATCTATATGAGTGAGTACAGTGGTAGAAGGAAAATGAGGGAACAAATAGGAGAATTCATATGGTTGAGACTCATGATCATTTTGTCCCACTATAACTAAGGCATTATCTTCAGGATACTGAGTCTTCATTGAATTAGGGGAAAACTCAACTTTCTTACCATTTATGAGATGACTAATTTGTTAGACAGAAACAAGGCTAGTACATAGGTTAGGCTAATAGAGAAAATTCTTGAGTGAGCCTTCATGCATGTCAACCAAACCTTTCCCAACAATATCCACTAGTGTAATTTCAGTTGTAAGAATGTGTGGCAATAAAAAAGGTTCTAATAGAAAAAAAGTTCTTGATCAGATTCTATATGATTTGGAACCCCTCAACCATATATCCACTACTGTGAAAATTTATCTATTGTAACTAATGCATGTCATTTCGATTTATTTAATTTAGGATATGTTTAATGAGATGAATCCCTTGTGTAGGATGATGGAAAGTTGATGTGATTCATCTTAATAAGATGTGTTAACTCATCAATTTTATTTGCATGAAACTATTGTTTGTCATGAGAAACTTTCTTACAATATGAATAGTGTAGTCACTCCTATAAATCAGTTTTATTGAAAGAGGATTTTGAATCTTTTAGTGCACGATAAGATGATTGTGCATTATCTCTATGTGGTTTTTGCATTTGTTGCTTCATCTTATTAGGCCCTTTTACATATTTTTAGTGGCCCACCACCAAGGCTTGTGATTAATATGGATTGAGAATGCCCATTGTGATCATCATGGCATGTTCAAAACTCAACACTTCTGAAATTTACTCAAAATAATGAATAGTATAGGCATTTCCTGTAGTCATTCAATGAGTCTAAAAGTTATAAAAAAATATTGCATATTCATAAACATTTTGCCTAACACATGTTGAAGACTAATAATACATCATTACTATTTATACCACATTATTTTAATTGTGTTCTAAGTAAATTGAATCTAGTTACATAGTCTTGGATATTGTCAAAACTAGATGGATCTAGATTAGTGAGTTCATTATCAATTTGATACCACTAATCTCACCCGTTTGATGATATAATTTTTCAATTATATCCCAAGTATCGTTAGGTTATTTAGACTGATCAATGTTAAAATAAGATCAAGATAAATAAATGTGCACAAATATCCAAGAGTCTTAGTGTTTTAAGTGAACCACATGATTTTGTTCGTAACATCTATAGGTTGTTGAATTGTTTCCTCCATTTATTGAGTCTATCATTTACCCATTACTTCGCTTCATCCATGTGATTTAAATCTTGTGTACTTGTACAAAGTGAAAAGAGGAAAGTATGAATTATTTGTGGAGGAGTTGCAAGTGCAAAAGAGAGAACATGAATAATTTTGGGTATAGAAAATTGCACAATTAAAGAAGCCACCCCAAAACAATTATAATTTAGCATTTTATTATATTGCAGTTACAATATACACTTGTGAAATAAAGAAGAGTTTGTGATCTCAATGTGTTACAATTGCCGAAACAAAATGACGTTGGAAAAATTAAAATTCTTTAATTAAAATGATACAAAATGATATCACCACTATAATTACATGAAAAATCATGCAAATTTTAAAAAAGGATTTTGAAATGGAACCTCATTGAGCCCAATAAGAGACCAAGAAAGTCCAGACCGATTAAATTCTCCACAATGAATGTGAAAAATTACAAATTATCAATGACCTACATATCGAGAATACGAATCATCTTCACCACCACGTAGAGTGTGTAAAAAAAGTTGAAATACAAAAATTACTTTGGAAACAACACTGGAGAGCCTAAGATACTCATCATTGAAGTTGAAATGAAAATTATTAGCATGCAATGTAGAGGGGTTCTTGGTTATCGAAGGTCTAATGGTAAATTTAGCATAATTATCATAAAGATTAGAAGGTTTGTCAAATTCAACTAATTCCAAATATGCCTAGTGCTTATGCCAATTCTAACATAACTACTGCCATGTTTGAAGGAACTGTCAAATATGTCTATCACCAAGAAAGTTCAAAGCTCTTTCCAAACTGGAGTGGAACATTTGATGAAAACAAACGGTTCTCATGTTGTGTGACCAACTACTTTAAGCATATGTTTTTTCTTGTTGTTGCAAGTTATAAAAAATTAAAAAAAACTCAATTCCTTGTTGACCAATACATGATCTCGATCTTAAATAGTTTCACTTCGGTTTATATTAGAAAATTAAAAAATAAATTTAATTAAATTTTACAAGATCGAAAGGCGTAGGTGGAGGCTGAGCCTTTAACCACATACCTTGACTTGGGATAAATATCACCCAAGACATTGGCCTTCAGGTGAAAGTTACGCCATTTACAAAAGTGATGAATGAATCTGTATAAATAAATAAATTTAAAAAATAAAAATAAATAAAAAAATAAAAAAATTAATTTTACCTTGATATTGATTATCTTTAAGAAAATAAATTTGGTTTCTTTTATTAAGTTTAAACCATTGTTTCTTTGTAACATTCTGTATAAGATCATTTATAAGGCTAGGCTGCAAAGGGATTCAAAGTTTTTCTAACTCTCATAATCTGTTTTGAACAAGAATGATTTATGAAATAAAATCAAAATCCTTGATGGGGTCATCATGATCCATGAATCATTATACCTTTAAATTAGAAGTAGGTCAAGTATGTTACTTATGTTAAATATAGAAAATGGTTATCTTATAATTAAGTATTATGATATAATCAAATTGATTTTATTTGGAAGTTATTTTTTAATTTTTAATTTTTTTTTGCTTTCCATAAAATTAGGTTATTTGGTAATGAATTGTGAAAATTAAAAAAATTGAAAAAAAAGGAAATTTATTTATAATTTTAAAAACATAAATAAAAATGGAAATATATATATATATATATATATATATATATAAAATATTTTGAAAAATATAAAAATTTATAAAATCAAAAAAAAAATTGAGAAAGAATTTAAAAATTAGGAAAATTAAAAATTAATAATTTATTTAAAATTAAATAAATTTAGATAAAAGAAAATTATATTTTTAAATTAGTGAAGTAAATAAAACTATAAAATAAATAAATAATTAATAATAAAAAATATAAATTATAAAATAATTCTTTTGTTTTTTTAAATTATAGAAAAATAATAAAATTCTAGATAAATAAAATTATTCATTTTATTTTAAATGAAAATTGAAAAAAAATAAATAGAAATTCTAAACCTACAAAAATATTGGAGAACATTTAAAAATTAATAAAATGATATATTTTTAATTTTATTTTTCCATTATTTCTTTAATTTTATATGAAAAACTATGTTTTTAAAATTAAAAAAAAAATAAAATAATTTTAATTTTACTTTTCCACTCCTAATATAATTTTGTATGGAAACCAACCTTTTTAAGGCAATAGAGAAAGAAAATGATTTTCATTTTTATTTTTCTAAATTTTTAATTGGTCTTGCATGCGAAATCAGATTGATATAATATTTAATCTATTTTTTATCATAAATTTTGTACATATCCATTCTCCACAAAAAATTATTAAAATGGTCCTCAAAAAATATTTCAGTATTACTTTTAAACCTTACGGGTCAAACTATTTAATTTCCGAACACGGCATAAATTTGGCATAGACGGAGTGTCAGTGCGATATGATCTTTTGCCCCTTCAATATGTATTTGAGTATTACTTTTCAATACTTACGGGTCAAACTATTTTATTTCCGAGCACGGCATAAATTTGGCATAGACGAAGCGTCAGTGCGATATGGTCTTTTGCCCCTTCAATATGGCTTTCCCTTACTCGCTCATATCGTTACCTGCATCAAAACTGATGACTGGTGGAACTCCGGCTTCAGCATTGGCTAGGACATTTACAGTTCTAATTTTGGTCTGGGTTTTCTACAGATTTTATGTGCAGAGAAAAACTCTAATAAGATTGCCCCCTGGACCATTTTCTTGGCCTATTATAGGAAACCTCCACCTGCTAAAATCTCTTCCCCACCGCGATCTTCAGCAACTTGCTAATGAATACGGCCCCATAATGTATCTGAAATTGGGTTCTGTTACTGCAGTTGTGGTTTCTTCTGCTGCGATGGCGAAAGAGTTTTTAAAAACTCACGATCTGGTTTTTGCCAGTCGACCTGCAAGTGCTGCCGGGAAATACTTTGGGTATAATTACAAGGATGTGATATTGTCTCCTTATGGGCCTTACTGGAGACACATGCGAAAAGTATGCGTGGTCGAGTTGTTGAATGCCAAGAGAATCAAATCTTTCAGATCCATACGAGAGGAAGAAGTGTCTCTCGCCATCCGCTCAGTGTGGGAAATGTCTGGCCGGGGTACAATTCCGGTTAATCTCACGAAAATGCTCTGCTCCGTTACACAGGCCCTCATGTGGCGAATTCTCTCTGGCACCAAAGATTATTCTGACGAAGACCATGCGGCTGGCAGCGACAATGGCAAACACAAAGAAATCAACGAAATGATATCAGAGATGTCAGAGATAGTGGGAACTTTCAACATAGGGGATTTCATTCCCTATTTAGATTGGCTTGACTTGCAAGGAATAAAGCGACGCATGAAGAAGGTGCACAAATTTATAGACCAAATTATTAGAGAAATAATAGATGAACACCAGCAGCGCAGGCAGATGGCGAGGTCGAAAGTAGATGACCAACAGACAAGTACTGCTAAGGACATCGTTGACGTGCTGCTAGAGATGGAGGACAATACTGATGCCTTCACAATTACAACAGAGAACATTAGAGCCATTGTTTTTGTACGCTTCTACGCTGCCTCTTACCATTACTTCAACACTCATCCTTTAATTTAATTTAATTTAATTTACTCTCTGCAGGATTTGTTCAATGCTGGAGCAGAAACAACGTCTACTACGTTAGAGTGGGCGCTGAGTGCAGTGCTCAACAACCCTGGTGTGGCGGATAAAGTGCAGCAAGAAATAGAATCCGTAGTGAGCAGAGAAAGGTCGGTAAAAGAGCGAGATCTGGCAAGCATGGAGTATCTGCAATGTGTGGTAAAAGAAACGTTGAGATTGTATCCGGCGGTGCCTTTACTATTGCCCCACGAATCAACTCAAGCTTGCACTGTTAATGGATATTTTATCCCTCACAAAACGAGAATTATCGTGAACGCTTGGGCGATAGGAAGAGATCCAAGTGTGTGGGAAGATCCATTGGCATTCAAGCCGGAGAGATTTATGGGCAGAAACGTTGATATTGAGAAAGGAAAAGATTTCTTTGATATGGTGCCGTTTGGAGCAGGGAGAAGGGGATGCCCGGGGAGTAGCATGGCCCTTGTGACGATCGAGCTTGCGTTGGCTCAGCTCATGCACTGTTTTGAGTGGAGAATCGAAGGAGAGTTGGATATGAGCGAAAGCTTTGGAGCCACCATATCCAGAAATGTTGATTTGCTCGCCCTTCCTGCGTTGAGGTTGTCCAGTTGCCCCTAAATTGCTGGCACGGGCAGTTGGTTAATGGTTAAATCTTTAAATTTTTAACATTTTTCAACCGGAATATTCTCAGGGTAATTTACTTTTAGTATAAATGTGACATGTTTAGTTTTGATTTATAATTTAAATGTATGTTTCCTGTACACAGGCAACTTACAGTTTATTGCTTTAAAAAAATTAATGTTGTCAAATAATGGCTTTTTATATTTTATTCAAAAGCTGTTTTTTTATTATTTGTAGATGAGTTTGCCATTCCAGACTTCAGGGCCTAAATTGATTGGCCATTAAAAAATATAATGAATTATAGAAAATATATATATTTTTATTTAATATTTGTTTCTTCTATTATAAATTATATTAAGTATTTGATGGGTATTGTTCAAGAGATAATCTTCAAATAATTTATCATAGGTACAGTCAACTATCAAATTAAGGTTTTGACTGGACTTATGTGATAATTTCATCAATTTTATTGGCCATTTTTAATCTTCTGTGGACATTAAAATCTAAATTATATGATTTTGATTAACTAGGTTAAAATTGAGTCTCCATTTAAGTGAGCTTTATACATTTATATTTGCTTCATAACTTGATTGACATAGGGAAGGTTAGAGGTATGTAGAAATGTGAAGCCGATGGGAAAGGATGAG